>CAHIKZ030003043.1:400000-512500 GCA_903632075.3 Acanthosepion pharaonis | reverse complement strand
TAATCTCCAAGTCCTAGTATTTGGAAAATTTTTCGATAATTTTCATGGAGATATTTCTCTCAGATGGTACTGCTATGTCAATAAGCTTACATGATAATATCAGATCTGTTGTCTTTTATTTCCCTGTGGGTTTGAATTGGAATGTCCCAGAGGATAGTTACATCGTTATTCGGGTAACTGTGTCCGGTAGGTGCTCATACCATCTCTCAGTGGTTTCGATTTTGTGCTTCTTGCATATCTTCCATTGCGCATATGTCGCTACCTTGTTATATCTGTGGGTATATTCATTTTTTACTAGTTCTGGACTTCCTGAGATAATATAGTCGACAGTTTCATCATATTTCCCGCGGATCCTGCATTTCGGAATAGCTCCATCTTTGATTATGAGACAGTGATAGGATCTGGTTGCCTGGCTTTGGTCTTGAGCTGCAATAATGAGGCCTTCTCTCTCAGCTTTCAACTCGTTGCTCCTCGGCCCCTGATGTGTTTTCTGTCGATCCACATCTGCTTCTTTCGTTTTTTTTAGGTATTTGCCGTATTATTATTATTATTATTATTATTATTATTATTATTATTATTATTATTTCCTTTTATTTCTAGTGTGTACTCATTTCCCGACCAGAGACATAAGGTCAAAAATGGCATCATGAAATTTTCCACTGAGCAATTTAAAAAAAAAGAAGAATCACACATATTTCACATAGATAAAAGCCTTTCGACAGGTGTGGGCCGTACGAGTGAGAACAATTTTTTATTTCTTTAAGGCATGGGCTACCAGGAATCCATTCAATGGGTCTCTTTGAATCCCGTCCAATCAATCCGAGGGCTCCAGCTACAACTGGAATAACTGATGTTCACATGTTCCACATTTTTGAGATTTCGATATCAAGGTGCTTGTAATTTGATAGTTTTTTGAAGAGCTTAAAAGATACATTGCAGTCTGCAGACACTGCTATATCAATAAGAAGGCACTTTTGTGTTTGCGGTCTCTAATAACGATGTTTAAGCTTTGATAGTTCTGTCTGTGTGTATTGTAACGTCCCGTAAAATTGTAACAGGTCCTATCTCCGTAACCGGATTTGGGTGGTGTTCATACCAGTTTCTTTCAGTTTCCTTCCCGTAGAAGTTGCAAATTTTCCAGTGCAGATATTGCCCTACTCTGTCATGCCGGGTTTTATACTCAGTGGGTGCCAATATCGTGCAACTTGATACAAGATGATCATTTGTTTCTGGATATTTCTCACAGAGTCTGCATTTTGGGCTAACACAATATTTTAGTATATGTGCTTGATAATTTCTAGTTAACAAGTATTGGTCCTGTGCAGCAAGGATAAAACCTTCACTTTCAGCTTTTAAACATATACTACATAGCCGCTGATGTACGCGGTTTGTCTACATCAGCTTGTTTGATACGGGCAGAGAAATTGGCCATGAAGCGGTTTATCTTGCCATTGCTTCTGTATCTGGTCGGTTGCATTTGTCTTTGCTTTCTTTTTTAAGTATTTTGCAACTTCAGTCGGTGTTTTCTGATTTACTTGTACCTCAATGTCTACTATTATTTTTACTTACGCTCTATCCTTGATATTGAGCTCTTTGTCCCGTAAATATTGCATACCTTAAAACTATATTTTTATCACACATATAGATAGATCTGAACAGATTGAGGTAGATCTGAACAGATTGAGATAGCTATGATCAGAATGAGATAGATAGATAGATAGATAGATAGATAGATAGATAGATAGATATGAACAAATTGAGAAAGATCTGTACCTACCTGTGTACCTACCTGTAATGGCATTCATGGGAATTTGGGAATTTGGAATTCACAAGCGGTCCCCAACCCGCATGTATAGCACATGAGATTTGATTATAGTGGTGAAGGTTTCGTGCAGGACCATCCACACTTTTTGAAGGGCCGATTACAGAGACCTGGTGCACTAAGTGCCACAAGGTCCCCAAACGACCTCCCGCAGGTTTTGAATTTAGAGTTTTCCTTCTCCTAGACCATAGCTGGAGGGAGAAGAAGAGGATCCACAAGGGTATTAGCACGTAAGTGAATGTAATGGATTCGAGTGGAATTCGAACTCGGGCCTCCGATTTCTCAATCCAAGCCGCTATACATTACTCCACGGTGCCTCCTCCAAAGAAATATCTGAATAGATTGAGATAGCTATGATCAGAATGAGATAGATAGATAGATAGATAGATAGATAGATAGATAGATAGAAAGAAAGAAAGAAAAAGAATATGAATAGGAATTCGACAAAATGACAGGTAATGAGCAAGTAGGAAACAGACCTTAATCTAATACGTTTCAGTTTATTAAAATTATTATTATTATTCATCAAAGATCAAGATAGAAATGATAAAAATGATTAAAAGCAAAACGACGCAGATTAATTATATGTTATGTTAGGCTATTTCATTACTTAGATACGTGTCACGTGTAATGAAGATAATATAAATGTAACAGATATCTAAATATGTGTGGCAGACATTCTCGGCTCTAAATTGTGTAAGATGCAGGAGGATTTCAATCGGTAAAAAGTACAATGCAAATTTCAGATTTTAAAACTTTTAAATTGCTTTAATACTCTAGATTATTCAAGTGAAATATAGAATATTCCAATAAGGTTATCAGTAGCTATTTTTAGTCTAAAAATTACAAACATAACATTCTGTAACTGATATTCGTGCAAGAAGTTTATCATCATGGCAAGAGGTCAAGAATTGACAAATTCGCAAAAGTAACTGAGTGCTAAGCAAAGAGACGCAGATATTTTATCATTTCTATCTTGATCTCTGACGAAGCTTTAATTAAGTGAAACATGTTAAATTAAGATCTGTTTCCTACTTGTTCATTTTGTTGGATTCCTATCCATACTCGATCCATACATACATATATATATATATATATATATATATATATATATATATATCATTTGAAAAATAATGAAACTTGAACAGTCAGACTTTTGCAGTTGACTAATAAAAAGTTTCGATGAATTCTTGATACCTACAGACAAACACACACGCACTCTCACACGCACATGCATATAAATATCCAAGTGTCATTGAATATGACGGAAAAAAGAGATTTTGTAAGGCTTTTATTAAGTTTTACAATTTCCATGGACGCTTTCTCCCTACACTTAATCCTAAAAAAAGAAAAACTCTAAGGAAACAAGAAAAATTAAATAAAAACGAGGTACCTCCAAAGATTCGCTAAAAAGGAGGCAACATAACGGAAAAAGACCCCAAAAATAATAAAACAAAGTTTTATCGTCAAAACCTTTGTGTTGTTCTTAAGAAGAAAGCTCAAAGGATTTTTTTTATGCAAACATTATTACTTTTTATCTTTTTTTCGAACCTTGGAATTTTTTTAATCCTTATTTTTCTAGCGTCAACGTGGTACCTTAAATTTGTACAAGAAATTTCAGCGCCTTTTTGCGGTGAAAACACATTGATTTGGAAATTCTTACAAAAATCAAATACTTGTCGGATTTTTATGCAACTTTCAGGATTTTTCAGAAATTAATTAAATTATAGCAAATAAATGGTTTCATCCTTTTTTGTACAAAGCTACCCCAAAATGGTGATAAAAAAAAAACACTTGCCGTAAAATATCTGATATGAAGATTGACCTACTGTACTTTTGTTTTCGTTCATATCTGATTAGGGTACCCTAGTAGCCGAAATTTCTTCCCTTTTGTCCTTACAGGAAAAGAGCAAAAACTTATCCACAATGTAAAATCAAATAATCTTACTTATTATAAAACGCAGATTGTGTGTGTGTGTGTGTGTGTGTGTGTGTGTGTGTGTGTAACGTTTATATATTGGATCGGATTTCCTACATTTTTCAACCGATTTCAACAAAACTTCAAAGGACTACATAAAATTACCTTGTGGTGGTTCTAACAGCGCCAAAAATTGGAAAAAATATAATTGTTTTTGCACAAACTCAATTTGAAAACACGATTAAAAGACATCGTGAAAATGGAAGGGGGACAACTCACATCGGGTTGTTTGTGTGTGTGGGTTCCTTTAAATATGGGAGCGGATTTCCTATATTTTTCAGCCGATAAAACAAAACTTTTTTTTTTTTTTGGCAGGTAGTGTTTCTTATTCTCTTGCACACTTTTTTCTTTATTTTTAACATTCAGAATGCTTTAAAAATTCCATTTACAAGACAATTGTTTATAATAAAATTCTATTCAATCGGTAGAGACTCATAACGATTGAAAACAATGTTTTTGTTTGAGTTTGGGTTTGACCAATTCGTAAAAAAAAAAAAAATAATTAAGACATGCGTGTCCGTCAACCTTAAACAATAATCTTTGTCAATTTTATTTTTCAGTCTTTATGATGGTGGATACTTGATCTATCTCTTACTGTTATATCCCCGGGCAACGCCGGGCTCTACTGCTAGTATTTTATATAAATGAAGAATTAACAGAATTTTTCCTAATAGATCAAAAAAATACCTTATATCAATGAAGAATTAATATATTTTTCCTATCTCATATTTGAATTCATCTTCGTGTTTACATCGCTGAGGTATTTGCTTTACTTTCCAGTGACAAACTTTATGTCAGAATTATTCTTTTATCATCCCACTGAGTTTTACGAAGTCAGGAGACTTAACTGCAAAATTAGATTTTGGATTAAAATTGAATTAAATTGATTGCAAACTTAAATTCAAATTTAAAATCGGGCGTGTGAATGTAATCTTCGCGAAGCTCAAAGTACAAACAAGATAAATGCACATTTAATTTTGTATTACTATTAATTAGGAACCTCTACAGATTCACTAAAAACGAGCATACCGTGATGATAAAATGCCCCTAACTTTATGTTATTATTACGGGGCAAGACCAAATGTTTTTATTAATTATTAAATTATATTTTTTTATTATTTTTATAACATTCGAAATTATGGTTAAACATGCTGTTTTTCATGCATAGTAATGAAAATTTTTTAACATTAGTTTTGAAACACAAAGTATTTTGCTTATTAGAAATATTAAATTTAATCTATTAGCTTGAAATTAAAATCAAAATAAACGCTTCAAAAAAGACTTTTTATTTTTTTAAATCCATTGTAATTCTCAGATTTCGCGTTTACTTGGAGGTACCTACTATTAATGGTTGAAATTTCTTCATACCCGTTATTGCCTTCAAGCCGTTACCGTTCAGAAACATAATGGTCAGCCATTTTCTTTTGTGTGCGTGTGAAGCAGAATCTTTGTTATTGATATAATTATTATTATATAGATAGAAATTTTAGTAAAAAAAACTTTCCTTTTAAAAAAGACGGTAATTTTCTTTTCGTTACACAATGTTGTGTCAATATTCAATCACGCTTTGAACCTCAGAGATTATAATAATTATTCTAACGCGCTAACTTTGAGCTACATTGACAGGTACGGCTCCAATATAGCCAACAAATATTTTTTCATTAAAAAATAGAGATTCCTGGCTAATCAACCCCTGTATCATTTCATTTAACCTTAAAAATGAATTTACTCTTCCGATTTTGTGATAGCAGATTTTTTTTTAACTTTGCTTGATCAAATCTCTTTTCTTTATCGTTTGATTTTTTTTTCTTTCTCATCATTACAATGGCGTTCATTTTACTTACAGCCCGCACCACTTCCGGTGTCAGATTGAATATGGCTACGGTGGCTTAGCTTTATCATAAAGGCAGAGCAATTATTTTGTCCGGCAGTGAATGCTACCAGAAAGCTCAACCGACATCAATCAAACTGAACGAATTTCATTCCGCCGTATATATTTTTGAAGAAAAAAATCACTTTCGTCCCGTTTTCATCTTTTCGCTTCCATTTTTTATTTCAGTTTTGTTCCACATTTTGAACGTGCCATAAACATGCCAGAAGCTTCTAGGATGACGTCATCATTCTTTTGTTTTTAACAAAAACAGAGAAAGCGAAGAAAGTAAATAAAAATGAAGGGTGTTGGAGGAGAGAGAGAAGGAAGAAGGGAAACTTATTACGCGGTCGTTCTAACACTCGTCCCTCGGCCATGATGTACGGCAATGTTAATATGGATTTTGTGACATCGAGGCTTTAATGACAATGATGTCTATATATTGATAAAAAAACACAGAAGCGTTATATGTGTGCCATGAAGAATTAGGAAGTAAGAGAGAGGAGGTGATTTTAAAAGAAAGAAAGAAAGAAAGAAAGAAAGAAAGAAAGACAAGTTCGTCATTTAGGAAGGACGAAAGGATCGATTTGGTTGATGGAAAAGAAAGAAAGAAAGAAAGAAAGAAAGAAAGAAAGAAAGAAAGAAAGAAAGAAAGACAAGTTTGTCAGTTACGATAGAAGGATACCCTGATCTGGTAGTTGGAAAAGAAAGAAAGAAAGAAAGAAAGAAAGAAAGAAAGAAAGAAAGAAAGAAAGAAAATATCATCATTTGACTGGAAGGGAGAGGAAAGTAAGAAAGAATTTTAATTGGGAATAAAACAAACAAATGAAAAATGTAAAGACAACAGGGAAATTGGCCAAAAGAAAAGCCAAAAAACAACGAACAAGAAAGAAACAAAAAAAGAAACAAACAAACAATAAAAGAACGAAAGAAAAAGGAAAGAATTTTAATTGCGAAGAAATAACCGAATGAAAAAAATGTAACGATAAAAAAGAATAAGCGAGAAATAACTGACATAAAATGAAAGAAAGAAAGAAAGAAAGAAAGAAAGAAGACAAGCTCGTCAGTTACGACGAAAATACGGACTGAAAGAAAGAAAGAAAGAAAGAAAGAAAGAAAGAAAGAAAGAAAGAAAGACTGACTCTAAACAAACGAGAAAGAAAAATGAGAAAAGAAAGAAAGAAAATTACTAGGTTGAAAGAAAAGTAGAAAGAAAAATATCAGGATGAAAACAAAGAAAGAAAGAAAGAAAGAAAGAAAGAAAAATATTTCTAGTTGGCTGGAAGGAAGGAAGATTAACCTGATGGCTAGAAAGAAAGAAAGAAAGAAAGAAAGAAAGAAAGAAAGAAAGAAAGAAGACAAGTTCGTAATTTAGGAACGTATCGATTTGGTTGATGGAAAAGAAAGAAAGAAAGAAAGAAAGAAAGAAAGAAAGAAAGAATAAGAGAAAAACAAATGTTTCTAGTTGGCTGGAAAGAAGGAAGTTTAGCCTGATCGTTAGAAAGAAAGAAAGAAAGAAAGAAAGAAAGAAAGAAAGAAAGAAAGAAAGAAAGAAAGAAAGAAAATGTCTCTAGTTGGCTGGAAGGAAGGAAGATTAGCCTGATGGCTAGAAAGAAAGAAAGAAAGAAAGAAAGAAAGAAAGAAAAACAAATGTTTCTAGTTGGTTGGTAAGAAGGAAGTTTAGCCTGATCGTTAGAAAGAAAGAAAGAAAGAAAGAAAGAAAGAAAGAAAGAAAAGGAAAAAGAATGATAGAAAGAAAGAAACAAAACGATGGAAAGGAAAGGCAAGAAAACGAAGTGGGGAAAATTAAGAATGTCGAGTTCGAAGAGTAATGGAGTTAAAAGACTGGAGAAAATAAGGACAGGAGAGACAAGAAACGTTAGAATGAAGAAGATGAGGATAAATGACAAATGGAAGAAAAATAAAACGAATTGGAAAAGGAAGATGACAAAAGATTACAGGAAAGAAATGTGGTAGCGAAAAAAAAGAATGATCAAAGAAAGTAAGGAAATGTGAAATAAAAGAAAGTAAAGAGAAAGAGAGTAAAGAATTTAAAAAAAAAGCGAAGACAAGCGAAAAGAAGAAATGTGTGAACGGAGGGCAAGATGGAAGGAAATAGAAAAAAAAAGCAGAAGAGAAGGAAGAAATATGGTCAAAGAAAAAAAAAAGAAAAGTAATAAAGAAATAACATAAAAGTCGAAGTTGGAGTAAAAATTTGAGAAAGAAAAGAATGAAGTTGGAGAAAAAGAGGAAGGTGAATAAAGGAGGAGAAAGCCAGGAAGAGGAAAAGAAAAAATTATGACAGAAAAGAAGGCAGAAAAATATGCCATGTAGATTAAGGATATTAGGTTGGGAAAGAGGAAAAGATAAGCTGAATGGTTGTCATTATCTTTCAACTTGTAAATACGCATACACCTAAAAGTTTTTGTCCAAATGGATACAACGATTACAAGGAATTGTAGGAAGGATGGAAGTAGAGTTATCTCCCTTTTCGCTAGTTTTGAAAAGAAGTCGCGAGATGGCGCTGTCAAGCAGCTATAAAAACTGAACACTACTCGTCTTTTCCGTTCAGTATGCTGTAAAAACTCGTCTCAAGGTTGGCTTTCCTACGCCGCGCATTGACAGGAGATTCGATTATGGCGGAGATTGTTAGGGACGCGTTCGCTTTCCTTACTATCACCCCCCCCCCACATCTCGCGGATTTCCTTCGCGAGTGCCGGTCGGCCGTTGGCCGTTCCTCGGTCCAATGACCTTTCACAGCCTAGAAAGGTCTTCTATCGTCTTCTAGTGGAGGGAGTCGCGAAGGATTCTCTACGTGAGCGGCTCGACTTGTCGGAGGAGGAGTTTCGCCGTTTCTGGTCTTGGGCGCCAGCGGCAGATTATCTCAGTAACCCCGAGTTTTCGCTTACATGACGATTGGCTCGGAATCGGCTGCCTCTCAATGACAAGGTCTTCATATAGAGCTGCTTGGCGGATTTGCTAGACTGTGAACGGTGTGGCCTTGGTCTGGAAGAAACGGCTTCGCACGCCTTCTACCATTGCCCCCGGGACCATGTCGGCGAGGTGACGGCTCGTCTCGCTCCCGAAAAGCTCGTGCTCATTGATCGCGCATACGCGTGTGACAATGTCGTCCCCGTATTCTGGGGTGAAACGAATGGTTTTTCTGACGGTGCTGGCCACGGCCAGAATGGTGATTTGGACGTCGCGAATGGAGGAAGTCTTGCGAGGCAACCGTCTTTCTCATCAGGATCTAATCTGATTCTTTGAGCATCAGCTCAAGATGAAGATTTGAACTGATAGAAAATGCTTGCATTCGACAGTCTTCAGTGAAAGGTGGGTGAAAGAGGCGAGCTTGGTTCGTTTGAACGGGGCTAGCCTTGATTTTCTCTTCTAGGTCAACCTACGTCACATCGGGGTGGTTTCCTGCGGAGCCATCCCCTTGGTTAGGTTAGGTTAGACAAGCTTTTGTGTACCTAGTTAATGTGAGTAAGAGTTGTTCCTTGCCTGTTCCCGGCTGCCTCTTTGGTTATGATCCAAGAGATTCCCAACCTCCCCAGTTTGTTTTGTCCCCCTTTTTATCTCGACTAGGTCAGTTTTATATTTTCCCATGCCCATATAATTTTTCATCCTTTTCCCTCACCCGTATTGAGAGAGCTTCTTGATTTTATCCAACGGGCAGAATACAGCGGCCCCTCTGTTTTGAGGGTTGAACGAGCCCTACTAACACCAGTTATGTTTAGTTTACTTTCTGTTGAGTTTTAGTTTAATATTGGTTTCATCTCCCTCCCCTCTCATTGTTCATTATTAGATTTTTATGTATAATAATTTATTATCATTACATTTTTAAGGCATGGGGGTGCGTTTTGTAGGTTCCCCTTCAGAGGATGCGGTATTATGGTGGATGGAGGATTGGTTGGTGACGGACGAGTTCTTATGGTGAATGTGCCGTGAAATCCCATCCAAATGTAAACAAATGACGTCACACATTATGAAATGGACAATGTCCGACAATTATTTTAAGACATTTTTATGTTTATACATTCTTTTTATAGATACAAATATTTAAGTAAATGCTCTGTTTTATAATAAACAGTATTAAACAACATTTACAGGCCTGGATGTCCGAGAAATTTTCATTGAAAATATTCGTCCTCCGACAGGAATCGAACCTGTATCCTATACCTAATCGTCATATAGCCTGATTTGCCTTAGCCGATTGGGCCACAGAAGATCTTTCGGTTAGCAAGGTCGATTTTACTGCTTTTAAACGACAATCTTCCATGATTCTCTCAAGTACATTCATATCTGCTCATGGCGTATCCAAATGTAAACATATGACGCCCACACATTATGAAATGGTCAAAGTCCGACAAATATCATTAAGTCTTAAAATTATAATTATCATTAATTCACTCTTTGTCAATCAATGAGAATCGACACCACTTTTCTCCTCTACACACACAAGCACATGACATTCTCACTATGGGACAGGTAGACAACATGGACAGGCCGTCAACACGTGCGCCTCTTTTTCCTTTGTCAGGTCATAATAACATTTATCTTTTAGCACTCAACAAGACATTTTTAAAACTTGTCACTCCAAGCAGGCGGGAGTGCCATTATCACGCAAGGGGTTACAGAGAGTGGGAGCAAGAGTAAAGAGGCATGAGAGAGGAAAGGATGAAGAGAAGGACAGGGATCAGGATCAAGGCATCTGAAGTCGATTAACATTGCATTTAAATAGTTGGAGAATATAGAAATCAGGGAAGCAAGTAAGAAGAAGGGAGTTCCACAGACAGGAAGTGCGAGACATGAAGCTGTTGGAGTAGAAGAGACTGCAACATTTAACCGTTTCGACAGTGAGAGGGTGTAACTGAGATGCCTACCCAGTAGCACGTTTAAATACATGCAGTTTGGGAACTAGCGAAAGTAGTTACATTCTCACTATTGGACAGGCATTAAACATGGACAGGCTGTCAACACGTGAGTCAAAGAAAATTCTGGCTCGTTTTCCATTTTCAGATTATGATAGTAACCTTTATCTCTTAGCAATCAACAATAATTCGAGGTGAGAAAACCTCAGGCACTTCGTGTTTTTTTCCAACTAAATTATCTGGACTCTCCTTACATACATCTATAAAAAAAAAATACATACGAGAAAGACTGTATACAATTTCATTATTCTTTTGAATTCTATCGAATTCCTAGCCATATTTGAGCCACATTTGACTGCAAACTCAAAATTTTACTCAATATTACGGTTTCTCCTCTCTTCAGCACAACATAACAACCAGATAATAAATAATGCTCGTTTTGATGTTACCACGTCTTGCTGTTTCTCATTTTTATGAGTATTTTTGTATATATAAATGTTAGACAGTTTATAATTATTTACTCGGAGAAGTCGCCATTCTTAACCTCGACCTCACCATTCTTAATATTCCCCACTTCGCTTTCTCGCCTTTCCTTTTCCATCGCTTTGTTTGTTTCTTTCTTTCTTTCTAGCATTCATTTTCCTTATTCTTTCTTTGTTTCTTTGTTTCTTTGTTTCTTTCTTTCTTTCTTTCTTTCTTTCTAGCCACCAGGCTCCTTCCTTCCAGACAACTAGAGACATTTTCTTTCTTTCTTTCTTTCTTTCTAACCGTCTTCTGCTTACATTTACGGTTCCTTTATCTTAATCAGTTTCTTTTAGCATCTTTTTCTTTTTCTTTCTTTCTTTCTTTCTTTCTTTCTAACCGTTTTTGCTTCCATTTACGCTTCCTTTTTCTTAATCAGTTTCTTTTAGCATCTTTTTTCTTTTTTTCTTTCTTTCTTTTCTTTCTTTCTAACCGTTTTTGCTTCCATTTACGCTTCCTTTTTTCTTAATCAGTTTCTTTTAGCATCTTTTTTCTTTTTCTTTCTTTCTTTCTTTCTTTCTTTTTTTCTGTCTGTCTGTTTTTCTTTCGTTTTTCTTTCTTTCTTTCTTTCTTTCTTTCTAACCGTTTTTGCTTCCATTTACGCTTCCTTTTTCTTAATCAGTTTCTTTTAGCATCTTTTTTCTTTTCTTTCTTTCTTTCTTTCTTTCTTTCTTTCTTTCTTTTTTCTAACCACCAGGTTTCTTCATTCCAGCCAACTTGAAACATTTTCTTTCTTTCTTTCTTTCTTTCTTTATTTCTTTATTTATTTATTTATTTTCATCCTGATATTTTTCATTCTACCTTTCTTTCAACCTAGTAATTTTCTTTCTTTTCTCCTTTTTCTTTCTCGTTTGACTAGATTCAATCCTCCTTTATTTCTTTATTTCTTTCTATCTTTCTTTCTTACTTTCTTTCTTTCTTTCTTTCTTTCTTTATTTATTTATTTATTTATTTATTTATGTCTTTCTTTCTTTTCCCTTACCGTTTTTAATTTCTGTTTACGTTTCCTTTATCTTTATCACTTTCGCTTTCTTTCTTTCTTTCTTTCTTTCTTTCTTTCTTTCTTTCTTTCTTTCAGTCCGTCTTTCCTTCGTAACTCACGAGCTTGTCTTCTTTCTTTCTATTATAGCCTACACCTTCTTGAAATTGTCTAACATTTTCATACACACGTCATTTTCATGTGCAAACTTTCATTGCCACTTATTTTAGCATAACTAGAAACAGATACCGGCAACAATTTGCTGACCAAGACACAATTTCAACATACCCCAACTGCAACAAGTTTCACGGGCCCTTCAAAAACCAGGAAAACTCTTTGTAAATGGTGTCTCCTGATAAGGAAACATTCGTCATTCATTGACCGATCTAAAAAAATAAACAAATTCGGATATAATTTCTAGTCAATAGCAACTAGAATAATTTAAAACATAATCGCTACCGCCCACCCAATAAATGTTAAGGTAGTATAATGAACCTTCTACCCATAATGTACCATTAACCAGCATATATAAATAGTCAAGCCGAAACACGACACACATGGCCTGAAGATTACGTTCGCGCATGAAACAGAGTGTCACCACTGGACGTTGACTTCAGTGCCCACAATATATATATATATATATATATATGTGTGTGTGTGTGTGTGTGTGTGTGTGTGTGTGTGTGTGTGTGTGTGTGTGTGTGTGTGTGTAAAAAGTGTGTATATATATATATATATAGATATATATATCTGCGTGTGGGGGTGATATATTATTTATATATTATATGTGCGGTACTTATTAAAAGCGCTCAATATCATAGATAGAGCTAACATATTTGGTTGGATTGATGTGAGTTTGTGACACTGGGTTTCACGCCTTTGCGTTCGTCAGACAAAAAGCGTAAAACCCAGTGTCACAAAAAAAAAGTCATATAATATATATATATATATATATATATATATATATATATATATATATATATATATAAAAATGTAATATTTCAAATGCGCTGACGTGACTTTTTAGTTACCCGGTTCAGTAGACTACTTTTTTTGGGCCTTAAAGCTTTGGCTCCTTTGCCGTGGCGCTATTTTCCTTATGTCATTGAGAACTTTTCTTTGTCATACCAGCAAGCCTTTTACAGTAGAACTTATTTAATTTTTTTTTCTACAAACTACAGCCACTGACCGCCCGTCGTCGGCAGCACGAGGTGCACTTCTTGTTGAACTCTCTGAGGCTATTCCGAAGGGTAAAGTCTCGTCCGGAGTGGTAAACAGACCCGACCCTGTATGCGGGTTCTACGGGGAATTTTTTGCTCGAGCCCAGGGGCTCGGATTTGCCCTACATAAAACTTGGTCTTGTGCCGCATCCTACCTAGTTGAGAAGTTGGTAAATATCACTGGACGCCCGCCGTCGGCAGCGTGAGCTGGCTGCGCACGAGGCGCAGTTCTTGTCAAACTCTCTGCCTTCGAGAAGAGAAGAATCCAGCCGAGGCTATGCCGAATGAAAGAGTCTCTTCTGGGGAGGTAGACAGACCCGACCCCATGTATGCGGGGTCTACGGGGAATTTTTGCCAAAGCCTACGGTTTAGGATTTGCCTCACATAAAAAATAACCTTGTGCCATATCTTGCCTTGTGGGGAGATCAGTAAATATCACTGGCCGCCTGACGATTGCATGAAAACGCATGAAACTCGCAATTGTGGCCAGTCACAGCCTACCTGGATTTTGATATATATATATATATATATATATATATATATATATATATATATATATATATATATTAAATCAGGGTCAGTTAAGAATAATACATTATTCTTATATATGCTTGACGCACTTTAGTCGATCAAAGATAAGTATAGTTAAACATTACTTATAAAACTTATTATGAATTTATTATTAACTTGCATCATGGCCCGGCGTTGCCCGTGTTTGATTCAAAACTCGTACGACAGCAATCACTATCACTTGACTTAAAATAATTTTGCCCTTCCTTGTCTTTAAAGGAGTGCCCTTTGCCGTGCTGATGTTGCTACATGCCTTACTTCTTGCCTATCTCACACTGCGAATTTTTTCTAAGCTCTATACTAAACATTAAATCTGTTACGAAAAAAGAACTAAACAAAATGAACACAAAACGATCAGCTTTAAAAAAAAGGACTCGTAACTGGAAAAACTTAATGAAAAAAGAATGTTAAGAACAAGACTTTTTCACACCCAACCCAGTTCTGCGGAATCAGAATCAACGTTGAGTCTAAGCAAGCGAATGAGCCAATTGGAGTAAAGTGCCATGCAGATTTAAATTTTTCCCACTTGTGACGAATGCAGCTATCGATTTTTTTTGCATGCTAGCATGCTAGTTAAAATTCGTGTCAGTCAGCTGTTGGCTCTCATGCTGGCCAATAGAATCTTCCTGCCTATTCCTGGCAGCCAGCTATTGGCTCTCATTCTAGCCAATACAAAATAGCTGCAAACTACATGAAAACTGCAGTAGAAGCATGATAAAAATCGATTATTTCCGCTATCGATGGGAGTTGGGAAATGCAAAGTCGGTCTTGGCCTTCCCACTAACTTGGAGCATGTGCATGTAAATTTTGGTGCAAATCCGTCGAAAATTGCGGCCGTGCATTTGTTACACACACACATCCTGCCTTTTATAGATTATTAATAATTTTTACTTTATTTTGTAAAATTAAACTACATTTCTTTTTTTCATTCTTTTAAATTGTGACAACTTTTATTCTTAATATGATGTCAGCAGACAATTTACATTGTTCGGACCATCGTCCTCATTTTGTTGGCATATTTATCACAATGTTTCGGCCGTTGTACGTTCCGGCCTTTTTCAGGTAGTTGGAATGAACTCTTTATTTCGCTCGCACAGAGAGGGGAATTAACAGGAGATAATTGATACATGGCACGTGGAACTAGAACAGTCTACCCCAACGAGCGAAATCAGGGGTTGGCCTGGTACTGAAATCACCACTCATTGGGTCTAGTCATTGTATCTAACCAACGTCTTTATTCACTGGGCCATGTGTCCTCAATACCAGGCCACAGCAACGGTGAACCAAAATTTGGACAGTTGAGTTAAAGGAAAATGACTGAGACATCCGGAAGAGGCATGGCACTTGGAACTAGAAAAATCTACCCCGGTGGACGAAATAAAGGGTTCGATCGAAATTCTAAACACCTGAAGATGGCGAGAGCGTACAACGGCCGAAACGTTGTGATAAATATCGCAACAAAGATGAGGACGATAGTCCGAACAATGCAAATAGTGTACATAATACCTCATCTCAGAAATATAGACAGATACTGAAAGGCCAAAACGTCGTGATAAAAATGGCGACAAAGATGAGGACAATAGTCCGAACAATGTAAATAGTGTACATAATACCTCATCTCAGAAATATAGACAGATACTGAAATGCCGAAACGTTGTAATAAATATGGCAACAAAGATGAGGACAATAGTCCGAATAATGTAAATAGTGTACATAATACCTCATCTCAAAAATATAGACAGATGCTGAAAGGCCGAAACGTTGTAATAAATATGGAAACAAAGATGAGGACAATAGTCCAAATAATATAAATAGTGTACATAATAACTCATCTCAGAAATATAGACAGATACTGAAAGGCCGAAACGTTGTGATAAAAATGGCGACAAAGATGAGGACAATAGTCCAAATAATATAAATAGTGTACATAATACCTCATCTCAGAAATATAGACAGATACTGAAAGGCCGAAACGTTGTAATAAATATGGCAACAAAGATGAGGACAATAGTCCAAATAATGTAAATAGTGTACATAATACCTCAACTCAGAAATATAGACAGATACTGAAAGACCGAAACGTTGTAATAAATATGGCAACAAAGATGAAGACAATAGTCCGAATAATGTAAATAGTGTACATAATACCTCATCTCAGAAATATAGACAGATACTGAAAGGCCGAAACGTTGTAATAAATATGGTGACAAAGATGAGGACAATAGTCCAAATAATGTAAATAGTGTACATAATACCTCATCTCAGAAATATAGACAGATACAGAAGGGCCGAAACGTTGTAATAAATATGGCGACAAAGATGAGGACAATAGTCCGAATAATGTAAATAGTGTACATAATATCTCATCTCAGAAATATAGACAGATGATGTTAGCACATTTCGGTTGTTCTGTATGTCCATGCCGATTTCCTTTTTGTTCTTAACGTTCATTAGGATCACAAACACTGTATCGTCTGTTGGGGTCTCAGTTTTTCTATCTTGTTGAATTTCTCATACGTAACGATATACGTGGATAGTTTTCTGAGGAGTCATGATAATGACTTTGCAACAAAAAAAAAAAAAGGATGATCTCAACACTTGCTGGCTGCTTTCCGTCGACATTCTCCGACCCAACCCCCTCCATTTTAATTCTTCTTATTCTATTATAATTTTGCTTGTCCCGCCCTTCGTTAGTTTGCACGACCGTTACGCCCGGACAAGAGCTCATAAATAATGGACAATAGCGTTCTGATCGCGTGAAAATAAGAGAAAAGGCACTACTGAGTTAGAAAATGAACGACGAAAAGATAGAAGTGCAGAGAGGAAATCAGAATGAACAGATACTACAATTTAATCCTAGCCAAAATGGCGAGAAGCAATTAAAATGTCTTGCCGACCCACGCTAAAAAGATAGCCTAGCAGCATTGTCAAACGCAATAAGAGTGACATTTTTCAAATGCATATTATCGACCGATGGAAACAGAAAAAACAATCGCCAAAAATCCAGTTACCATGAAAAAAAAAAATAACATCGTTTGCTAAATTATTTTAAAATTATTATTAAGAGATTTGTTCGTAAAATGGGGATTTGGTTAGAAAGAAGGAAAGATAGAAGCGTTTTTAACGTCACATACCATAAATATCGAATATCGACTATTCCGTTTTGATTGCGTAGAAAAACAAAAAACACACAAGAAAATGAAAGAAAGAAAGAAAAAAAACACAAAGGAAGAAATTGTTTAACGTCTGTTTCAATGAAATTTAAAAAAAAGTTGTCAATTTAAAATCTTTTCATTTGTACCCACTTACTTCTTAAAATAATGACCAGCATTCATATTTGTTATAGCAATAATTTGTTAAAGTTGCTCAAGTAAAGCCTGTCCATAGAATTCGTGTGCACTTTAAAAAATTATAATTTTATTTGTATTTGCGACAGAAATAATTTGTAAAAAGGATTAGAAAGAAATAAATCTATATTTGTTAAGGTTTTATTGAAATTTTATTTAAGTTTCCACATGTCCTCCATCATTAACAATACAAAGGGTAATACGATTTTGCAGTTCATGGAAAACATTTGCCAACTGATTTACAGTAATGCCTGAAATCACATTAGTTATTTTAGCTATACTTAAAACTAAGTACATTAAACTTTATAACATTTTTTACAGATTATTTCTATCGCAAATACAAATAAAGTTATAATTTTTTAAATTAATATGAATTTTTATAGACACACTTTATATATATATATATATATATATATATATATATATATAAAATGTGTCTATAAAAATTCGTGTGCACTTTAAAATAAAAACGGAAAAGAAAGGGAAAAGAAAAAAATATATATATACATGTATTGTCAAATGACCGGATATATTGTAGCGTCTTGTCGAACGTAATTTCAATGAAGAAATGAATTGAATAAACATATATTTTTTTTTCTCAATAATTTTGTAGTTTTTAAACTTAATAGTGATTAAATTTGGATTTTAAAATTGCCAGTTTTTAATTTTAATATTAAATTTTATCATATAATTTTATAATTATTGGTTAGTATAAATTATTTTTAATATTACACGTATTTAAAGATCTGAATAGCTATTATAACATGATTTCGTTGTCAAGCTTTAGAATCTTTCTATACTTGGTTTTTGATTGGTTATTCTAGCTTTTGTAACAATGTTTCCCCCTAGTGTAGGATCGTTAATTAATCTGAAACTTTTAAAACCATTTATTTTATTTTCAACATCATCACTTGATAAGACACAGAGTGTGTTGAAACAAAATGGCTATTTTTGTAGTGGTTTTATAACATACTTATGTTATAATTTTTTTATAAAAAATAATTATATATATATATATATATATATATATATATGAGCTGAATTATAAAATTATTATTAAGAGAAATGTTCGCTATTATTAGTACAATTAACACTTACGTAGTTCGGATAACATTGAATCATTGTCGTTTCTATTTGAATCTATAAACATTTATTTCATTCAGGGATAGATAATGGGTATTCATATTTCTAAGTTTAATCATTTACTTGCTTCAGGAATACCTCAGTATTGGTTGTTTATATTTGAGTCTATACTCGATTCGGAGATAAATACACATTGTTCATTCATATTTCAGCCTTTAAGTATTTACTTGTTTTAGGAATACGTCAATACTGGTTGTTTATATTTAAGGCTATACATATTTACTTGATTTGAGGATAGATAAACATTCGTCATTTAGGCATTTACTTAGATCAAGGATACGTTAATATTGGGTGTTTACATTTAAGTCTATAAACATTTACTCGAATCGGGAATTTATAAACATTGGTCATTCATATTTCAGTCTTTCAGCATTTACTTGGTTCAGGGATAGATCAATATTGGTTGTTTATATTTGTGTCTATAAACTTTTACACTTGAGTCGGGGTTACATAAATATTGGTCAATATTGGTTGTTTATATTTGTGACAATAAACACTTGAGTCGGGAATGGATAAAAATTGGTCATTCATATTTCCATCTTTAAGTATTTATTTAGTTCTGAGATACGTAAATATTGGTTGTTTATATTTGAATCTATACACATTTACTTGATTCAGGGATAGATAAACATTGCTCATTAATATTTCTGTCTAAGTATTTACTTGTTTTAGGAATACGTCAATATTGGTTGCTTATATTTGAGGCTATACATATTTATTTGTTTTGGGGATAGATAAACATTCGTCATTTTGGCATTTACTTAGTTCAAGCATACGTAAATATTGGTTGTTTACATTTGAGTCTATAAACATTTACTCGAATCGGGGATTGATAAACATTGTTCATTCATATTTCAGTCTTTAAGCATTTACTTGTTTCAGGGATACGTTAATATTAGTTGTTTATATTTGAGTCTGTAAATATTTACTTGATTTGGGAATAGGTAAATATTGGTAGCTTGTATTTAATTGATAATCCTTTATTTACTTCGAGGGTATATCGTTTATTGTTAGGGCCATATGCATTTACTTTGTTGATAGGTAAATACAACTTGTTTATATTTGAGACTATAAGCATTTTCTTTTAATTGTTTTTTTTTTTGGAGGGGGGGAGTTATTTTTTGCCAGCAAATGAAGAGAAGACTTGGGGCAACAGAGATGTACTTATACAGAAGCTGGCACGGAACATGTAACCGTAAGTTCTATGCAGAAAGTTTCTTCTCTAGCTCTTCTCGCCAGTGGAACTCTCTTCCGGCTTCTTGCTTCCCAGCCAACCTTTATCTTCAAAAATTTAAATACACTCGCAATCGTTATCTTCTGTTTTCCTGTTCTTTTATTCTTTCTCCTTGACAGTGTTTTTTTTTTTTATCTTATATTATCTCACACTCAGTAACCCCTTGCGTCTCAGTGTCTTTATTGCCTTACTTAGATTGAAATGATTAAAGCAAGAAAAGGCAACAAAGTAGTTTTAACACGCTGACAGTCAATTACGAAATCTGGTTTCAAACGCTAAATAATCTGCCTTCTTTTATCTGTTATATTTTCAATAAAAAGAGTTTGTTTTTAACTGACAGTCCGATTCATTATTCTTGTCTCAGACACCAGGTATTAGTTATCTGTGTTAAAAACAACGAAAGAACTCGTGGCTGTACCCTTGATGGCAAGGCCATAAAAAAAACCGTGATAACACAGTACTGGCATCATAATAACCACTGCCAACGACGATTTATCTCGTGGTTTGGTGTCAAAGTGTTAAGGACAATGGAGAGGAAAACTGAAGATTCCTTCCAAAAGCGAAATAAAATTTTAAGCACCAGAAAAATGTCGTCAGAAGCAAAAGAATGCTGAATTACTTTTTAACATCCGTCCCTATATACGGCAATGGATGTTTGACAATTTCCTCGCATGACACCTGAGACAACAGTGATATGATTCTACAGAAGGATCCTGAGAATTCCTAGGACTTAACATGCGAGTAACGAGGAAATTTTAAAGAAAATGCACTCTTAGAACCAGAGAAAGACTGTTGAAATTTCTAGAACCTATGAGAAAAGAAGGCTTGGAAAATTTGACACTCACAGGATATATCAAAGACAAGATGGACATATGTACAAAGTCTACCTAATGAGCTTGTGTAAATGAATATCGGGTGGAAGTGATGGCAAATGGACAACCATGGCTTCGTGCTAGAATGTATAGGAAGATGTGGAGAGCCATGAATACCCATGTACTGAAGGGACATGGCACATCAAAGAAGAAAATCGTTTCTTGTTTGTTCCTGTTGAGAATAAAAGATCAAATATACCGAATGTTGCCAATTCCTTATTTCAAAATTCAAAAACTAAAATTTCTTTTAAATATAGCTGTGAGTTAAAGAGTTGGTTTGCGAGTTCAATCCCTGGACCGGGTAGTAAAGACTCAGACACAGTGGAAACAGTACTTAGCAGTAAAAAAAAAGAGAGAGAGAGAGAGAGAGAGAGAGAGAGAGAGAGAGAGAATTTGATGAGATATAAATATACAAGGATTGCGAATCGAGAACATTCTACAGTTTGTCTGACGATCGCAAAAGCGTGAAACCCAGGGTCACAAACTCACATCAATCCAACCAAATATGTTAGCTCTATCTCTGATATTGAGCGCTTTGTAATAAGTACCGCGCATATAATATATAAATAATTATATATATATATATATATTCATTGATATTTATATACACACACTTTTCACATATAATAATAATAATAATTTTATTAACGATTAACAATAAACAGGTGTTAAAAGCGAGAAGAAAAGACCTCTAAAACTGTCGACAGAACAAGGACAAAATTTACTAAGAGCTACAAAGGAAATTGTGGAGACCCATGATTGCCAACGTCCTGAACGGACACGGAACAAAGAAGGAGCCTTGGGTAAATTGTTGTCAGAACATGATTTAGTAAAAGTTAGCGAAAAGACAAAATTTACTAAGAGCTACAAAGGACAGGAAATTAGGGAGAAAAAAAAAAGGCCGGAGAACATAAGAGCCGAAATGTTCTCATAAAATCCACAAAGATGACGTTATTGGTTCGACCGTATATTTTCTTCGCATTTTTTTCTGGTGAACTCTCATTTTTAGTACATCGACTTCAAGAATTTAGCTTTCAAAATGAAGCAATGAGAGCTTGAAGTACTAGTAGGAATCATTATTGACGGCTCACAATCTTAAAACATAAGATATGCAAACGGCACAGTGTTGATAGCAGACAGTGAAAGTAAATAACAGGAACTCTTACAGAAGGTAGTAAAATAAAAAGCAAGAACAAAGGACAAAACATCAATGACAAGAAGACAGAATATATCGTTGTCACTTAAAGGAACTGAACAACATGTGAATTTAACCGCATTGTAGACGTGTATATACGTTTTTACCAAAACTATCTTTTTAGACACGGACGAATAAACACGTCCAAAACAATGCTCAAAACCAGCTACAAGACGTGTTTATACGTCGATCTTGCTTCTTTTTATGCCCCTCTGAGAAACGAGTCCAGTTGTCGACTTACACGTCTGCTAGAAGTACCAGCCACGGCTTGGGTACTTCAAGATGCCTCAGTTATTTTAGTTACCATATTAAAAACAAATAAAAAAATTCGTCTGAAAATAAAACGTTTTTCTCAAAATAATTGGCTGGCAAGGGATTAAATATTGGTCAGTAAATTAGATCATGCAAAATAAGAAAGTTGTATTTGGTTTAAAGATGTGGATAGTTTTTTTGTTTGTGTTTTTTTTGGCTTTGTTGACCGAAAGTGTCCTTTTCAGACACTGACGAATAAACACGTCCAAAACATAACTTTAAAAACCGGCTACAGACGTGTTTATACGTCGATTATTTTTATGTCATTCTCAGTTTGAAACGAGTCCAGTTGTCAACTCACACGTCTGGCAGAGGTGTCAGCCACCGCTCGAGTACTTCAAGATTTCTCAGATTTTTTTTTTTTTTTTTTTAGTTACTATATTAAAAATAAATTAAAAAAATCCTTCGAAAATGAAACGTTTTTCCCAAAATAATTAGCGGGCAAGGGATTAACATCGAACGAAAAACACGATGCCGAAATCTGAAGGCACATTGGGATAACGAAAGATGCCTTCCAAAAGCTAAACAAAGTATTAAGCAACAGAAAAATTTCATTAGAAATAAAGATATGATAACTGTTATGTAATATCAGTCTTTCTATATGGCAATCCTTATAGACACATGGCACAGTGGATAAAGGCATTGGTTAGATCCAGTGACAGGAACCAAAAAGTTGCAAGTTCAATACCTAGTTAAGGCAGTGGAGAACTTATAGAGGTGAATTAACAGGAGATAACTGATAACTGACATCCATTAGACATGGCACATGGAACCAGAACAGTCTACCCCAGCGAGCGAAATAAAGGGTTCAGTTCGACATTCCAACCACCTGAAGAAGACCGGAGCGTGCAACGGCCGAAACGTTGTGATAAATATGGCAACAAAGATGAGGACAACAATCCGAATGATGTAAATAGTGTACATAATACCTCATCTCAGAAATATAGACAGATAATGAAGACTTGAGGCAAGAGAAATGTCGTTCTACAGAAGGATGCTGAGGATACTATAGACTGGTCATATGAGCAACGACAAGGTTTTAGAGAAAATGGAAACAAAAAAGACACTTATACGTAGCATCAGAAAGAGATGATTGAAATTTCTAGAGCATATAAAGAGGAAAGAGGGCTTAGAAAATTTGACACTCACATGACCTATTGAAGGCAAAAGGGTCAAGTGGAAATTAGTGTATAACCTACCTAGCTTTGTGTAAGTGGTTGGCAGAACAGGTATTAGGAGAGATCGCAAAAAGACAACCTTTACTAAAAGCTAAAAAGGACAGGAAATAGTAGCGAGCCACGATCGTCTTGAAGGGACACGAACGAAGAAAAAGACTAGATTGGTAGATAGGTCTCTTTCTTTTGAAACTGCTAAATTTAACTACGTTCTAGCGTAATAGTTTTTTCCCCTCACACGTCTCGCCTATAAAACTTTTTCCTGACAGCTACGATCTTCAAAAATATAAATGCAACGCCAATCGTCATCTTCTGTTTTAATAATCAATAAGATTAAAAAAAGATTTTTTTATTATACTTTCTCTTCAAGAACGTTTTCTCAGTTTCCTTCACTCTTACTAAACCCCTTTGCGGCATTATCGCCTTACTTGGGATGAAAATCAACTGCAGTGTATTTCTTTTTTTTTATTTATAAAAGCGTATATTTTACGCTACATTTACTTACGCACAAATACCTTTAAGAAAGACAAATTCTTATCACCCTACCAGTTTTGAATTAAAGGACTTGTATCTGGAAACTTATCCTCGAAATATTGCTCAAGTAATATTCACCAGCAAAAAAAAAAGAAAATAAATAAAAATTAAAATTAAAAAATAACTTTATTTATAAGATTTATTCTTAGAAACAAAATTATAAATTGGGTACTGTCAGCATTTTTTAAATCCCAAATCCAAAGAATCTGCAATATTATCGGTCCTGATCTGGCACTTCACCTTCGATCACTTTCCCACTGACGTAACGTAGATTCCGTGTGGCCTTTCTATAAATATTTTCATGGCAATTGTTCTACTAAACCTTCCTCTTTGCTATCTAGACGTTATGAATTTAAGCGCAGTACTAGATTGGCGGTTAGGTCTCATCATTTTACTATTGAAATTGCTAAATGCAACCGGAAGTTCTACTCTAATATCTTCTGGTTTTAAGTTTCGCTTGAGAAAATCAGTTCTGGCTTCTTGCTTACCCGTCAACTCCGATCTTCAACAATTTAAAGGCAACGCCAGTCGTCATCATCTTTCATTTTGAATACTGTTCTGCTTATTACCCTTTGTTCCTCAATAATGTTTTCAGTTTCCTTCACTCACTGTAAACCACTTGCGTCTTAGTGGCATTAACGCCTTGCTTGGGACGAAGAAATAATAATAATAATAATAATAATAATAATAAACGTTTCCAGTAAAATTTATGCTTTATTATCACCAATTGTTGGATGGAATTTTTTTTTTTTTTTACAATCTTATTTCTTAGTTTGTCAAAAATAGCAATATATACATTTATTCATACATAAGGTATATTTAGGCAACAAGTATTCATTCAAACATGTTTGATTAAAAAGAAAAAAAAACGGACAAGGTCTATCGGTTTAAAGCTTAATTTATTATTTCCAATTTCCGGATGAGGTGTTGAGTCTTGTACTCGAGGTTGTGGATAAACTGTCCTAAGTTCATATTTTGTTATTTTTGTTCAAGTAATTTCGACATCGAAGTTATAATCAAGAACCGATGTGGTGTCTGCGTGGTAATTAAAATTCCTTTGTCTGCATCCTGGTATTCGCACATACATATACATACAAACAAAATGTGATAGATAGATAGATAGATAGATAGATAGATAGATAGATAGATAGATAGATAGATAGATAGATAGATGCTTGGGGCGAAATGACAGAAAAAAACTTTTCCAGTAATATTTATACTTTATTATCACTAATTGTTGGATGGAATCTTATTTCTTACTTTGTCAAAAATAGCAATATATACATTTATTCATACATAAGGTATATTTAGGCAACACGTATTCATTCAAACATGTTTGATTTAAAAAGAATCGATCAGGTAAGTTCGTGTGTTTTTTTGTTGGTTTTTTTTTTTTTTTGTTCAAGTACTTTCGACTTTGCGGTCATTATCAAAAAACAATGTGGTGTCTGTGTGGAAGTTAGAATTCCCTTGTCTTCGTCCTGGTATTCTTTGGGAAGCTGGACGTTTGAACTGGTCTAGCGTGACGTCATCTGTAACGGTTATTGAAAACGAGGCCGCATCAAAAGAATGCAATTTGTTTATTTTTATTTTATTTTATTCATTTTTTGTTTTTGTTTTATGATACTAATATAATATGTGCTCCCATTAATTATATCGTATTCACTTCAAGACACAATCTCCTCTGGTGAACGTTTTATTTAATGTGGACTGTTAATTGTTATAAAAATAAAATAAACAAATCGAATTCTTTTGGCGCGGCCTAGTTTCCAATAACCGTTACAGATGACGTCACCGTAGACCATTTCAAATGTCCAGCTTCACAAAGGATGAAAACAAAGGAATTCTAACTTAACTAACACACAGACGGTTCTTGATAATGACTGCGAAAGTCGAAAGTACTTTAACAAAAATAAAATATGAACGTCGGGCAGTTTATTCACAACTTCGAGTCCAATTCTCAACAACTTATCCGTAAATTTGAAAAATATAAAAAATTAAGCAAACAAAACTTGTCAGGTTTTGTGTGTGTGTGTGTGTGTGTGTGTGTGTGTGTGGTGTGTTTCTTTTTTAAATCAAATTCGTTATTCATACATATCTTACACTGTTCAGACTTGATGTTTTATTTTTATTAGACAGATATAATTCTCGTCTGAAGGTAATTTGACTAAATAAAAAAGGACGACTTTCGAAGGAATTCAAGAGTTTCCTTGAAATAAACAAGAATATAAAAATTGGATGAACGCTGCACGGATTTAAAAAATATAAGGACACATGCATTGTAAAATATATTTAAAAAAAAAATGAAAAAAAAAAAAAAAAAATGATAGCAATTATGTGTGGCTTTTGGTTACAGGTGGAGAAGTAGTTGAGGCTTTCTCGGGTAAGACACCCGTAGAGAAGAGGATGATCAGTATCAACACCAAAACAACCACTAAACCAACAAATACCATAATGATCTTCATCTTCAAATTCTTCCACCAGAATCGGCTCCTAACTTTCCGGGAAGTCTTCTGAAAGCGAATCGACTGGAAGGGATAAAAAAAATAAAAGAAGAGAAAAAGAAAAAAAAGAAATAAATTAAATTAAATTCAATGTTTCTCATAGAGACAAAGGAAAATAAAAACGACAACATATTTAATCGCAGAAATGTATTTTTTTAATACGGCGATAACTGTTTATTTTCGGTGTTGATAGTTTGACAGCTTGAATAACAGACGGAAGTTTATGTAATGTTTCTCTACAGTGGATAAATTTACTTGAGGAATATAACGTGGGCGACTTTTTTATATAATTTTAAACTACCCAGCAATCTTAAAAGTTTAGGAAAATATTCTCCATAATCTCATGTCTTATTGAATTTTAGGTACTTTGGCCTTAAATTTATTATAGTTATCACTCTTAACACCTGATAATGTTGTGTATGGACATCCGTAATTACAAAAATCAGTACGTTTATACACAAAAATAATTTCAAAATTTTTGAAAAAATTTTCGGTCGATGAATTGTACTAAGCTTTTCCATTTAAGATTAGTAAATATAGTTTACTAATTTAACCATAACAACTTATCTCTACAAATTTTAAAAGATTTAAAACTTTAAAAATTATTATAATTAATTTTTTTTTTTAAAAATCAAACAATTCTAGAAAAATACATTATTCATGGAAATTTTTTAAGACCATAGTGTCCATAATATATCTTATTTATATAAACAATTAAAAGCTTTTTTAATCATATGCCTTAGTTTTATGGCATTTTTTTTTATTATTTTACAACTCAGAGCAGATTTTCGGTAATGGGAGGGGATCTTGGTTTATAAAAAGAAATTGAGGATTTAAATTCTCCAAGGAGTCCGACTTTTAATATTAAGCGGAACAAAATTTAATTTCTCGAAATTTCAGTGCGAGGTAACAGATTTAAATAAAAATTCATTTTTACTGTGATTTTCTAATACGAAAAATATCTGTAAAAAATTTAATTCATTTGTGAATAAGTTCTGAAAGTTTCATTAAAATCCGACAATTATTTGAATGCTGCAAGAATTTCCAAATCAAAGCGTTTTTCACAGCAAAAATGATGCTAAACTTTCCTCTACTAATCTTTGGGCACTGCGCTAGCAAAATAAAAAAAGAAAAAAAAAGAAAAAAAAAGAAAAGATTTTTAACCAAAATTTCGAACATTCTAAAAAAGATAAAAAATGTAGTTTAATAATAAAAAAAATCCTTTGGCCTTTCCACTTAATAAGAACAAAGATTTTGACGATAAAACTTTGATTTTATTAAGTTTGGGACTTCTTTTTTTTATCATAGTATGCTAATTTTTTAGCGAGTCAGTTAAAAATTTTGTTTTCGTTTTTTATTCACTAAGATCTTTTAAAACAATTCATGATCAATCCGACTACTCTTCAAATCTTTTTTTTTTTTTTTTTTTTTCCACATTCCAAGCATTGAATAAGAAAGTTAACGTGATCTTTGCCTAGGTTTGTACCAAAATTATTACAGGCAGTCTTTATTTAAAAAAATAAATAAATAATAAAAAAAAAGGATGATTTACATTTTCCAAGGATTCCTGCGTTTAACGAATAACACAAGGTTTGCGATCAAAGTGTAACTTCTAGAAATTAAGTCGGAGGTAAGATGTAAAAAAGTATTTTTGTCACGATTTTCTAAAAATAATAATTTCAAAAATAGATTCATTCAGTTGTGCATAAGTCCTCAAAGTCTCATTAAAATCCGGCAGTTATTTGATTTTTGGAAGAATTTCAAAATCAATGAGTTATATAATCGAGAAAAAAAAGGCGCTAAAATTTCCAGTCATCTCTATTACACCGCTGACACTTAAAAAAAAAAAAAAAAAAAAAAAGATTAACTAAAATTACCAACACGTTAAAAAAAAAAAAAAAGGTAACAAAATTTTAAAATAATAAAAAAAAATACTTTGGTCTTTCTTCTTAATAATAACATATACATTTTGACGATAAAACTTTTATTTAATTTAGGGCCTTTTTGCATCATGCTATGCTTTTTTTCAGCGAAAAAGTGGAGGTAACAGCTTTAAGGCCATGTGCTTGTAATTCCCATAGACATTATGACTAAAACCAGAAAATCTGTGTATTTACTTCACAGAGGGATTCAGAAAACTATTCGATTAATCATGAAAATTTAACTTGCCACTTGTTAAATATTAAGGAAAAAATATTTTGTGGGGTCGACTAACAGGGGATTAAAAGTTCACAAGATAATTAAAATAGCCATGATATTTAAAAAAAAAAAAAAATATTGTACAATTCCAATTATAAAAATAAGCATAAGAAAAAATAGTAAAAATTCAACATGGAGCTTGTCACGCTAGATAAATTAAAAACGAGTAATGAGTTCGGTCATTATTGGTTTCCGCCTTGTGCCACATCTAAACTGCGTTTCGTAAATCGTTACCATTGAAAAATAAATTTTCTAAGGGTCATAACTGTTAATAAGTGTTGAGAAGTTATCTCCCTTGAAATGTGAAAACTGGGTGTGTAAAATTTCAATTATTTAATATATGAAAATCTATATTGTTATCTCTCATATATATATATATATATATATACACACACACAAATGAAAGTAAGAACAGATGGAGTAAAAATCCACTGTTGTATTTACT
This sequence comes from Acanthosepion pharaonis, assembly GCA_903632075.3. Lineage (NCBI taxonomy): Eukaryota > Metazoa > Mollusca > Cephalopoda > Sepiida > Sepiidae > Acanthosepion > Acanthosepion pharaonis. The sequence goes on along the minus strand of CAHIKZ030003043.1, from coordinate 483,705 downwards.
TTTGAAGAAACTGCTCAATACAAAGTAGAACAATATATTATTAATAATATATATATAATTATTTTTATTATTATTAAAAACAAGATGTTTTGTGTCCACTTTTAATTTATTTTTTCCAAATTATGAATAATTCATCTATGACAAAGTTAATTCCATCAGAAATTGTGCAAAGTTCATTTCAGAAAAAAAAATACAAGAAATATAGTTCAAGCTTTCAGCTTTTTTTAAGGGAAATACATTTAAAAAACGACAGACATTTTGTCTCGGGTAATTTCAATGATCGACTGTTCCAACCAAATTATCAATAATTCTCAGATAAAGAGGAAATTCCATCAAAAAATGCTGGAAGTTCCTTTCGGAAGAAAAAAACAGGAAATTTAAATTTCAATTTTCTTAAGTCATCATCAGGGTAGGTAGAGACAATTGGTTAGCTTAGCAAACTTTTCAAATGGTAACAATCCTATTTAAAAAAATAAGCTGTTATATTTCTTTAAATATATATATATATATATATATATATATTAGTCATTTGTATTTAAGCACCAACTTTTCTTTGAGGGAAATACATTTCAAGACGACAGACATTTCGTCTCATTTAATTTCAATGATTGACTGTTCCAACCAAGTTACAAATAATTTTTCTCAGATAAAGAGGAAATTCATCACGGACAAAGAGTTAATTCTACCAGGAATTGAACAAAGTTCATTTGAGAAGAAAAGTACAAGAAATATAGTGTGAGGTTTCAACTTTCTTAAATCCTCATCAGGATAGGTAGAGACAATTGGTAAGTTTTATACAACTTCTCTGTCATTAGATCTTTCTCTTAAAACAATTTTTCAGGAAAATAAGTTTCTCGTGTCCAGGAGCTGTTATCAGTCTTTCCAGTACTGATGAGGCTTTCATTCCTAACATTTTACTATGTGGAATGTCAACATCTTGATTAATTTCTCTTTGAGTTACATATGCTATTCATTTTAGTTGTTGCTGCTTTTGGTAGTCCTCAAGGTTTCTCTTATTTGACAGAGTTCTTAGTGATTCTGTATTGCCAATCTATGAGGTTCAAAGAAGGACGGTCTTTTCTAGAACAACTATAGGTTTTATTCATCTGGATCCATTTTTCATGTTACCTATCATTAAAAGGCCAATACAAAGCTGACAATATATGCCTACCTGCTCTTCCAGTTCATATGTCTTGTCCATCAAATCATCGAGTTTATCGCCTCTTTCCATTACTTTCTCAATGTTCTGTGTCAAAATACCTTTGACTTCTTCGACTTGGGAGTGCAATTCACCCATGGCACCACCAGCATTGCCAGGCTTTGAATATCGTTCCTGCAAATGAGAAAAAATCATCAGCAGAATTAAAGAGAACTATCAAAATTTTATTTTTTATTACTGTTAGTCATTAGTGTAATAATAATGTTTAATCATCTGGATTGCGTGTGTGTGTGTGTTTTTTTTTTTTTTTTTTAACATGTTCTTTTGAGAGAAGTGTATTTTTAAGAAAGCAGGGTGGTAGCACTCGTCAGGGTCCCAGCTATGGGCAAATAGTTAAACCCCCACCAATGTGGCTGATATTAATAAGTTTAACAAAAAGCAAGAGAAGTAAGAAGAAAAAATGCTAATCAAAAATTGATAATAATTAACACCTTATCTAAGAAATTCAAATGTTTGATTTGGTTGATTTTCTTTAGAAAATTACCAATCTCAATTGCTTTTTTTAATGCAGAAATCTAATTCTGAATGCAATTTTATGGCTTCAATTACAGATAATGTATACATAATTTTATACTTTCATGGTAAACATATCTTTTATAGATATATAGTTTATAGATGATTTATTGTATCGGGCTAAGTGCAGAATTGCCAAAAACATGTAACATCATAATTATCCATCCCAATAAAATGTTTAATATCTAAGAAAAAAAAAAAAAAAAAAAAAATTTTTTTAAATTTAAAAAAAATAAAAAATAAAAAAGTTTAAAAAAAAAAAAAAAAGTTTTAAAAAAGTAAATAAAAAAGTAAATAAAAAAAAAAAGTAAATAAAAAAAAAAGTAAAAAGTAAATAAAAAATAAAAAAAAAATAAATAAAAAATAAAAAAAAAAGTAAATAAAAAATAAAAAAGTAAATAAAAAAATAAAAAAAATAAATAAAAAATAAAAAATAAAAAAGTAAATAAAAAATAAAAAAAGTAAATAAAAAATAAAAAAGTAAATAAAAATAAATAAAAAAAAAAAATAAAAAAAAATAAATGAAAAAAAAAAAAAGTTAAAAAAAAAAAAAGTAAAAAAATAAAAAAAAAAAAAAAAAAAAAATTAAAAAAAAAAAATAAAAAAAATAAAAAAGTAAAAATAAAATAATAAAAAAAAAACACTAATTGTGTTTTTTTTTCTGGGTCTTTATATTAGCCATCTTGATACCATTTATCATAAGAATCAATGAAAAACCTGGTGAGTTATTCAGCTTGAAAGGGTATTTTATACTTTCATGGTAAACGTATCTTTCATAGATATATAGTTTATAGATGAACTATTGTATATGTTTTAGTATGAACCTATTTCTTTAAGGTCGGACATTATATTGATGGTTTCAATATCTTCAAATTGCTTTTTTCATGTTGTTTCCTCATAGCATAAGACATTCAATGACTATTATAGCTAATACTACTAGTGTAATAAAAACTCAACAAAATCAACCAAACTGTGGAGCAATGATGGAAATAAACACCAAGACACTCATGAAATGACAAAAAAAATAATAATTAAAAATACAGTCCAATAGTATTATAAAAACCTCGGAGAACTCAAATAAGATAACTTTAATCATTTCTATGATCATAATCTAGGTTCAGAGCTTAATCTAACAATTGAACTATTTTGCTGTTAAACAATTTGGACAATTTTGCTGTGACAGACGGTATGTGTTTTGGCATAAACCTCTTACTTCAAAGTAGGATATTATATTGACAGTTTCACTAGCTTCAAATAGTTTTCTCATGTTGGTTTCCTTGTAGTATAAAAAATTCAAAGACTATTATAGCTAATACTATTAATTTTGAAACTAACTCGACTACAGTAAATGGATATATATCTAAGAAATTCCAATGTTTGGTTGATTTGGTTGAGTTTCTTGAGAGAAATACCAATTTCTATTGTTTTTTTTGTTTTTTTAATGCTGAGATCTAATTTTGAACGCAATTTTATGATTTCAATTACAGATACTTTGTGCATAATTTTATACTTTCAAGTTAAACGTATCTTTTATAGATATTGTTATGGGAACTTACACATAATAATAATGGACTATTCCTGACATTATAAATCCTGCGCCTCTCAAAAGGTATGAGGAGATTGTAAGACAAGGAGAGATAATTGAGAGCATATTGTAAGGACATTGGAATAGTGATACTGGTCGAGACAACATAGTTCACTCTAACCAAATCTGATAGTCATTACTAATACTTCTACTTCTTTGTATTATATTTCTGTTGTAATATATCTTTGTATTCCATACCTGTGTTCGTGTTATCCTTTCATTGGTTCTAACCTTGGACCATCACCAGGGTACAAGGAACTTGGACCATAACAGATAGACAGTTTATAGATGATCTATTATATATGTTTTAGTATGAACCTATTTCTTTAAGGTCGGACATCATGTTGACAGTTTAAGTATTTTCAAATTGTTTTCTCATGTTACTTTCCATGAAGTATAAAAAAATTCAAAGACTAATACAGCTAATCAATAACTAGTGTAATAAAAATGCTACAGAAACAAGATTAAAGTACTTGTTACAAATAATTTATTAGGTCATTAGATATATTTCACATCCTGTGAAATTGTGGTTTCACATCATTGAAATTTTAGCTCAGATTAGAACCCCTTTGAGATGGACTGCCAAGTAGACAAGAATGAGCATGTTCGACATCATCTCTTCTTTGCTTTTAATCAAAGTCACAAAGCTGCCAAACCTGCTTGAGGCATTTTATGCTGTGTACAGAGATTAAATGTTTCAAAACTACTAAACGATCAATGTTAATCTTTATCTTGAACAAATGAACAGACTCAAAAAGGCAATTCAGTTGAAAAGATCTGGTAGACAATACAGTGTGATTATCCAAACATGACAATTGTCACCCCACACTAGCTAACATGACCAAACATGCGGTTAAAGAGCTCGGACGGGAAATTCTGCCACACCCATCATATTCTCTTGTTTTAGCTCCTTCGAACTACCACCTTTTTCAGTTGTTTTCTAACATTTTGTTTAACAATGTTGTGAAGCTTAAAACTGTATCTGGAACATTCGCCACAAACATTTTTGCCATAGGAAAACGTGCCTCAGGAATTTTCGCCATATAGGAATTTTGTTGTAAGACAATTACGCTACATTTTTTTTGGTACCCTTATCTTGAACGTCCCTTTTCTAATGTTCAGTTTAATATGCAAAGTACCCCGTTATCAAATATATATGGATGTCTTTTGTACAGGATCAAACATCAGGAAAGAAATTAAAAAGTAAACATTTATTTAAAAAATAAAATAATAAAAATATATCAAATTAACAAAGAAATAATTTAAAATGTGTGCAAATTCCAAATAATGCTTCATAAATAATGTGTTTTGTGTGACATTGGCTTTGGAATCAAGTTGAACTTTTTGTGCTCCTCACTGACAAGGATGAATGATGCAGGATTTTGACCTTATAACTTTGCTTATTAAAATGTTTAAATCGAAGTAACAATAGTGTGAGCCAGATATACTTGGTAACAAGGTACTTTGCATATTAAAAAAAATTCAGTGAAGTTGTCTTACAGCAAAAATCCTATATGGCAAAGTTTTCTATGGCAAAAATTCCTGAGGTGAATTTTCTTACAGCAAAAATGTTTACAACGAATATTTCTATTGAACAATTTGTGGATCATTGGCAGGAGTTTGTAAACAATGAAGGGGAATAGATTGTCTGATTCATCAGAATTATTAATAAAGAATAAGTATTAAAATCAATTGTAAAAAAATGAATTAATCTATGTAAGAACCAGATATAATTCTTCATTTAAGGACTATTACATCTCTTAGTAATAGTGTAATAAAAAGCAGGTGAAATAAGCTGAAAGGAAAATTTGACAAAAATGAACAATACTTTTTTTTTGTATCGTAAGAAATTTTACTTAATAACCCTGATCTGAGTTAAGTTAAATGTTGTTAAATCGTATTATAAATCAGACTTTAGGAGATGTAAATCAGCTTCCTGACAAATCGGTTAACTTACCATTTCTGTGCGCAACACACTTCCAAATTCTTGATCTAGTTCATGACTTCCTGCAGCCACAGCTCTTGATCCAAAGTTACCCCGTTTGAAGTGTTTTTTGACCTTCATGAAAGAAAAGTAAATACAACAAATTATAAGAGGTTAGGTTAAGCTAAATTAAAAATGAAGGTCAAAGGACATAAATTTAGATATTTGTACTTTTATCTCTAAATGTGAAAATTATCAGGATCTAATTTTAAGAGCTAATTATGTTTTATGAACAAAACAAAACTAAAGAATAATATATTTTTTCAGGTACATCCATTAGACCCACCAGTTCAAACCTACACAGTAAAGGCTCACCATGCCACTTAAACAGAGACAAATCATCTCTATTCCCTTCAGTCAGTCAGTTATATGCCATGCGTGATACTCGCATAGGTGATCATGTATCTTTCAATACATGACTGACAAGGCAGATTTTTTTCCGCAATAGGTTGCTGTTCCTTTCTATGCTAGACCATTTGCCATCCAAGGCTATAGAACTTGGTCTGCCCTGCTATTTACCCATAGCTGGGAGGAGAAGAGGATTCATACCTTTCCCAAGGACATTAGTATGTAAGTGAATGTAATGGATTCGATTGGAATTCAAACTTGGCTCTCTGATTCCTCAATCAGAGGAATCCATTACTCCAGAGTGCTCATTCTCTCCATATTCCATCAATATGAAGGAAGTTGAAGCTTCCTCACAAGAACAGCTATTCATGGGACAGGCTCCAAGAGGATGCTTCCCTGATCACTACAATCTTAACAGCTTCATCTTCAGGGTTAACCATTGTCTCTCCTAAATATAATGAGGGGTGATTCATTCAACAATAATATAGAGTTTAAAATGGAGCCTGATGAATTTGTCAAGGCAAAAACTAGACATTGAACAATTTGTGGGTCATTAGTTTGTAGTCATAAACAATGAAGGGGAATAGATTGTTGACCGATTCATCAGAACTATTAATAAAAAATAAGTATTAAAATCAATTATAAATAACAAGCAAATTTATAACTATATTTATAACTATATTCTATATACAATTATAACTATATCTATAACTATATTCTATATACAGTTATAACTATATCTATAACTATATTCTATATACAGTTATAACTATATCTATATAATCATTTTATCCGTTCTCAGTAATCATTCAAGACTGAGAATTTGAGGGGTGATTCATTCAACAATGATATAGAGTTTAAAATAGAGCCTAATGAATTTGTCAAGGCAAAAACTAGACATTACTAGTTACTTTGTTTAATTAAATTAATTTCGTTTTTTGCTTTGAGAAAGTCGACATGGGACGAAACGCATCAGCAACTACTAGTTTTTCCTATTGTCATTTATATTTTAAATATTGTCTTTTCTACAGGTTAACTCTCAGAAATATATATATATATATATATATATATATATATGTATATATATATATGTATTCTGTGTATTTAGCCAGGAAATGTTCTTTAAGGCAAATGCTACTAAAAAACGACAGTCATTTTGTGTTGATTAATTTTAATGACCAGCTTTTCCAAGTTATGAATAATCCTTCTCAGACAAAATGGAAATTCCTTCAGAAATTGTCTGAACTTCAGTTCCCTTAAGAAAGCTGAAAACTTGGCCCCTATTTCCTGTATTTTTCTCCTTATATGAACAGACAGTCTTTCATAGAATTTCCTGAGAAGGATTATTTGTAACATGGAAAAGCTGATCATTAAAATTAATTGACACAAAATATCTATTGATTTTAATAATATTTAAATAAAGAACATTTGCTGCCTACACAGGCAGTATATATCATTTTTAATAATATTTGCCATATATACATACATACATATATATATATATAATACATACATACATATAATTTTTTAAAATGCTAGTTTTAACATGTTGGAAATAAAATGTAAAACAGTATACAATTTGCTTCAGTTTAGGAGATATTCCAATAATCCAGAAGCTTATGGGTTAAGATTGGCTTTTTTATATAAAAGAATTTAAAAAAAAAAAATTAACAGTCTAGATTCAATTAAACTTTCACATGAAAGAAAGATATAGACAAAACTTTTTTTTTTTTTTTACAATAAAATAAATATATGTCCTTTAAAAAAGAAGTTTTAAAAAATAAAGAGCCAATAGCTCTAACTTTTATACAAAAATCTTAATTGGTAAAATATATATATATATATATATATATATGATAAGCAAATATAAATGGATATAAATCCGACAGAATGAAGAAAATATCTGGAAAAACAAAACAAAAATCCTTAAAATGCGATTATGTTGTTTTAATATATAATATATAATGTTTTCGTCGTGTTATACTGATTATGTTAATTGTATTTTTAATGAATATTGTCCTGAAGAAGGTTATTAAACTGAAACGTCAGACGTCGACATTTCATTTATATTAAAACAATATAATTGCATTTTAAGGATTTTTGTTTTGTTTTTACAGATATTTTCTTCATATATATATATATATATATATATATATATATATATATAGGGTGCGATGAATAAATTGTCATCCAAATTATGTAAAAACGAAAATAACTCACATATTTACTAAAATTACACAAAAATATCTTGAAATACTTGTAAAATTATTCAATAAAAATCATCAATGAACTCAACCACGGTCTCTAGATGACTTTGCAATCTCCTGCAGCTCTTCTGGACGTTCTCCTTGTTTAAGTTGATGAACACTGTCATCATACTTGCCTTCAGTTCATCTTTAGTGTTACAAGGTGATTTGTTGCTTTCTCACTCAACTGTGCCCCCACATAATAATCAAGAGGGTTGCAGTTTGGGGAGGTAGGTAATGGGATGATGTGGTTGCAGAAAATGTGTAACAATTATTTTGGGAAGTTTTAAGTTGTCTTGTTCTTCGTTGTTACCTGTGATCAATTTTTGTTGATTTTTAATTTCACTTGGTTTATAGGATTTTTGTTGACTTTTTAAATTTGATGTGATCATCAATTATTTGTTGTAATTTTGAATTATATTCAGATTTATTTAATACATCAAAGGTATTGCTTTTATCTGCTTTTTATTTTTAAATTATATGTGTATGGTTATGTAGCTCCCTGGTAGCAATTTTTAATTATTTTCTTAGGAGCATGAATGAGTTTTTTGTTTTTGTTACATCTGTCTTTTATTACTGCAGCTTTGCATAGAAGATAAATTTCTGGTTTTGTTTTTTATTAGTTGTTCTTTAAGTTTTTGTATGTTTTCATATAGCAATTTTAATTTCAGTTTTTTAATCCAATTGTCTGTGCAGATGACAGTTAGGTCTAAGTTTGTGTAATTCCTTTTGATGTTCTGTTAGTTCGTAATTAGAGATGTTGATGAATTTCATTTACTACCACCACATATAAAAAAAATTAAATAGCATAAACACATGCACTCTTAACTATAGAAATGAATTTTGTAAGTATTACAAAATAGCTATTAAACAAAATTTAATAAACTGTACAAAAGTTTACGCTTTCGCAAAAAGAATTTTCTACAATGGATTAAAAAACATTAAACAAACACTCATTAATAATGACTTTCCTAATTACATTACTGATGAACAAATTAAATGAGGTATTAAAAACATTAACATAACCCAAAAAGATTATAATGCTTCTTCAAATAATCCTTAAACATATCAACCTACTATACTGCAATCAAATACACTAACTACAAACAAGATGAAAAAATCCTAAAATTTCGTAAGTATATATATATATATATATATATATATATATATATATAAGTATATAAAAGTTTGGCCTGATGATTGCATTTAGCATGAAACAGTCTGTCGCTTCTGAGTGCTGACTTCAGTGTTGACTCTTATATTTACATATGCTTTATTGATATTGAGCACTTTATCCCATAAATATAGCACACCTTAAACTATATATATATATATATATATATTAGAGTCCTAATACTAATAGGATATACACTGGGTCTACGAAGAATGAATTTAAAACCAGATAGAGGCAGCATAAATGCTCTTTCAACAATATAAATAAAAGAAATCAGACATCTCTATCTAAATATTTTTGGCATCTGAAGGAAATGAATAAAACACCAAAAGTAAAATGGAAAATTATAAACAAAACTAGAACTTGTAAAACTTGGGATGACCCATGCCATTTATGCCTACATGAAAAACTACACATTATTAAGTTTCTAAATAATAAAAATCTATTAAACAATAAACATGAGTTAACGGTCTTTTGCTGACATCATCAAATTTTTGCATTGAATAATTGACAAACAATAAAATAATTTTTAAAATACATAGTCATAATAAATAGTTTAAATGCCCTACCAAAAATGATAACCCTTTATGAAGGCGTCAAAAAACAAATGTTAGCGATTTACGACAGTTTTTATATACACAAAACCCTTTCAGAAAAAAATAAGAAATAAAATAAAAAATAAATAATCTCCATAGATGCTTAACCAGACTAAGCGATCTCTTCTTCCGCTTTAAATTTAGACACCCCAACCTTACCCTGAGTTGACATCTGTGAATGTAACCGAGATATTGATACAAATTATTAACACTTTACGCCCCTTTTTCTTTAAACAATTGCTCTAGCCATTACCATAGAAACTTTGATTTTAATAATGAATATGCTGATAAAACACGTAAATTTCAGAAATAAGTTATTCCAAAACAAATTTTGCTTGAAGATGGAACAGAGCTTAGTAATTCATTTCAATTTAATTCTAATAATTATATTGAAGTTTTCGGCTCTTGTTTTGAAACATGAGAACTCTTATGTAGCGTGTTGGAATCATATTTTTAAACAAATAATTATATATATATATATATATATATATATCATAAGTAATTCATCGAGTGCAGAATAAAAAAACATTAAACAAGTTCTCCTTAATAAAGGTTTTCCTAATTACATTCCTGATGAACAAATTATTCTGGGCTCACTGAATTACTTAATTATGATTTCTCTAAATCCCCACAAAATTTCTTTTGTATATATATATATATATATATATATATATATATATATATATATATGTATGTATGTAAGCAAATATATGGATATAGATCCTTTCCGTTGATATAGCAATACGCAGAGATCAATAGGTCCTTATATTTTCATACAAGCTTGAAGTCTTCCATGTTATAAAGTAAATCAAAAATGATTTCAAAATATATTTTCACAACATCGCACACGTGACAACAACGTGATCATATTTAAACGGAACGCTGATCTTATATAAAAAATTTCAGTTATCTGTTTGGATTAGTTGTGCTCATATATCCATCGTCTTTTTCATGTTGAATTTTATATGTTCTAATGTGAATTATATTTTATGAATATGTCCTGATGATGGTCTAAAATAGACCGAAACGTCCGACGTTGACTTTATATTAACATTAATACAGCATAATTGCATATTAAGATTTTTGTTTTTTTTTTGTATATTTTTCTTCATATATATATATATATATATATATATATATAAAAACACATATATATATATATATATATATATATATATATATATATATATATATATATATATATATATGTCTATCATTTTAATAGTATTTACTTTATATAAAAGATATTTTGCTGTTACACCGACGAGTGATATATGCTAAGTTAAAGGGCGATAACTCGAGAAAGTTGTCTCCCTTTATTTGTCTTGAAATTATAATTTTTCCTATTCATTTTTCTCTTGTTTTAAACCTTCCGATATTGTACACATTTTGATTCTCCTACTAATTGCAGAATGGCCTGTGCAGTAGGTAGCGTGGCCTACAATGGTTTTTTTAGCGTAAGATCAAGCAAGGAAACGTTTAGAAGATTATGCTGAATCTTTCGTTCTTTCAAAGTGAAAAAATCAAATAAATGCAGACAATAAAAAACAAAAGTTTTTTGCTCACTGGGTGTCTCACTCTTTTGTGGCCTTCGGTCATTAGACATTAAATTACATCACTTAGCAGCTTCCATAATTTACCCTGACTTTCAGTTAACATGATGAATATTTATGAGCATCTCTTAAATTTAAAAATGTTGAAAAACTAATTTTTTTTTTGTTTATAAAGATTTGTTGTTTGATAAAGTCGGCCATAGGACAATACACATCGACTAAGTTTTCCTTTTATCTTTATTCATATAAGTGAACATATACATACATAGAGCTCAATATATTTACTGTAGAGCATATATAGATAATTTACATTTAATGAAACTCAGTACGCGATATGGATGGCCATTTCACCTGCTAAGGAAAAATTCCTTACCAAGGGTTTTCAACAAAATGTTATTTAGAACTTAATATTTGAGTAAATGCTTTGTTTCTAATTAAATAAGTTATATCCATAAAAATAACGTATGAACAGAAAATATATTAAAATATTTGTCAGATTTAATCCATTACATATGATACATTGTCATTGTTTACATTACATTACGTTTCGGAGCAGAAATGATTATCGAGAAAGGTCGTCGAATGTGTGTGTTTATAAGCAGTAATTTGAACTTTGCTAAACCATAAGTCCTCTTTTGCTGAACCAGTTAACAGCATGTCAGGCTAAATGGCAATTGCCATTTTGGATACAGATTCAATTTGTGTCAGAGAACATATTTTCTACAAGATTTCTCAGATATTCAGACCCATATTTAATATTGTTTAATTAAAATCAGAGCATTTACTCAAATAAATTATATCCATAAAAATAATGTATAAAATTAAAATATATTAAAATGTGTGTTCATATATATATATAAAATAAAAAATATGTATTTGTATATATATGACTGTATATCGATGTGTGTATCCTTGTATAATAGATGTAATGCATGTGGAAATCTATACATGTATGTGTAATAATACAACATGTAATGCATGTGCAAAAGTGCAGTAGGATTAAAAACAACATGTTAAAATACATGGCAACGAGGTTGCAGGAACTGTTACTAGTGACATTCATGTCTGTCACATCTGTGTCAAAGTATGCATGACTCTATCTATCTCTCTCTCTCTCTATATATATATATATATATATATATATATATATATATATATATAGATAGATAATATTACTGGTAAATATACATACATATACAAAATATATCAATACCCATACATGTATATTTTTTGAATAAAAATTCCAAGAGGAAGAATCCAGGTAGAACTCAATGTCTAGGACAGAGTAAGGATATAATAAAAAGGCTTAAACACTAATATTCCATGGTCATAATTTATTCCATTGGAATCGTCAATACGATCCAATTCATCAGACCTACAAATTCAAAAAGAAAACAACAAAAAACAACTCCGGAAATAAAAACAGAATTTAGAGAGAGTGTAAGTATGAGGAGGAGGGAGATTAAACCTTAACAGAGAGAATTTTAGGAGAGATGGGTGGAAGGGGTTTAAGTAAGAGAAAAATGAATGTTGTCGGATGTCTAATGCATAAAGATACATTTCATGGTGACATACACACACCATAGACAATCTAATGTTAGAATTAGAGGGAGGGAAAGACGATGTGGGGGAGAAAGATGGGACGAAGGAAAGTAAAATTGCGTTTACTTAAAGGGCCACTTTGTAATTGAGAAAATTTGACAAATTTAATATCGACTACAGGTTACAAATCAAATATAAAAATAAATATAACGATTATCTAATCCAGCAAGGACCTATATTTCTATGTTCAAAAACACATGCAAATACATACATACACAATAACATATACATACATACACATAGGCGTGTACCCACATAAAAATATATTCACATATCCACACACATATATATATATATGCATGTATGTCTATATATATATATATATATATATATATATATTATAATAAAAAGAAAGAACACCAAGATATATAATCCGGTGTTCTTATTGATTTTTTTATTTTATTTTTACAAAACAGTGCTCAATGTAAATTTACAGAGCATAAATATTGATTGGATTTCTCTGTATCCTTGGAAACAAAAAATTATGAATTGTAAGTGAGTTTAAAACTCAGTAAATTTAAAAATAAGTTATTCCAAAATTCACTTGAGGATGAAACAGAACTAATGTTTTTATTTAATTTAAATCAGTTAATTTATATATATATATATATATATATATATATATATATATGTGTGTGTGTATATTTAAACATATGAATATAGGCATTATTATTCAAATAAAAATGTAATTATAAATCTAACCACTTATGATTAATGCCCTAATAGTACTTAAGATAAGAAAATCAGAATCAAAATTTAAGTTTAAGCTATCACAGTCCAAAGAGCAGTGAAAATGAAATTGTATGTGAAACCTGTACGGCACCTTGTCACTTCAGGACAGAAAGTTAGGTTAGAGAGGGCAGACATCATCTTGAATAAGTTGGAAAATGATCCTGGAATAATATATATATATGTGTGTGTGTATATATATATATATATATATATATATATATATATATTTATTTAAACATGAATGTAGGCATAATAATTCAAATGAAAATTATAAATCTAACCACTTACAATTAATCCTCTAATACTACTTAAGATACCACCAAATCAGAAAAGAAAACAAAATAATGGCCAAGTGAAAACATATTTAAATCTTTATTTTATTATTTAAGCATTAAAATAAATTATTTATGGAGAAAAATTAAATACAATTTGCCTGACTCATGAAAGTATTCGAACGCCCAAGAATTAACAACAGAATATGTCTAGAAAACTGGAAGTCAATATGGTTACAATCGAAAGAAAAGAAAAAAAAAACCTGAGGAGTGAATGTAACGTGAAAAAGAAAATGAAAAAGACAAATAACCATGACATTCTACACATGCAAATGTACACATACACTACAACCCCACCCAAAAAACTTGCACTAATGAAAAGTGTATATAAACAAGAAAAATCGAGAAGTATAAGCAGTCAATTACTGATACTCCCTGACGAGTGGACAGAGTTATTCTTGAAGAGTTCGTCTAAAAATCTCTGGAGTCAGGATGCTGAAGGTAAAATCTATCAGCTAAGTGACAAAACTTTACTTGTATTAATTCTATATAGATATAGCAGTCAATTAAAATTCTTTTTAAGAATTTTAATTATTATCATTTTTACTCTTTTTTAATCTATTTTTGATCATAATTTAAGTGTGCTGCATCAGATGTTTAACTCTAGGTTCAGGTATGCTATAAGATAAAAAAAAAAAAGGTTAAAAAAACATTGCGGTCAAGCAGTGTTTCCTAACATGTTTTACTTCAAAACACACTTGTAGAATAACTACAATTTTGGGGGAACATTTTAAGTTTTAATAAGGACAACTTAGCCATGAAGTTTAAAAATATAAAATTTTGGTTTAGCAGTACTGTTAACATTTAATGGAATTTATCAAGAATCTGCTATTTTTTTTTTTTTTTTTTTTTTTTTTTTAAAACAGAGGCCATAATGACCAATTTAAATCCCTTGAGGAAGTCAAAAGGAAAAGGATTATCTACTCCTTAAAGATTAAGGAATTTAGTATCCAAGTTAAAATATCAAATGACAAAAACTTGTCTTAGACATGGAAGCTATGCACTTAGTGTCTCTAGTTTTTTAAAATTAAAAATTATTTAAATATAAAAATCATTCATAAATTATTCTTGTTAACTCAGGTGCAATTGGCTATGTTTCGGGGCATATTTTCCTGAGCACACTCGTTGAGAAACTCTGTTGTAGACAAAAGAGGAGTAAATGCAAACATAAAAATCACACCTTCAAAATGAAAAACAAAAACAAAAAAAAACAGTAGAGTCCTTACTTCAGAAAGGCAGGAATGAGGTGCTGGTTTTCCCATGTCACTATCTGCGACACAAAGGAAAAGAATGCCACTGTCGACATTGCAATGGAACTGGTAACTGAAATATTTAAAAAAAACTGTATGAGAAATGTGGGAAGATTAATCTATCAACCATTTCATCTAAGGCCAATGATGGCTTGAATACATTATTTTTCCAATCAAGAATCTCCATTTAGTTGCAAAGCAAGGGGTGCACAAGATATTTGTTCTTGGGTGATATTCAGAATCTGAGTATCTTCTGGCGATGTGTTGGCCTTGTTTGAATTATATATATATAAAAAAAACATATATATATATATATAAAAACATTCATATATATATATATAAAAACATATATATATATAAATATATATATAAAAATATTCATTCATATATATATATATATATATATATATATATATATATATATATATATATATATATATATAAAAACATTCATATATATATATATATATATATATAAAAACATATATATATATATATATAAAACATTCAAACATATGCTACATCACGTTGAAACCACCAGTTTTCTTTCATACAATCACCAAAGTTAAGCAATGTTGTCTGGTCAGTACTTAAATGGATAACTGCTTGGTCATACCAGGTGCTCTAAGCAAAGAGGACACTCATCAGGAATGAGTTTTTTTTGAGCAGCTATTGAAATAATAGAATACAATGAGACTTTATACTTTCTTCATACAGTTCTTGGCTTACTGCCACATCATGGTGAAACACTAGTTCTCATACAACCACCCAAAGTTAGGCAATGTCAAGTCTGGTCAGTACTTAAATAGCTGACTCCTTGGTCATATCAGGTGCTCTAAGCTTGGATGTGCAGGTGGTGTAATGGAAAATGGTTCAAAATTGTTAATCAGAGAGCTGAGTTCTAATTTCTGTTGGATTCGTTATAATAGGTTAAATACAACAAAATAGAAAAAATTGAACAATTTCCACAATATTAATAGTCGATAGCATGGCCTCACATCTTTATAACTTGCTGCAATCATTTTCTAAAGTTTTGATGAGATTTGAACAAGTCTTTTCTGAGATTTTCTTCTATACTTCAATGGTTACACATTCTAATTTCTGAAGGATCTTGATAGCCGATGATTTATTTGAACTTTCAATTCTTGCCATAGATTTTCTATAGGATTCAATCATGACTCATTGAAGACTATGAAAGAACTGTAATCCTCTTTTTCTGAATGTTAAAATTAATGAATTCAAGCACAGTACTAGATTGGCAGAATGGTCTCATCATTTTACAATTGAAATGGCTTGATGCAACCATAAATTTTAAACTGACAGTTTCTTTTCTCGCACTTCTTGCTTGTGGAACTCCATTCTACATCAATGCTTTCCAGGAAACTTTGATCTTCAAAAATTTAAATGCAATGTCAATCATTATTTACTATCTTCTCAATTCCTGTTTATTTTATTGTTCGATCTCCATAATAATGTTTCCTTTTTCTCATATTCTCTCACTGTATAACTCATTGTGTTAATCACTTTATTGACCTGCATGGGATGAAATGATTAAAAAAACAAAAATGTCCATTGTCTACCTATACACTCTTTATTTTTTTTAAATATCTTAATCTAAATGACGAATCAAATCAGTCTTCAGATTCATTGCCACTTCCACAGAGTTGAATCAAACTTATTTCCTCTGTCTTTCAATTGTAAAAAAAATGTTCCATGTAGACACCTTTTTTTTTTCCCCAAGAAGTGCAACTCTATGGAAATGACTTCCCTGGACATTTCAATCCTGACCTTTTCAAGCCAAGGTCAATCATTATTCATCCTCCTCCTTATCCTCATAAAACTGTCACCAACACTGATTCACATCATTTATCGTCAGCATTTTGACTGCAAAACTTTACATTGAGTGGCTCTCGAGATTAGTTGCAAAATTTCAACCAACACAAAGCAAAATAGATCCCGACTGAAAAGAGGTTTTACTTACTTGTCAGAAGTGTAGGAGGTGCGTCTGTCCTGATCTGTTGGGATGTTAGAAAGCATAGATATCACAATGTCTTCAAAATCCCTGGTACAACCAGGTCTCTGCTGGGAGGTGATGATGGTCATGCCACGACAAATGCAAAGGTAGTGAATCATTTTTGCTGATTAGGATTTGCCAAGGTTCCTGAAAAACGATACAAGATTCAAATAAGCTTATTTTCAATGGATCAGTCTACAGAACCAAAATACTCATTCTGGAAATAAATGACGCTTTTTTTCTAAAGAGCTTGTTAATAACAGTTACAATTTGAATGAAGATAGAGTGATGGTGAAAGAATTTCGTAATAGATAGATGAAATGAGTTTAGTCAATCACTGAACTGGTCAAAATGGAAAACAAAAAGATGAGAGAACGAAAAAAAGAGAAAAGCAAAAAACAATTAAAAACAAAAGTAAAAAATAAAAACGTAAAAACGGAATAAACAAAAAATACGGAAAATGCAAATAAACGGAAAAACAAACAAACAGTAAAACAAAAAGAAAAAAAAGGAAGATGAAAAACGAAAATAGAAAGAAAAAGAAAAAAGTAAAAAGAAAGAATTGAAAACGAATATAGAAAAAAATACGAAAAAAAAGAAAATAGAAAAGTTAAAAATGAGAAAAATGTTAAAAAAGCAATAAACGAAAAAGTAAAGAAAAAGTTAAAAAAAAAAGGAAAAATGAAAAAGTAAAAAAGAAATTTAAAAAAAAAAAAATAAAGAAACGAAAATGAAAATCGGAAAATGAAAATGGAAAGAAGAAATAACAAAAAGAAAAACACGAAAAAAGTAAAGGGAAAAGGAGAAAAAGGGAAAAAACAAAAATCGAAAGGAAAAAGAAAAGGCAAAAACAGAAAAGGGAAACGGATAAAAGGAAAGAAAAAATGGCAAAAACAGAAAAAAGAAAAGAAAAAATGGCAAAAACAGAAAAAAGAAAAGAAAAAATGGCAAAAACAGAAAAAAGAAAAGAAAAAATGGCAAAAACAGAAAAAAGAAAAGAAAAAATGGCAAAAACAGAAAAAAGAAAAGAAAAATGGCAAAAACAGAAAAAAGAAAAGAAAAAAGGCAAAAACAGAAAAAAGAAAAGAAAAACGGCAAAAACAGAAAAAAGAAAAGAAAAATCGCAAAAACAGAAAAAAGAAAAGAAAAAAAGGCAAAAACAGAAAAAATGGAAAAAAGCAAAAAAGAAAAAGAAAAGAAAAAATGGCAAAACAGAAAAAGAAAAGAAAAAATGGCAAAAACAGAAAAAAAAAAAAAATGAAAAAACAGAAAAAGAAAAAGAAAAATGGCAAAACAGAAAAAAGAAAAGAAAAATGGCAAAAACAGAAAAAGAAAAGAAAAATGGCAAAACAGAAAAAGAAAAGAAAAAAATGGCAAAACAGAAAAAGAAAAGAAAAATGGCAAAAACAGAAAAAAAAAAAAAAATGGCAAAAAACAGAAAAAAAAAACAGAAAAAAGAAAAGAAAAAATGGCAAAAACAGAAAAAAGAAAAGAAAAAATGGCAAAAACAGAAAAAAGAAAAGAAAAAATGGCAAAAACAGAAAAAAGAAAAGAAAAAATGGCAAAAACAGAAAAAAGAAAAGAAAAAATGGCAAAAACAGAAAAAAGAAAAGAAAAAAAAAAAAGAAAAATGGCAAAAAAAAGAAAAAATGGCAAAAAAGAAAAAAAAAAAAAAATGGCAAAAAACAGAAAAAGAAAAGAAAAATGTCAAAAACAGAAAAAAGAAAAGAAAAAACGTCAAAAACAGAAAAAAGAAAAGAAAAATGGCAAAACAAAAAAAAAGAAAAGAAAAACAGCAAAAACAGAAAAAAAAAAAACGGAAAAACAGAAAAAAAAAAAAAAAAAAAAAGAGAAAACGGCAAAAAACTAAAAAAAAAAAAAAAACGGGGAAAACAAAAAAAAAAAAGAAAAAGGAAAAACAGAAAAAAGAAAAGAGGGAAAAGGCAAAAAAGAAAAAGAAAAACAGAAAAAGAAAAAAGAAAAAAAAAGGTAAAACAGAAAAAAAAAGAAAAACGGGGAAAAAAAAAGAAAAAAAACGGAAAAAACAGAAAAAGAAAAAAAACGGCAAAAAAGAAAAAAGAAAGGAAAAATGGCAAAAAAAAAAAAAAAGGAAAAAAAAAAAACAGAAAAAAGAAAAAAAAACAGAAAAAAAAAAAAAAAAAAAAACGGCAAAAACAGAAAAAAGAAAAAACGGGGAAAAACAGAAAAAGAAAAAAAAAAACAGAAAACAGAAAAAAAACGGGAAAAAAAAAAAAAAAAAAACAGAAAAAGGAGAAAAAAAAAAACAAAAACAGAAGAAAAATCGGAAAAACAGAAAAATAGGAAAAAGAAAAGAAAAACAGAAAAATAGGAAAAGGAAAGAAAAAACAAAAAAATGAAAAGAAAAACAGAAAAAACAGAAAAGGAAAAACGGAAAAAAATGAAAAAAAGCAAAGAAAAAAAAACAGAACAAAACAGAAGAAAAGGAAAAAACAGAAAAAAGAAAAGAAAAACAGAAAAAAGAAAATAAAAAACAAAAAAAGGAAAAACGGAAAAATTGGAAAAGCAAAGAAAAAAAAAATAGAACAAAACAGAAAGAAAAGCAGAAAAAACAGAAAAAGGATAGAAAAACAGAAAAAAAACAGAAAAAGGATAGAAAAAGGATAGAAAAACAGAAAAAGGATAGAAAAACAGAAAAAGGATAGAAAAACAGAACAAAACAGAAGAAAGGAAAAATCAGAAGAAAGGAAAAAACAGAAGAAAGAAAAGCAGAAAAAAAACAGAAAAGGATAGAAAAAACAGAACAAAAAAGAAGAAAGAAAAGGGAAAAAAAACAGAAGAAAAAGAAAAAACGAAAAAAAAAGAAAGGTAAAAGGAAAAACAGAAAAAGAAAAGAAATACATAATGAAAAAAGAAAGAGTAAATAAACGATAAAGAAATAAAAAAAAAACGAATTGAAAAAAATAGTTCAATTGTCAGTTTCAATGGGGAAACAACGTTAAGTGTCGACCTACAGGCAATTGACAACAATTCGGTTTCAGTGATTGACCGTTAACCCAGTAATGCCTAACATGGGGTTGGGGTGATTGTGGACATTAAGAGCCACAGATAAAAATCATTAACTAATACAGAGTTTATAATTTTATGATTAACACTGACATTTAAATTAGTTATTAATGGGATAAGGTGGAGGGGAAAAAAGCCACATTAATCTGAGATTCACTGAAATACACTTTATTTAATTGGTTGATTCATTCATTCATTCATTTTTCACAGATTATCAACCCTTTACAGGTTATTTAAAGCCAAATTTTTATTTTAAATTATAAGAATTTTTTTACGATAATAATGATTTAGTGATACAAGTCTTACTAATTAACCCATAGCTGAGGGGAGAAGAGGTGGATTCCTACCTTTCCCAATGGCATTTGCGCATAAGTGAATATAACGAACCGAAATGGAATTGAAACTCAGCTCTCCGATTAACAATTCCGACCCATTATTTATTACACCAGCAGCACATCCAAGCTTACAGTACATGTTATTCCTAAGCAGTCACCCATCTAATTATTGATCAGGCTCGACTTTGCTTAACTTCAGTAATTTTACGGGAACCGGTGTTTCACCATGATGTGACCGTAAGCATTTTCTTTAATAATCCCACAAGTGCATTGACAGACAGACTATCTCTTTTCTTTTTTTCCTTCATTCATTTTAGCCAAGCAGTGTATCCCCCACCCACATTCTACGATCAAAACTGGACAGTCCATTAATTTTGAGTTATTGGCAGGGCATAATGGTCGTGCAAGATAACGGAAAAAGGAACAAGCACGATTATAATCGTGGATTCGAATAGGCATAAAATGAGGGAACGATTTACTATTGTTATTAAATAATAGACTGATCCCCCATCCAGAATTACTACATATGAGAAGGTGCTGAATATTTCTTAGAATGACCAAAAAGGAATTAAAAAGAAAAATCCTGAAGTGATGACAACATGCTTCTGTCTGTAATTCTTGTCTGTGAGTGTTAAATTTTCTTTTTTCCTTTTTTCATCTTAATGTGCCTTAGAAATTTCCATGTCTTTTTCTGATTCGAAGTATAAGTGTCCTTTTTGTTTCCATTTTTCTAAAACTTTTCTTCTTGCTCACATGTTATTCTCAGCATCCTTCTGTAGAACGGCATTTACGTTGCCTTAAGTCTCTTCTTTATCTGTGAGAAAATCGTCCAGCATTCTCTACCTCATAGAAGAATTGATATTAGACAGAAATGCATCACACTTTTTTTTTTTGTTTCAAACGACATTTTCTTTTTTTTTTTTTTTTTTTGCTTAACTTTTGGAAGGCAGCTTTCGCTATTCCAGTGCACCTTCGGATTTCGGTGTCACATTTCCCGTCGTCCGTTAAAAGCACTTTCCATATAATTAAAATTACGTACTTACTTGATTTTGACATCTCCAATTTGTAGCGCGCAACTTGGGTTGTCCCTTTTGCTGACAACCACATATTCTGTCATTTTATTAAATCATGTTTAACACTTTCTTCCCGCTTTCTGTAGGAGTTCCTAACGTTTCTTTCTGTGTCTCCCATCAACAGGGTGTCATATGTTTATCTTCTGTTAAGATTTTGTTCGCAAATCATGGTAGGGCTTCTATGTCTCTTCGGATCAACTTGCTGTAAAGGTTGAATAAGTCCGGCGAGAAGACACATCCTTGTCTTACTCACTCAAAACTGAAAAGGGGGAATTTATATTAAAATCCTGCTAAATTTTCTCAAATATAATATTAAATTATAAAATAGATATATAGACGTGATAAACAGTACAATGTTTATATAAAAATAAAAATATTTGAACTTAATCCAAATTCCAGGTTAGAATGTTCACTTCATGCTAATGAACTACAGACAGTCATGAACCCAGATCTCCCTGCTCTGTCTTATGGTAAAGTCTGGTATACTACAATGACACTTTCCTTGGATCTAAAAGCCGTTGGCGTTAGCAATCTCGATAATGTCCCTTTGAGTTTGATCCTCACTGGGTGTCCCAAACTTTCGGCCTTGTACCATTTCTAACTTACGCTTAGTGAATATCTTGTGCTCTTCTACGCAGTGTAATGGTTAACAAGCTTGTATCGCTCGATCAGTTGCGACTGAACAGAGTTCGATCCTCACTGGATGCCCCATACATTCGGCCTTGTGCCACATCTAAGCTACGCTTAGAAAATGACCATAGATAAATTGTAGGGTTACTTCAACGTAGAGAAATGGTTAGCAAGCTTGTCTCGCTGAACCAATTGCAACTGTACAATGAGTTCGATCCTCACTAGGTGTCACATACATTCGGCTTTGTGCCACGTCTAAGCTACGCTTAGAAAATCACCATAGAACATCTAATTATCTTTATACAATCTCATGGCCGAGTTTTGAATTCAGAGTTTTACTTCACCTAGACTGGTTGCCAAACATGGCTATAAAGCCCTATCTGTCTTGCTATTTGACCCATTTCATAGTTGTTTGGTTAGTGGCGGGAGGAGAAGAGATGGATACATTTCTTTTTCTAGGGTATGTGTGAACGTGACTGTAACGAACTATCAGAATTTGAACTCGTCTCGTCAATTTCTCATTCCGAACTGCTATTCATTACACCACCTGCACACCCAATATGAAAAGGCATTGTGAAAAGAAATAGCCATTGAATGATCAAGGCAATCCCTCCATAACATTATTTAGCCAAGCCGTAGCCGGAAAAAAAGCGCTACTAACCGTCATATTTTTTTTTTTTACAAGAAACGAATTGGATGTCAGCAGTATTGTGTAATGGAGGTTGGGCGACGTGAAGTAATTGTTGGGTTTCTCTTGGGCGAATATAACAATACAAACGAAATTAAAGAAAACATAACACCAGCAATTTGAAACCCGTTAGTTAAACTGACACAGACGACGCTTTTAACAGGGCTACTCTACCAAATAAATGGGTGGGTTAGCAAAGGAAATTTCTCTCGACAAAGTATCTCAGTCATCTGTAAACAGAGAATTTCATGAGGTCAGACTAGCACAACATAGCTTAGTGGCTAGAGCAGCAGACAGACGAAATATCCTTAGAGGATAGCAAGGGTGTGAAAAAAAAATGAATGGAATTTACGAAAGTTAATTTCTTTATTTTTCTTTTTAAGTAAAAAAAAATTTGAAATTTTTTTTAAAACAATTTTTCTAGTTAGAATCTAGTCTACCATTCGCACTTACTTTGAAAATTCTTGCTACATCTGGTCTAGGGTTTCTGCTACCTGTATTTAGATATTCTTGATTGGTTTGGTTTACGGCACATCAACCTCAATAGGTTATTTAATGCTGACAAGAATTGTAGGATAGGTTCGTATGAATAGAATATGTATTCTTTGGTTTGGTTTATTTTGTTTTACGGTATGTCAACTTTAATGGGATATTTAAGGCCGACAAGTTTGTTTTTTTTATTGCTGGTAATATTTTTTACCAAAATGTATTGCTGATAATATTTTTTGTTTCAAGAATGTATTGTTGGTAATATTTTTTTGTTTCAAAAATGTATTGTTGGTAATATTTTTTGTTTCAAAAATGTATTGTTGGTAATATTTTTTGTTTCAAAATGTATTGTTGGTAATATTTTTTTTTTCAAAAATGTTTGTTGGAATATTTTTGTTTCAAAAATGTTTTTGTTTTTTTCAAAATGTATTGTTGATAATATTTTTTTTCAAAAATGTATTGCTGGTAATTTTTTTTTTTTTCAAAAACTTATTGCTGGTAATATTTTTTTCAAAAATATATTGCTAGTAATAAAACCTATTTTTACACTTTCATAGTGTTTTGATCCTCTTGAGCTTGACTATTTGCCCATAACTGAGACCCTAAGAGATGTTATTACCCCAGGTCTGTGTAGACCTGGGAATACCAGAAATTAAGAGGTGGTTCCACGTTCCTCAAAACCTCCTGATCAGAGGCCTTGCTGCCGGACGTAGTTTATTGTCTTACTCAGGACGCAGAGATTCTTGAGAAAATCCAAATAACCTGCAATGTTGTTTGCCCTAGCCTGGCATCTCTGCGTCAGTTACTTTCCCACCGTCGTAGCCTAGCTTCCTTCTGCCTTTTCTATAAATATTTTCATCGTTAGTGTTCTGAGGCGCTTTCCGTTAGGCTACCTGAACTTAATGTTACCGGGACTTCGTGAATTTTTTGCGCAGTACTAAATTATGTCTCAATGCGCTTGAGACCACTCATATTCGGAGAGCCTCACATACATTCAAGTTTTTATTTGCCTTAAAGCGTGTTCGATCAGACGTTGGCTCTTGCTCCGAGGGTCAACGCAGGTTCGAATCCTGCCAGAAGACACATCTTTATTAAGTTTCAGATCGGTAGACGAAATAAACATTGTTTGAAAAACGAAACGTTCTGCTCAATTACGAGTATCCACTAATAATAATATTTGATATATTAAAAATGTCTGATTAAAAATTTGAAATCCCTTAACCCCTTAGAAAAGAAGAGTGGAACCTCGGTTGACGAATTTAATTTGTTCCTGAAGGCTGTTCGTAACCTGAAATGTTCGTAAACCGAAACTATTTTTCCAATAGGAATCAATTTAGTCTTTATCCATTGGGTCGTGTGTCCTCAATATCAGGCCACAACAGCGGTGAACCAAAACTTGGACAGTTGAGTTAAAAGAAAATAACTGAGACATCCGGAAGAGGCATGGCACGTGAAACTAGAACAATCTACTCCCGGCGGACGAAATAAAGGGTTCGGTTCGAAATTACAATCACCTGAAGAAGGCCGGAGCGTACAACGGCCGTACCGTTGTAAATATGGCAAAGATGAATGCAAGTAATGTATTTAGTCGTAGTGCATATGTGGGTGGGTAGATACGTGACGCCCGCGTGGACGTTTGAAATTAAGCAGTCGGTGTGCTGAGCGACTAAATCTCCCTTGAGATTAAGACATGCCTGCTGCCTACTGCATCTGCGTGGGCAAATATTGTAATACCCACATTCTTAAGAAGTTACAGATATACCTTTATACTATTTGAACCAAACTTTACCTTTCATTGACTTCTGTTCACACGATGACTATCAATTTTTTAAACGCCTTGATTGTATGCAATCAGCAGTTCTGAACCCGGTTGCGTACAGGAGAGGGATTGGCCCCCATACAAAAATAAGAAAATGCATAATTGCTACAGAAATAATAGTGACAAACATTGACTCATTAAGAGCGAAAGAATTCACAATTCAGTAACTGTTATAGTTTTTTTTTTTTTTAACTTAAAGGGAAATGCAATCTAAGTTATGCGGAAACAAGAATGATTTGAAATTTGATATTGCCAACACATGACTGTTAAAAACTTTACCGAAATGATAAAAACAGGAAGACCAAATGCTACCCGACACGGTTCAGGTGACATTCTTGGGACAATAACACCTAGATAAATGTTACAGACCCACATCTCTTGCCTAAACGATAACAAGTCGTACAACAATCAACTGTCAGAGGTATTTGTCGGTATTTCTTAATTGGTAGAGCTTAGGGCAAAAGCTTCAATAGCAGCAATAAAGAGAAGAAGCAAATAAAAGCGACCAAACGTGACAGCAAGCTAGCAACAGGTAATAAGAACATGAGCGTTAACCTTATTTTTATATACCATGTCCCCTCAAAACCTATGCAATTATGGCTCTCCATAACTTCCTGTCCTTTGTATCTATTAATAAATTTTGTCTGTTATTTCTCCTAGATTCTGTTCTGCCATCCATTTACTCAAGCTCACTAAGTATGTTATGCGTTATTTTCCTCTGTCCGTCTTGCCCTCAATCTGTCCTTTGAGTATCAACGTTTCTAAGCCATCTTTCCTCATAATGTGTTGTAGAAATTTCAACTGTATCTTCCTGATTTAAATGTTTCATTTTTGCTTCCATTTTCTCTAAACCTTCATCGTTGCTTGCATGTTCGGTCCATAGTTTCCTCAGCATCCATCTGTAGAACCATTCTGTTTCTGTCTATATCTCTGATATATCTATTACGATTATTTACATTATTCGGACGGTTATCCTCATTTTCATTGTCATATTAATAACGTTTCGGCTGCTGTACGTTCCGGCCTTCTTCAGGTGATTGGAATCTCTGTAGCTTCAAGTTTCCTCTTTGAGAAGATTGTCAAGCATTCACTGCTATATAGTAGGACAGATATCATGTAACAGTTCAGTACTTTTTTTGGTTTTTAGCGAATATTTTTTTATTTCTTGTGTTTTCTGCTAAGCTTTTGGAATGTATATTTGGTTGTCCCAATGCGCCTTCGGATTTCAGTGTCACACTTTCTGTCCTCTATCAAAACACTTCTAATATATTTCTGGTATCCCCGATTTGCAATTCGCACTTTGGGCTCACCCCTTTTGCTAACAACCACACACTGTCTCTTTGCAGTTGATGTTTAATCCTTTCTTTTCGCTTCCCTTCACGACCTCCTGTCAGAGTTTTTTGTAGTTTTCTTTACGTATCTGCTATCAACATCGAGTCATCTGGATACTTTATGGTGTTAATGTCCTTTCTTTTTACGTGCCGTGTCCTTTCAGGACGTAGACGATCATGGCTCTCCACTTCCTCTTATCCCTTGTAGCTCTCAGTAAGTTTCGTTCCTCTGCCGCCTCCCCCAGACCACGTTCTGTCGTCCACTTGCTTAAGACCGCCAGGTATGTCATGCGTTGCTTTCTCCTGTCTCTCTTTGTCTTCTATTCGACCTGTGAGTATCAGATTCTCCAGGCCCTTCTTTCTCATTACGTGTCCCAGAAACTTCAGCTACCCCTTCCTAATGTTAAGTATAAGCCTCTACCTTGTTTGCAACCTCTTCAAGACCTCCTCCTTGCTCACACACTCGGACCATGTTATCCTTAGCATCCTTCTGTAGAGCCACATCTCCGTCGCCTCGAGTCTCTTCTTCATTTTTGAGGAGACTGCCGAACATTCGTTGCCGTAAAGAGGGACAGATGTCACGTAACAGTTCAGTATTCTTGTCTTTGTTACCAAAGATATCCTCCTGTCTCGGAGTACTCTTCCCAAGTTCTGAGATGTGTCCTTGGCCATCCCAGTACGTCTACGGATCTCAGTGTCGCACTTGCCGTACTCTGTCAAAACTCTTCCCAGATATTTAAACTTCCACACCTGCTTGATTTTAGTGTCCCCGACCTGAAAATCGCATTTTGGGCTCATCCTTTTACTGACGACCATGCATTCTGTCTTCTTGTAGTTTATGCTTAGTCCCTTCTTCTCGCCCTCCTTCGCTAGCTTCTGCAGGAGGTTTTGTAATTTCCTTTCCGTGTCTGCAAGGTTGCCAGTTGTAAATTCAAGGGACAAATAGCCTTGAAGATTAAAACATTCTTTCCTGAAGTTAGTGGCATAGCAATTGAGAGCTCAATCCCTGGAATTCTGACATGTTTAACAATAAGAGAACACAAATAGCAAAAAAAGAAAAAAAAAGGAAAAGCACAACACAAGATATCCATAGATATGGACAGCGGATTAAGAACAATCTACCCCCTGAATTCCCATAAAGTTACTCGGATTGACGGGCAACAAATATGAGAATAGTACTCCGAATATAAATAATGTTGGCAAAAGGGGAGATCTCATTACCAGACCCTAGTCTGTATCTAATGAGGACATACAGTTAAATCACGTTCAAAACACCGGTTCCCGCGCAATCAAAAAAGTTAAGCAATATCGATCTAGATGAGTGAACGCTTGGAAATAACAGGTGCTATAAGCATCTCTTCTCCCTCTCCAATTATGGGTTAATTAGCATGACTTGTATCACTAAATAATTATCTCCCCACTAAAATATTCTTACAATCTAAACATATTTTTCTGGCTTTAAATAACCTACAAAGGGTTGATAAGCCGTAAAAAAGGAATCATTCAATTTTACTTGCTTAATGATTTCAATCTGAAATATAAAGATACGAAAATGGAAGATGAAACTAGGACGGAGAGGGAGGGAGAAAGAGAGAGAGAGAGAGAGAGAAGAAAGAACAATTACAGGTAGTCGTCGACTTACGACAGCGTTTGGTTCCGAAAGACCCGTCGTAAGACGACTTTGTCGTAAGTCGCACAATATTAAATTTCTGTGCATATAGTATGGGGTGTCGTGATCCTGTGTCATAATACAATAATAATAATTTTTAATTTAACTTTTCTTTCTCACCCTCTTTTCATCTCCCCTTTTCTGTGGCTCTCTTTCTATCGTCACTTTTCCTTCTCCTATCTTATTGTCTTATCCGTTAAATATCTATTATCGGGAGAAAATACGACTTTCATAATCTTGGTTAGTTTTGTCTAAACTGTCTTTTTTTTTCTCATCAGAAATTACACGATATCGACTAAGCGCATTATGTTTAATCTTGCAAATCGTTCAATGTTTGGGCCCATTGTTTCAAATCGTGTTGTCGTCGTCACTTCTTGACTCTAAGATAATCAAAGTTCAAATCTAAATTTTAAAAATACACAACATTAAGGTACCTTCACTTTTTCATAACTTGATGAGAAAGGACCCCAAACTTGAAAAGAAAACAAAATTTCTATCGCCAAAATATTGGTTATTATTTAGAGGAAAGATCAAGGTATTATCTTTTTATTTATTTTTATATCCTTTCTAGTAGAGCCGAAATTTTGGTTAAAAATCTTGTTTTTCTTGCTTCAGGGGGGGGGCGGTTGTCAAAGATTAGCTTTGGTAATTGTAGCGTCTTTTCGTGGTAAAAAAAACACACACAATTTTGGAAATTCTTACAAAAATCAAATAATAGTTGGATTTAATTAAATTTTTAGGACTTATTCACAAATAAATGAAATCATTTTATAAATATTGTTTTTTAAAAAATCTTGGTAAAAATATTTTTTTCATGTTACCACCATTCAATTTTATGAAATTTCTAAAAATTAAATTTTGGTCCGCTTATTTTTTTTATATTAGTCCTTGGAAAATGTAAATTATATTTTCAAACGGTTACTTATCTACCAAAAATCTGCAGCGAAAAAAAATTAAATTTTAATTGCTGTTATAAATAAAGGATACTAGCAGTAGAGCCCGGCGTTGCCCGGGGATGTAACAGTAAGAGATAGATCAAGTATCGACCATCATAAAGACTGAAAAATAAAATTGACAAAGATTATTGTTTAAGGTTGACGGACACGCATGTCTTAATTAGTTTTATTTTCTATTTTTTATTTTTTTTTTTTACGAATTGGTCAAACCCAAACTAAAACAAAAACATTGTTTTCAATCGTTATGAGTCTACCGATTGAATAGAATTTTATTATAAACAATTGTCTTGTAAATGTAATTTTTAAAACATTCTGAATGTAAAAATAAAGAAAAAAGTGTGCAAGACAATAAGAAACGCTACCTGCCAAAAAAAAGTGAAGTTTTGTTGAAATCGGTTGAAAAATGTAGGAAATCCGATCCCATATATAAACGAACACACACACACACAAGCAAACAACCTGGGTTTTATAAGTATAACTCGATATGAGTTGTCCCCCTTTCATTCTCGCGATGCCTCTTAATCGTGTTTTCAAATTGATTTCGTGCAAAAACAATTGTGTTTTTCCAATTTTTGGCGCTGTCAGAACTACCGCAAGGTAATTTTACGTAGTCCTGTGAAGTTTTGTTGAAATCGGTTGAAAAACGTAGGAAATCCGATCCAATATATAAACGTACAGACCCACACACAACCTGGGTTTTATAAGTATGATTTAGGATACTATTGTTATAAGAAAAATAAATTGATAATACATTTCTGCAAGAATTGTTTTCATTTCTTTTATCAAATTTACAATAATATATAGTTTAAATTTTTTTTAATTCTGTATTAATTTCAGGCTTTTAGATGATATTATTAAGTGAAATTAT
Source organism: Acanthosepion pharaonis (assembly GCA_903632075.3). Classification (NCBI taxonomy): domain Eukaryota; kingdom Metazoa; phylum Mollusca; class Cephalopoda; order Sepiida; family Sepiidae; genus Acanthosepion; species Acanthosepion pharaonis. The sequence goes on along the minus strand of CAHIKZ030003043.1, from coordinate 453,654 downwards.
ATTTACTAATCATGAATGGAAAAGTTTAATGCAAATCATCACACACCAGTTTTAAAAGAATTTTGAATTTTTTATGTGTATTTTTGTAAGTACAGTCGACCATACGCGATATTATCAAAAAATAAGATCGATAAATATATTAAATTTGAAGCCAAACTTTCTAAAATTTAAAACATTAGATTAAGGAGAATATTCTAATTTTTTTAAGACTACTGAGTACTTAAAAAAAAAAGAATCATAAAAATTACTTCAAATTGCTGCATATCTTGGTTTGTAAGCCTTTTCCTTTTACCTATGGTTCTTGACAGACACAAAGAGAATTATAGACTTTGCGACACAGATGCCCATTTCATTGGCATTCAAACTGCCTGTGTATGAACGTTTGCCTCTGTGTATGTTGTGGAGGTATTCACTCACCATAGGAGTCATAAATATGGGTTTACGTTCACGAGGAAAAACAGACATAATCCCAATACAAAAAAAAAACACACGATAAATTGTATCGTACTTATATAAAATTTTATTTATGTATTGGTGTATTTTTTTACATTACGATTATGATGATGTTCCTGTCATAAAAGGGAGTGGATGACTCAGTAATATCACAAGTCCTTTCACTGAAGGAAGTTACACACCTGTTGTCATCCCGACAATCCTTCGGTGAAGAGATTGAATCACACGTCTTTTGACAGGATGTCTGTATTTCCCTGTTGTATGCTGGGAGTAATTTTATTATTTTTATTTATTTATTTTAAGCGAGGTTTAAATTATATTTTATTTATAATTTTCATTATTATTATTACAATTTATTTTTATTATTAAATGTATACATTTCAATGAAAGAATGAGAACTATTTTAAAAAAATTTTTAAATTATCTCTAAAAAATGATTTTATTTATTGCCTAATAATTTCCCAAAATTTCAATAAAATCTGAGAATTATCTGATTTTTTTAGAATTTAAAAAAATTCAAGGTCTCCAACTTTATGATTTTGTTGCTCAACCCGGGTAGGAGATGTCCAGACTGAGTGAGATGGGAATGTATTGATTCCAGTCAACAGTCAGTTATGTTTCATGAGTGTTACACGCTTAGGCAATCATGCATCTTTCATTGACGTGGCAGATTTTTTTTTTTTTTTGCGGTAGACTAGTTGCCATCAAAGGCTAAAGAACATGGTCTGTCCTGCTATTTATCCATAGATGGAGGGAGAAGAAGAAGATTTATACCTTTCCCAAAGGTATTAGCACGTAAGTTGAATGTAATGGCTCTCCGATTTCCCAATCAGAGCCGTTTATCCACCGTGGGAAACCACTTTTTGCGCTAAAATGTGCCTCTACCAGTTCGACCTTGGAAACTGGCCGAAATGTGGTTTATTCCAAACTAATTCAAATTCTATGTAAGTGGAGGATGAGGCCTTGTGCTCATATTAAAGTAAAAAAAAAAAAATAGAAAATCTCATCAATTTTAAATCTTTTCCTTGCTTCTTTAAATAATGAGCTACATAATTATGGTTTTTATGGCAATTTTTGTTAAAGTATTTAAACTCAAATATTTAACGATGCAATAAGGGGGATTTCCAAGCGCATGTTGAAGCCCTGACACTCGCTATGAGCGTATTCAATCGTTAACTTAAGAATTAATATTCATCAGAAAATTCAAATAGCAAAACCGAGACATTTTCACGGATACTTCTAGTAAGTATGACCATTCGTTTGGATGCTTATTAAATATTTTATGCACACGTCAAGATACAGTCTTCTGCAGGAAATCATATTTAACGTAACCTGTTTCTTCTAGAATGTTGAGTCGTTCCTTGCAGTGAGCTTTCATAGTGTGTGTGTGTGTGTGTGTGTGTGTGTGTGTGTGTGTGTGAATCACAATTAATAAGATCTAAACAATTTACCTCATACAGATGATCATTTCGTCCATGAGAAAGTAGTTTTTCCCTGGACTTATCAATGCAAATGCATTTGCTAAAATGAATAAAATCCCACGTGTCTTCACAGGATATTTGAAAGACAGAGGAAGGAAAGAAGGAAAAAAATAATGAAAGAATAAAAGGACAGGGAGTAAGAATTGGCTTAAAATACAGGAGGGACTAATATAGATGTGGAATACTCATCGATATAATACATTGCACAAAATCAAAATTACATTTGGGATAAGACACCATAACACGAGACTTTCCCCAAGAGATGAAGGCGTCTTAACAATAATCAGAATCTTGCTTGCCACTTAAGATATGTGTTAAAAAAATTAGTAATCAGCAAAATTAGTAAAATTATTAGTAAATGGTACATCCTAGGCTCTATTCATGAGGTATTATTTTGTTTAAACAGGACATGATTATAATTAAACGAAAAATAATAGGGAAAAAAACACGAGCCTATAAAAACTTTATTATATCGTTTATATGGTCTGTACAACCTGCGTCTTGTAAAAGTCTTAGTGAAATAAATAGGATATAAAAATTCTGATTTTATTTATACCAATGCAAGCGGGAGTTATCACAAGAAAAATATTAATGAAACAAATATATTTTACAAATATATAATTTGAATTTATTGCATATAATTTTAGTGAAACAAAGTACTAATATTAAACGTGATGAAATTAATATAATTTAATTCAAAAATACGCTCTTAAGTAGACACCCGAGGGGGTCGTCAGTAATGTTATTTGACTTGTTTCATCAGGGATTTTCGGGTCCTTCGACATCATACACCCCATCACCAAATCGACCCAATCAGGGGAGATCAATCCCTGATTTCCTCTCACAATCAAACGTTAACAGCTACTCTGACCTGAAATTAATATAATGAATATCATCAATGATAATACTTTTAATCTTCATAATAGCCTTTTAAATAATGACAATAGGTATATGAAAGTTACTCTAAAGGCTAAGTTAATAGGAATTGCCAGGTAGCTAATTTCGGCCGACTATCGCGAATTTTAAACCTATATATACCATATAAAACGCAGGGGAAATTTAGAAGATATCTTTTACAAATAAAAGTGCATATGCCGTCAAATACGGTAATTACTGTTTTGAAATCTCTATGAGGAACTTTTGTTTTTGATATATTCATTTTTAGTGATTCTTTAGCTGCCTCATATGCTTTTTCCATTTCCGTGGATGCCTATATGGTTAGGAAACCAGGAGAATATGATATGTTTTTGATTACCAAGTAAATTGGCTGTTTAAAAGTTTGACTATAATAAGGTTGGTCGGGTTTTTATACTTCAGCAATGTAAAGACAGGGAGTCTGAAAATATAATGGAATTTATCTGACTCACCAACTGTGATAGTGGCTAAAGTGAATTGCCATATTTTCTACGATAAAAAATTGAGGATTTATCGTTTTGAAATATGGTTTCGTTTAGTACAGCTGAATATCCAACTATTAATATTTTGGGAGCCATTGATGTATATATGCTTACAATATGTATTTTTTTGTAGGATATTATGAATTTCTTCCATGAATACAGTTGTATCAGTTTCAATTTTAGAGTTCTTTGCCAGCCTTAATATTACAATGAGCTGTTTTATTAACCAGGGAGGAGTTTAGGGGAGAATAGATTCAAGTATCAGAGAAGGGTTTATATTGAGTTCTTTGAAATTATTTTATATGCCAAGAAGTTTAATGGCATTTTCCTTTAAATTATATAACTCTTTGTATTAATGCTGGAGAACACAGTTGTAAGCTGAATTATTTGGGCATGAACAAAACTTGGTGTAATATTGCAGTGTCAACTTATGCTGTCTTAATGCCAAAGGTGGTTCATGTCCTTCAGCGTATAAGCTTTCAACTGGAGACATATTAAAGGCTCCTAAAACGAGTCACAGTCAATGGTATTTAGTTCTTTCACGTATGATTTTCTTGCCGCACCCTACACAAAGCAACCCTAATCCAATTTGTATCTAACCAATGTCCGATGGAGTTTCATTAACGTCTGTCTGTTGGTTCCCCAGTGTTTGTGAGAGATGACGGAGTCGATGTATAGCTTTATTGCATTTTTCACGAAGATATTTTATATGTGGAATTAAAGATAATTTTTTTATCAAAAAATTATTCCGAGGTATTTGTATTGATCTATTACAAACACTTCTGTATCATTCAAGTTTTAATTCAGGATTATGGTGGAGCTTTTGAAGTTGCCAGAATTGTACACATTGAGGTATTTGTCTATATTTCTGAGATGAGGTATTATGTACACTATTTACATTATTCGGACTATTGTCCTCATCTTTGTCGTCATATTTATGAGGTTTCGGCCCTTCAGTATCTGTCTATATTTCTGAGATGACATTATATACACTATTTACATTATTCGGACTATTGTCCTCATCTTTTTGTCGCCATATTTATTACAACGTTTTGGCCTTTCAGTATCTGTCTATATTTCTGAGATGAGGTATTATGTACACTATTTACATTATTCGGACTGTTGTCCCTCATCTTTGTCGCCATATTTATTACAACGTTTCAGCCTTTCAGTATCTGTCTATATTTCTGAGATGAGGTATTATATACACTATTTACATTATTCGGACTATTGTCCTCATCTTTGTCGCCATATTTATTACAACGTTTCGGCCTTTCAGTATCTGTCTATATTTCTGAGATGAGGTATTATGTACACTATTTACATTATTCGGACTATTGTCCTCATCTTTGTCGTCATATTTATTACAACGTTTCGGCCTTTCAGTATCTGTCTATATTTCTGAGATGAGGTATTATATACACTATTTACATTATTCGGACTATTGTCCTCATCTTTTGTCGCCATATTTATTACAACGTTTCGGCCTTTCAGTATCTGTCTATATTTCTGAGATGAGGTATTATGTACACTATTTACATTATTCGGACTATTGTCCTCATCTTTGTCGCCATATTTATTTCGATCTGTCTATATTTCTGAGATGAGGTATTATATACACTATTTACATTATTCGGACTATTGTCCTCATCTTTGTCGCCATATTTATTACAACGTTTCGGCCTTTCAGTATCTGTCTATATTTCTGAGATGAGGTATTATGTACACTATTTACATTAGGATGAGTCGTCATATTTATTACAACGTTTCGGCCCTTCAGTATCTGTCTATATTTCTGAGAGGGTTTATATACACTTTTATTATTCGGACTATTGTCCTCATCTTTGTCACCATATTTATTACAACGTTTCGGCCTTTCAGTATCTGTCTATATTTCTGAGATGAGGTATTATGTACACTATTTACATTATTCGGACTATTGTCCTCATCTTTGTCGTCATATTTATTACAACGTTTCTTTCAGTATCTGTCTATATTTCTGAGATGAGGTATTATATACACTATTTACATTATTCGGACTATTGTCCCCATCTTTGTCGCCATATTTATTACAACGTTTTGGCCTTTCAGTATCTGTCTATATTTCTGAGATGAGGTATTATGTACATTATTCGGACTATTGTCCTCATCTTTGTCGTCATATTTATTACAACGTTTCGGCCCTTCAGTATCTGTCTATATTTCATCTGAGGTATTATATACACTATTTACATTATTCGGACTATTGTCCTCATCTTTGTCACCATATTTATTACGGCCTTTCAGTATCTGTCTATATTTCTGAGATGAGGTATTATGTACACTATTTACATTATTCGGACTATTGTCCCCATCTTTGTCGTCATATTTATTACAACGTTTCGGCCGTTGTACGCTCCGGCCTTCTTCAGGTGGTCGGAATGTCGAACTGAACCCTTTATTCCCCTCACTGGAGCAGACTGTTCTAGTTCCACGTGCCTCAAGGACACATAACACGGTGGATAAAGGCGTTAGTTAGATCCAGTGACAGGACCCAAAGAGTGTGAGTTCGATACCTGATTAAGGCGGTGGAGAACTTTGAGAGGGGAATTAACAGGAGATAATTGACATCCATTAGACATGACAGGTGGAACTAGAACAGTCTACCCCAGTGAGCGAAATAAAGGGTTCAGTTCGACATTCCAACAACCTGAAGAAGGCCGGAGCGTACAACGGCCGAAACGTTGTGATAAACATGGCGACAAAGATGAGGACAATAGTCCGGATAATGTAAATTGAGGTATTTGTATTGATCTATTACAGAAACTTCATCATTCGAGTCTTAATTCACGATTATGGTGGAGCTTTCGAAGTTGACAGAAGTATACACATTGAGTTTTTTGTTTGGATAATCTGAATGCATTTTCTGTGGCCCACTTGTTTGCTCACTAAGTTGGATTAATTATTAAACTGTAGTTTTAGAAGAATAAAGTTCTTGTTGCATGTTTGCAAATGTTCTGTGTGTTTGTAATGTAAGTTGCCCTCATCTTTGTCGCCATGTTTATCACAACGTTTCTCAACACTGTTTGAGTTGTCTTTTAATTTAATGGATGTTTTTTCAGTTACATATTAGGAAATCATCTACATACACTGAACACACAACTCCAGGGTTCAAGTATTTAATGGTTCCATTGAATTTGACATTAAAGAATGTCACTGATAATACGCTTCCTTGAGGGACACCCATTTCTTGTTCATATAGGTCTGATAGTGTATGAACACTAAAAGGTTCGTTCTGTTTGGTAGTTATTAATAAGAATTGTTAGTCGTCTTTTAAGGCCCATTTCATTTTAAGTCTTTCTCTATGAGGTATTGTAACGATCATCATCACACACATATACATACATACTTACGCAAATTCAAATTATACAACAACAAGCATTCATTGGATAATAAATCAACACTACTTTGTAATAAACAATTTATAAATCGCAGCTATGCGACAATTTTATAATCGTTATATTTCCATGTAGTCGATTTTGTCCACTTTTGGGAGAATCGGATCTCAAGAGCCTTCTCAGCTTAGTAAATATTTTCAGGAAATATCAGCTTCTAATTGGTCAATAAACACACAAGTGGGCGTTGCAATCCACCCACGCACAATATATTTTTCCTGTGCATGACTAAGTCAAGTTTCCCGCCAAGCTCTTTTGATCATGTCACGTGATTACATTATCTATAAATAGCAAACACGAGTTTGACTCTTTCTCTTCTCTTCTTGCTGCAAAATGTAGTCCCAGAGAATTATCGTCTCGACCATGACGGTCAGACGTTAAATAATATTTCACGCATTCACGTACGTACGAACTCTCACGAACCCTTACGAACTCTCACGAACCCTTACGAACTCTCACGAACTTTTCTAACCTACATTACAAACATACAGAACATTTCCAAACATGCAACAAGAACTTTATTCTTCTAAAACTACAGTTTAATAATTAATCCAACTTAGTGAGCTCCGGTAAAAATATTCCCAGTCTAAGAGACATAACTCCATCAATCCTTTAGCTTCTACGCATGTACATTAACACACAAATAAATTCAATGTTGTGTTTGTTTTAAAACCTTTTGTTCCTTCTTGTATTTCTTGCTTTGTGGTATTTTATGTTTAATATAAATTGTGTGGGTATGTTATTCACGCAGCCGTAAACAAACATCCACAATGGTCTTTCCTCAACATGCCTCTACAGTATCATAGGATTTTCCAGATCAAAAGTACTGCCATTAAATTATCCTTTTTAATGAAAAAAACTTCTGACAAAAGACTATTATTAGCTTCAAAAAACCAAGTCTATTAACAATTATTTCAAATGTTTTGCATAAAAAATAATTCGTAAGTGCGATTGGACGACATTTTGATGGATTTTCTAAGGTCTCTTCATGTTTTGAAATTGGAATTATGGTAGCTTGTTTCCAGTAACTGTGAATATTACCCATATAGTGTTGAGAATTTTGAGTAGGTAGTTCCAGGAAACATTTTGGTAAGTTTTTTTTTTTTTTTTTAGAATTCATAGTGAATTTCATCTGGGCCGACTGCTTGCCTATTTTCTTATAGAATCTAGTAATTCTGATAAGATAAGAGTCTGGTTGCAGTTTTTATTATTGTTAGAATCGAAATTTAAATTTGTGCTTCTTTTCTTTTATTTTGATATTTTCAAATAGCTTACTAGAATTTTTTGAAGAATTCTGAGAAAAGTTTTGTGCTAATAAATTTGCAATGTCCTCTTTGTTATTTGCTTTCATATTGTTTTAACATATCTTAATGGCGCGCTTTTATTTTCCCCAGCGATTTTACGGATCATATTCCATACTGTTTTGGTATTAAAATTAATATTGGACACAAAGTTCTTCCATGAGGATCGTTAATTAATCGTTAATTAATTGTTCTGCGTGCTTTAACTATTTATTTTGTACATTTTCTTGAATTGGATGTGAATTAAATTTAGATAGAGCCACACAACGCAATCTGATCGCTTTTTTTTTTTACACTCGTCGTTAAACGAAGGTCTATCGTGTTTAACAGTTTTAACTTTGGTATAAATTTCTCTGCAATACTAAGAAGAGTTTTTTGAAAGAGCTGATGTGCTTAGCATTGGCTTCTGCTGTAAGTTTTAGGGCACATGCATTTTTAAATTCCTTCCAAATGGCTTTCTTAAATTTCCAGTATGGTATTCTTTCACCAGTCAAAGAACCATAGGTTTCTAACACAATTGGGAAGAGATCATTACCACATGTATCATAATGTACTTTCCAACAATAGTCTAAATATGTTTCAGGGACACAAAGTTAACTCTATTGAAGTGTATATATATATATATATATATATATATACCGCTTGATGGGTGAAGGTAGGTATACGACTTGTCATTGTATAGACATAATGTTTTTTTACAGTTATAGAATTAATTTGAGAGTATATTGTCTCCTCAATTAAAAAAGGACATAGTATTGTGATATGAATTTCTTCAATTGACTCCATTAATAAATAAGAGTGTTGTCGTTCTGTCAGAACTCCAATTATTTAACCCAAACGAAAGTGCTCTCTTCGGCATTCACAGCTCATACGCTACGCATAACTTTGTGCAGAAATTTCTCTTAGGTATATCAAGAGATGCTTGAAGATCCTGGCCTGAGCACTGGAAAAAGAATGGCTGTGCTAATACCCGTAAAGAATAAAATCTAATAATTCCCCATATAGAGATACATAAAAAAACGTCACCAAGATCTTCCAGGGTGTCTCTATAATTTGGGCCTTGTGTCAGATTCAGTCATTTAAATGCCATATGTGATACACTCTTGGGGGATCATTTCTCTTTCGATTCATGACGGACAAGGCAGATTTCCCCGTAGAAGGTTGCCGTTTCTTTCTGCGGTAGACTGGTTGCCAACCAAAGCTTAAGGACCCAGTCTATATTCCTATTCAACAGGAGAAGAGATGGATTCATGCCTCAAGAGTATTTGTGCCTAACGAACCCAACTGGAATGCGAGCTCTGCTTTCCGATTTCTCATTCCGAGCTAATATTTATTATGCCACAACGCACATCTAAAATGTTGGCTTTGTGTCAGTCCTGAAAGTTGCGTTAAATCATTGTTTCTAAATAGAACTAAGAAGTGAAAGCATTAATATTGTTATGATTTATATCTTAACTTGGCGCATTATATTTTTGACCCTATGCCAAACTTGGACGTTATTATGTTAAGTAATTGCTAGCAACTTAATTGATGAAATAACATTTACAGATTCAACAAAAATTAAAACCTCCTGTTGATTTTACCAACAGCTTACTATATATGCGGGGGGTGTTAATTTAAAGAAAAACAGACCACTTTAAGGCTCCATTTGTTATAATTTATTTCATCAGAAAATTTAATTTTTCTCTGGATCTTCAGATTTCACTTTCAAAAGGTTTGAAAGTGAAGTCTGAAGCCTTAAAGTGATCTGTTTTTCTTTAAATTAAATTATTCGGTCTGACTTAATATTGAGCTGTCAGGATTTTATCCTCCTTGAGATTATCTATACGGATTACCAAGATTTCCTTACTTTCCGTTACGCATCGGATTGCTAAGGCTACCAGTGCTTTCGGCAAACTTCGCCATCGCTTGTGGAATGAGCGGGGTATTCGACTGGATACGAAAATTCGGGTTTACAGAGCTGTTGTACTTGCCATCCTTTTGTATGGCTCAGAGTCATGGACTCCATACAGGTACCATATACGCCAGCTAAATGTTTTCCATAAAAGCTGTCTGTGTGCAATCTGTGGAGTTAAGCTTCAAGATAGGACATCTAACGTAGACCTGTTTAATAGGTGTAATATTGGAGGAATCGAGACTTTTATCATACAGTCTCAGTTACGGTGGACTGGTCATGTCTTGAGAATGTCTGATGACAGGATACCCAAGATCCTAATGTACAGCCAGTTAGACCAGGGCTACAGGAATGTAGGACGCCCAAATCTTAGCCAAAGATACAAAGACAAGCTGAAAAGCAACTTGTCAGCAATCAATATACCACATAACACCCTTGAGCGCTTAGCTTTGGAGCGGGTAGAATGGAGATCAACGTATTTTAGTGGACTCAGCAATTTTCAATCTGCTTGTCTGAATCATCTTCAAGAAGCGAGAGCAAGATCTAAAAAGTCAACCAATCTAACAGTGATCTCATCTCACAATCCTCACACTTGCTCCATATGTGACCTCCTTTGTAAATCACTAGCGGGTCTTAAATGCCACTTAAGATTAGCGCATAAACTTTCATAACTGAATCAATAAGCTGGCAGATCCTCATACGTCGAAACCGACGGGAGAGTTCAATATTATTATTATTATATATGATGATTAAGCTGTTTGAAAATGGGCTTAAGAAGCGAAAGCATTAATACAGTGATGATTTAGATCTTAACTTGGCGCATTATATTTTGTCCCTGTGTCAACCTTGGAAGTTATGTTAAGTAATTGCTAGATACTTAAGTGTTTGACAAAATGTTAACATTTACAGATTCATCAGCAATTAAAACCTCTTGTCGATTTTACCAACAGCTTACTTTTTTTTTTATCGACAGAAGCCGAGACATGTACAGACACATAAATGACGGCCAATCTGATAAAATCATTGATCCTTAATTTTATTTTCTGATATGAAGAACCAATTGTTTCTACGAGAAAGCAAGCTGTATAAACGGCCAATTAGGATTGAAAGTAAATTTAGAACAACCAGGTCAAATTGTTACAGAAGAAAAATAATAATGAAAGCGTTATTTATAATAATCTATTTACCAAATAAATGATTTAGATTTGATATAAGAATTTGAAGTGGTTGATTTTTATGCATTACAGACATCTGTTGCATTCATTTCAAGTGCATATACGAAATAAAAGGTTATTTTTAACACACATACAGATACAAACACATATGTGCACATTTTCATACAAACTCGTGTGTATCTTCGTGCGTGTGTATATATATATATGTGAGGTCTGTGTGAAAAGTAACGGAAATAGGTGTGCTGCGTGAGCTATGAGCGAAAGAGGGATAAGTGGATTGTGGTTTGTTTGGGTTTATTTTGTTTTACGGTATATCAACCTCGACGTGTTATTTAATGCCAAGATTTTTTATTGCTGGTAATATTTTTTTCCCAAAAATGTATTGCTGCTAATATTTTTTCTCAACAAAATATTATCTTCGATGGTGAATATCTTTGTTAAAATGTCTGTATAACCATTCTGAAGATGGCTCATGTGAGTCGAAAGCTTACATCAAGGACCAATTTAATAAAATAATATCCCAATGTCTATTTCCCCCCGATATTAAAGCAAACATACGAAGATTAGAACGGTACATGATCAGACATAATTGACAGATATAACAGACAATGAATGTCTTTTTTACAAATACTTTCATGGTAATTGCTCCGATGAGCTACATTCACTGGTTCCCAGACTTCATGAATTCAAGCGTCCTACGAGGCTGGCATCCCGCTCTCACCCTTTCACTGTAGAAACTTTTAAATGTAGCGGTTTCTTCTACTCCAATAGCTTCATACCTCGCACTTCTCGCCTGTGGAACACCCTTCTCTATTACTGTTTTCCTGAGAGCTATAATCTCCAACTATTCAAATTTAATGTCAATCGACATCTCCAGTTACCTTGATCTATCCACTATCCCTCTCCTCATCCTTTCTTCTATCACTCCTATCTACTCTCGCTCCAAATCTTCTGCAACCCCCTGCATCCTAGTGGCTTAACGCCTTGCTCGGAGCATAATGCTTGAAATATATATATATATATATATACGTCCTGTGTAAGACGTTAAACTACAGCATCGAGGCCTCTAATCAGGAGGTTTTCAGGAGTGTGGAACCACCTCTTAATTGCTGGTGTTCCCAGGTCCACCCTGACACGGAGTGGTAGCACCTGTTAGGGTCCCAGCTATGGATAAATAGTTAACTATTACCAGCAACACTTTTTTGAAAAAAATTATTACCAACAATACAATTTTGAAGGAAATATATTAACAGAAATAGATTTTTGACAAAACAAAATATTATCAGCAAGAAAAAATTTTGTCAGCATTAAATAATCCATTGAGGTTGATATGCCGTAAATCAAAAAAACCAAATATATATATATATATATATATATATATATATATATATATATATATATATATATATATATGGTTTTGTTTTACCGTATATGAACCTCAATGAGTTATTTAATGCCGGCAAGATTTTTATTGCTGGTAATATCTTTTTTGCTTCAAAAATGTATTGCTGGTAATAATTTTTCCACAAAGAATTTATTATTCGTATTCAGACCTATATTTACACTTTCATAAGGATTTGACCCCAGTGTGGGGCTAAACAATTTGCTCATAGCTGGGTCCTAACAGGTGCTACCTACCCGGGTCAGTGTGGATCTGAGAACACCAGTAATTCAGAGGTGGTTCCACGCACCTCAAAACCTTCTAATCAGAGGCCTTGCTGTCGAGTGTAGTTTATCGTCTAACCCAGGATGCAGATGTAGTTTATCATCATACTCAGAACGGTAGGATTATGTTATCATCTAACATGATATCTTTGGTGTATATAGCTGCAACCATTGCATTTTCTCACATGCTTTTGTGGTAGGACAAATCGTGGCTTCTTTACGATCCCAATGCATCTGATCACAATGCCCTGCGCATCCAGCAGTTCGTGGCTGATAAGAATATCTCCATACTTGAACAACCTTCCTATTCCCCTAATCTTTCTCCGTGTGACTTTCTTTTTGGCTTAATCTCAAGGTGATCATCAAGTGGACCGGTGTTTAAAGCGAGGAGGCTATCAAGAGGGCCGTGACGACTGAGATGAAGAGCATCTAAGAAGATTCCTTCCAGCAGTGCAGAGAAGCGTGTCAGAGAAGGATGGGAAAGTGCATTAGACTCGATGAGGGTTACTTTGAAGGAAACACCATGAATTTTGTTGTTTGGAATTGAAGTTGACTTCAACGTTCACTTTTATATTTATATACGCTGACATTGAGCACTTTATCACATAAATATTGCACTTTAAAACTACATTTCTGCATATATATATATATATATATATATATATATATATATACACACACACAAGTGTATCATGCAACTTTTGAAGACCTAATACTGAAGCTAATTTTAAGATGGCCGCATCATACACGAGATATAAAATTAGCATATGTACTTCTGGCCCTGGCTACGCCATTGACCAAGCTATATATCCATTGACTGTAGTTAAAGTAGCTTAAGAATTACGTCTTCAAAGGTCGCATGATACGGAGTAGATAGATAAGTAGGTTCACATTCCTCCCAGTCTTTTGAACAGGAGTAGAGGTTTATCCCTTGTTTCTTGTTTAGGACTGAGTTTCCGATTCTTTCTAAAGTCTTCTCATTCGAGTTATAGCCGTAGTCTGACAACTGCTTACGGCTTTATCACGTAGAAGATAGATTCTGACGAGAAAAATTTTATGGCACAACACAGTGAGACAATTGTCCTTGCAGTAGCCGTATCATTTGATTCGATATAGTCAGTCCCATTCAGCTCAGTGGAAGACGTGAGCCCAAGTCCTGGAATCTAGTTGGTGTACAAAAATACAAAAATGTGGCACAAGGCCAAAATTGGGGATGGGTTAAAGCTGATCATCTTCTGTCTTAGCGAGCAACAATCACTGACCCAAACATATCACAATGTTAAAAAGAATAAAAGTTTGTAATTCCAACGGAGAATTTATTGTTAAAAACAGATAAATTTCGGAAAGCTTTTGCAATTCTTGATCACTCTTGAGAAATAAATGAAACAATGTCTAAGCTACATTGTATACTTATCAATTCAAATTAACAAAAAAAAAATTATCGAATTGAGTTCACGAGACATGCGTAAGCTGAAAGCGTGAAGAAAGAAATGCCATTTCCAAAAAAAGTAGAAAAAATACTCCTAGTTTTTTCGTATTTTCCGTTGAAGTAGAGAATTCGATGCCGGGTGAATCTGTGCTGCATCAAGTCTATCACAGACATTTTAAAAATGCCACAATATTCTTTAAACCAAAACAAGACATTCTTACTTACCATTCTTACTACATCCACTATAATACCTCAAAATATCTATGAAGTTCTAACTAGTCCCCATGTGTAAAATCTTTTGTCTATGGAGGAGGGGAATAAAAAATAATTTAAAAATCTAATCCCAATGTATTTGCAATGTATTCTAATATACAGAGTGACTGAAAAATACCTCCCTATTTTATGTATAAATAGCCTGCCAGGAGTCCTGACTTAACACCCCGTGACTTTTTTTCTTTGGGGTTGGTTAAATGAGCAAGTCTGCTATACCAAACCAAGACGATGTAAGAACTAGAAGGGCGAATACAAAATGTCTTCCATACCACAAGAGTTCCTGGTGAAATCAGTTGGCGTGATTCCTAGGTGTCACGAGAATCTGGTAGCGAAATTTAGTGTCCTTATTGAATCTAAATCTATAATTCTTAAAATGTGTGAGTGTGATCGGGTGTTTCCAGAGTTTTCAACCGATTTCGATTATTTTTTTTTTTTGTTTGGTAGATAATTCTTCAGTGCCGATTTTGAGTCCAAATTGTCTGGAAAAATATTACAACCTTGAAAGTGAAAAATCGAAAAAGCTGATTTTTCACACTTTGCTCAAAAATCAAAAGGCAAAAAACAGCGTACAATCAATTTAGAGAGTTGAAAAGATTATTAGAATTATAAAAAAAAAATATTATAAATAAAAATTATCGTATATTAAATCAGAGCCACTGAGTCCGAAGATCAACGTAGCCATCGGCTTTCCAGAAGAGCATACCTGAACGCTTCTGCACGCAAGGCTGAAAATGATGATCAAAGGACTCAACAGCTGAGGAGAAACGCCTCTTCAGCTGCTGCTCTGCTTAAGGCTGAAACAAGATTGATAATACCAAAACGGACCTTTTCAAGGCTACCCGCCATTCAAATAGTTAACCCTTCATTTTGGGATGTGTCTCAGTTTCACCCAATTGTTGTTACTAATATCGATTTTCTGGTGTGCTGACATTAAATTTGAACTGCTCAAATTGATCAGCAAAAATTCAGTTTTGAAACATCCAGTCGAAGACGGGTTATATTGCTAGTTTTAAATAAAACCTCATGTTAAACGCTTTCCTCTAATATTCATTTCTTGTAAAAATTGTAGATCTTACTTCTTATAAAACGCAGATTGTGTGTGTGTGTGTCTGTAACGTTTATATATTGGATCGGATTTCCTACATTTTTCAACCGATTTCAACAAAACTTCACTTTTTTTTTGGCATGTAGTGTTTCTTATTGTCTTGCACACATTTTTCTTTATTTTTATATTCAGAATGCTTTAAAAATTCCATTTACAATAAATTCCATTTATAATAAAATTCTATTCAATCAGTAGACTCATAACGATTGAAAACAATGTTTTTGTTTGAGTTTGGGTTTGACCAATTCGTAAAAAATAAAAATAAGAAATAAACTAATAAAGACATGCGTGTTCGTCAACCTTAAACAATAATCTAACGATCTCTCCTGATTGTACGAATACAAACAAATTCTTTATCTTTAGGAAAAGATAATGAAATCTAAACATACACAAGTTCTAACTAAAAATAATAACCAGAACGGGAAACTACTTTAAATACACATGGTGTCCAATTTTTTTACTGTATTCAATAAGTAAAAATCATAAATTGTAAAAGATTATTATTACAGAAAGGCTACTAAATGAATAAGATTTGTTAGATCATAATTAATAAACCCAAATAAAGTTAATATTTTTGTATTAGAAACAACGAGTGGAAAATATATTCAAATCAGAATTCTAATTATGAATCACCACAAGCAAAATATGCAATTTTTATTACTGTATTCAATAAGTAAAAATCATAAATTGTAAAACTAAAAGATTACAGAAAGGCTACCTACATTTTTCAACCGATTTCAACAAAACTTCACTTTTATTTGGCAGGTAGTGTTTCTCATTGTCTTGCACACTTTTTTTCTTTATTTTTACATTCAGAATGCTTTAAAAGTTCCATTTACAAGACAATTGTTTATAATAAAATTCTATTCAATCGATAGAGACTCATAACGATTGAAAACAATGATTTTGTTTGAGTTTGACCAATTCGTAAAAAAAAAAAAAAAAAAACTGAGACATGCGTGTCCGTCAACCTTAAACAATCTTTGTCTATTTTATTTTTCAGTCTTTATGATGGTCGATACTTGATCTATCTCTTACTGTTATATCCCCGGGCAACGCTGGGCTCTACTGCTAGTAATAAATAATTTGCAAGTATTTTAAAATGAGGAGGTATTTTTCAATCACCCTGTATATATACAAGAAACTAAACGAAACAGTTTTAGTAATATCCCACCAACCTTAAGAGTCACAGAAACGTCAGTTAATTGAACGAAATCTAGGATAAAAAAATGTTCTGTGATGAGTAAATGTAGGTACGTCCACGAGATTGCTAAAAAAAGAACATGATGAAAAAGACGCCAAACTTGATGAAAACAAAATGTTATCGTCTAAATGTTTATGTTATTATTAAGAGGAAAGATCAAAGTATTTTGGGGGTATTTTTTTACATTTTTTAAACGTTCCTAGCACGTCTGAAATTTTCGTTAAAAATCTTTTTTTTTTTTTTTGAGTCAGCAAAATTGACCATTTTTTTCCATTTAAAAAAAACTGGAAATCTGACTTTGAATTTTTTTTAAATATCAATTATCATTTTTTCAAAACTTATTTTAAGAAAATCAGAAATTATAATGTTTATTTAAAATATTTTGAACCAAACTTAACTTAGCTTTTGTGCCAAAAAAGATGTAATTTGAAAATAAAACAAAGCAGGTCATAAACTTTCGCGTCTCTTGACATGTGATGAATGATATATTTACGAATTCCATGAGGCTAATTTGTTCTACGGAAGGAGAAAAGTGAAATAATTTACATTTACGTGAACAAATTATTTACCCCGTTATTTTTAACGAAAACTTTCAGCGGTCTAATTTTTTTTTTTTTTTGTACTTAGCTTTCACCTTTACGTTTATGATGCTTTATGGGAAATATATTGTAAAGAAATTAAAATAAAACTGTTAAGAGTGACATTAAATTTCATATTTCTTAAGGTATCTAATTAATTTATAGGTACCTTTCTTATGAAATTTTATCAGAATTGTACATAAAATACTATAATTTTATGTACATTTATTACATTCTACTGTTATTTGTATTTGCATTCATTTTATTATTAATTTTGATATTTCATTTATGGAAAAATGTCGTAACTGAGATTAATATAAAAAATAAGATCATATAAATTTCATAAGATGATACTGATACTTGTAGGTACCCTTCTCAGTTGAAATTGAAAAATCAAATTAACTTCTCCACACGTGTTTCGCAAAAGTAAAAGCCTTAACAGCGGAGAACAATGCTTAACTCAAATAACGCAACTTAATTATATTCTAGTTGGTCTTCCGTATTTTATAATTACAGCTCGATTATAAGCACAAAATTACATTTCTTAATTACTGGGGATCTTCTGATTAGTCAAAATGATACAATTTACAACGCGCTAAAAAAAGATCTATCTCATAAGGACACTTATGAAAGCCGATGCGGCTTTTAACTAATTTTATAATATTTTAACAACTTAAATGTAAAATCTATTATAATTAATGAAATAACAAATAATTGTATTAAAAATTCATTTTTCATCGAAAAAATTTTTTTGCTTTCAGAAAATATTGTCCATATTCATAAAAACAACTAAAAGCAAATAAAAGCATTTGAAATTAAATAATATCTTTGTTTTATTGAGTTTTGTATGTTACAATTCAGAGCTGATTTTCAGGTACTGCGTATCCAATTAAAAACAAAAAAAAAAACATGATTTGCATTCCTCAAAGCCCTGTGCTTTTAATTATTGTAATCACTAAAACCGATGCGATCGAATTTCTAGCGTTTTCATAAAATTAGTTATGGGGGTGGGGGTAATAAATATTTTTTAAAAATATTTCTACCATGACTTTCATAAAAAAAACATTTATAATAATTTCGATCATCTGTGAATAGTTCCTGGAAAGTTTCATTAACATCCGATAATTATTTCTATTTTTTTGCACTATTTTTCAAATTAATGTGTCATACCAAAAAACGTGCTAAAAATTGTCTATGTTATTTACTAGTTCCGCTGATACAAATAGAAACAAGGTTTTTTTAATCAAAATTTAGAATGTTCTAAAAAGAAGGAAAATTTTTTAAAAATAATTAAAAAAAAAAACTTTGGTCTTTCCTCTTAATAATAACATAAGCATTTAGACAATAAAATTTTGTTTTCGGCAAGGTTGGCGTCTTTTTCATCAAGCTATGCTCTTTTTTTAGCGATTTCGTGGAGGTACCTAAGTAAATGGCTGCTTTGCGGTTGAGGTTAGCCTTGACGCCGTTAGAAAAGCGGGAATTAATTATTTCTTTCTAATTACGAAGTAAATTTTATTGCAACCCAATTTTGACTCGTGACCTACTAATCAGCGCATGCATCAAATAGTTTTTCAGCATGTCGATCGAAAGTCATATGAAGCAATTACTTTTATTTTTAACTCTCTTCACAAAATCTTTTATTGGTACGTGATATATTTATTTAGTTAATTCTAATAGGAGTAAATAGGTTCGCCTACCACCCGGTTCACCCAAACCCCAGTCTTCTCAATAAGATTTTTTTTTCAAAAGTCTTCTGACATTATATATCCCGTAATGAGCCCTTTCTAATGGTAACTCAACAATATGAATTTAAGCGTACTACTAGATTGGCTGTTAGGTCTCATCGTTTGACTCTTGAAATACCAAATTGTAAACGTAAGTTCTATTCTAATAGTTTCTTTTCTCGCACTTCTTACCTGTGGAACTCTCTTATTGTTTCTTGTTTTCCCTGTTACCTAAAATATTCAAAACTTTAAATGCAGTGTCGATCGAAATCATCTGTCTTCCTGGGCCCCGTTTCTTTTTTATTGTCCTTTCACCTCACCAAAATCTTCTCAATCTCTTCCAGTGTCAGTAATCCCTTACATCTTAGTGGCATTACCGCCATCTTCTCTCTTTCTGAACCCCGTTTTTCCTTTATTCTCAGCAAAATCTTCTCTCTTTCTCTGACAGTAACCCCTTGCGTCTTAGTGGCTTTATCACCATCTTCTGTCTTCCTGAAACCTCCTCTTTTATTGCCGTCTCTTCTCACTAAAGAATTGTCATTCTCATTTACTCTCAGTAACCGCTTGTGTCTTAGTGTCCCTGTTCTTTTATTGTCCTTTATCATTAAAGTCTTCTCATTCTCTTTCACGACCAGTACCCTCTCCTTGCGTCTCAGTGGCATTATCTCCTTGTTTGGGGTGAGATTATTGTAAATAGGCAATATTTAAAGGTTGAGAACTGGAGTAGTCATTACTTTCTCCACCAAAAATTTTCAATATTAATAATTTCTATATTGATACGTTCAGAGGTTTAACATGGAGCTCATTTTGTCTCGCTAATACAGAATTTATTCTTGTAAAATATTTTCTTCTGATATACAACTGATATTCCAGTATCGTCAACCGGGCCGCGAACTACCGCCAGTCACGATGAACGGATACCCCGCTCCAAGAGCCACCGTGTAAGTATCAAAATGACCCCAAATAGAACTTGTACGTACAAGCCATCGCTGGAGATGCAAGTAAAATGATTGGCTCCCTGTACCGCTCTGTTAAGTACCTGACTCCACGTGTTACCTTCTACCGTTACAAGAGTCAGATCAGGCCAAGAATGGAGCACTGTTGTCATATCTGTGCGGGAGCTGCAAAGACCGCAACTTCCAGCCTCGATAGAGTCTAAAAGCGTTTCCAAGCCCTTGTCGGCGCCGAATTATTTTCTATCATGCAACTTCTCTCTCGCAGACGGGATGTGGCAAGCCCCTCATGGATCTTTCACGGAAGTGCTCGGAAGAACTACATTCCTTGGTCGCTCCAGGCCTAAACTTCATGGATAACCACTCACATTCTCTCCATATTTCATCGATGAGACGTAAGTTCCACTTGAAAAGCATCTTTCTGCGAACGGTTGCTCAGTGGAACAGACTCCCAAGAGGATGTTTCCCCGGTCACTATAATCTTAACCTGTTCAAGTGTATGGTTAACCGTTACTTTCTTCTCAAATCCATACAAACTGCCTCTTAACGTAACCCTCTACCTAGAGTGGGCCCCGAGCCTTGTACAGGGCGAACCTTACTGTAATATATATATATATATATATATATATATATATATATATATATATATATAAAAACGTAGAAACGTGAATCTATCGCACTTGGGGTATTTTTGCCAGAAAAAGTTATCGGTGGAAAACTCGTATGATAATATTCACTAAATCAATAATTGCACAAACATTTATTGATTTAGTAAATATAACCAAATAAATTTAATTACAAAGATTTAATTAAGATCTGTCCGTTTAATTTTTTTATTATGTTTTTACAATTTTCGGATGCGCAGAGGGATATCGGCTCGGAATGAGAACTTGCAGAACAGAGTTCAAATCCCAGTCGAATTTATTATATTCATTTACGCTCAAATACTCTTGGGAAAGGTATAAACCCATCTCTTCTCTTCAATAGCAGGACAGACTGTGCTCTTGAGCCTTGGTTGGCAACCAGTCTACTGCAGAAAGAAATGGCAACCCACTGCGGAAAAAATTTTTCTGCCAAGTCAGACATGAATAGAAAGATGTATCACGTATAGTCCATAACTGACTGAGCGAGTTTGATGCTCCCTATTTTTAGCCTTGTGCCACATCTAAGCTAGTAAATAAATACATAAAGCAAAAACCCGAAGATATTTATAGACCCTATTTCGCTATTTATTTAGGTTGATGCGGGATTTTATGATGTTCAGATAAAATCAAGTCATCACTTTGTGGTGGGAATCAACACTTTCGATACAATTGTGTGTACGCTTTATAGTAAATATTCATGAACTCCTGGAACATATGTCCCGCTAACTATATTAGCGGACTCATGTGAGTGCAGGTAAAAATAAACACAAAACAATGAATTTAAAACAAACGGCAATTATATGCATGTATTATCAAAAGTAATTGCATGTGTAAACATTTGAAATGTGAGGAAAAAATATTGAAACTTGCTTTAAGACACTGCTTGTTTGTGTGTGTATGTTCATATGTGCGAGAGTTCAGTCAACAGAGGACCAAGGAAGTGAACGTGCCTCGTCGGCAGCGTTTTTTTTTTTGTTTTTTTTATCTATGTTCATCTACTTCTGGAAGCAAGAAGAGAAAGAGAGAGAATATGTTTGCATTTTTATAGACTTAAATAACGCCGCCTAACGGACGCTTTCAACAAAGGCAAGTGGGGAAACGCACAAAGTGATATTTAACTACCCCCCCACCACCACGAGGGTTACATGTGGCACAAGGCCGGGTTTAACATGGGATCTCCGAGCCCGTAAGCTCGGCCAAAAATATTCCCTCTTTGAACCCGCATAAACGGGTTCAGGGGCAGTCAACCACCCCGAACGAGACACTGTCCTTCGGCGGAGCCTCGTCCGGGTTCCTCTCCGTCCGAAGGCAAAGAGACTGTTAGCCAAATTAGCCAAACGATTAAAGTTCCTTAATGCGAATTTTTTTCGATTTTTAAATTATATGTTTTGTTTTCATTGGTTGCGCTGATGTCATGTGTTCATTTTATAGCGTTAGTATATGTTTGCATATCTGCTGTCAGTGAATTCGTGCGTTGTCAGTGTAAGACATGGTTGCCTGGATAAAGAGGTTGCTGCTAGATTGAGAAAAAGCTCAACATTAATTAGCTACCTTTCAAAGGCTTATCAAGCTACCCAACAAATCAGACACCTACAAATAAGATATTATTTATTTATGTCATTCACAAACTTAACTTTACCTTGATTTTCTTCAACTCTGGAATCAGCTTAAGATGTTTAATCTCGATTAAATTAGTGCAGACTGAACTAATCTTTGACGTTTTATCAAATCAGCCTTCCAGTCAAATGATCAAGGATAGTCTCTCGAAATTCACCCGCACTTTTTGTACTTGATAACAGGAAAGAAGAATAACAGATTGGTAGTCTGAAGTTCAATTCCGGAAGGTTAGAGGATTACTGCTAAAAATGTTATCAGAAATCAAGAATTCTGCATATAAGACGTTCCGATGGATTGAACGCTCTCCCAAAATTTTGAAGGAATTTTTTTTTTGCTTGTACTTCATAAGCTGACCAAGATCAGATTAGACTTGGAACAAGGTCGCAAATATGGAACACCGAGTGAGATATCGAACTCACTATTCAGTCGTAATTGATATCTAAGTCTTTATTTAATTGTATCTATCTCACTGTCGTTCTGTTCATATCTTTGTTTAGTCTCATTGTGTGTATGTATATATATATATATATATAAAGAAATATAGTTTTTAGGTGTGCCATATTTATGGGACAAAGTGCTCAATATCAGAGATAGAGCGTATGTAAATATAAAAGTGAATATTAACGTCAACACTCAGAGGCGACAAGCTGTTTCGTGCAGCATGAAACAGCCTGTCGCCTCAATGTTCACTTTATATATATATATATATATATATATATATATATATATATATATAGTAATAGAGGATTAGTATAGATTGAATAAAATTCTGATAACCAAAAACACTAATTTTGTGAAAAGTGCTCAATACAAAGTAGAGCAAATAATATTTATTCAAAAATTAAAACATAATTATGTTATAACATCACTACAAAGATAGCCATTTTGATTCAACATTTCTAGTGTCTTGTCAAGTGAAGGTGTTAATTTCAAAATAAATCTTTATTTTACAAACACCATCACTTGAGAAGACACCAGAAGTGTTGAAACAAAATGGTTATTTTTATAGTGATGTTATAACATATTTATGTTTTATTTTTTTAAATACACACACATTATATATATATATATATATATATATATATATATATATATGCAGCAAGTATTCATCCAAACAAATTTAATAAAAAAGAACCGACAATGTCCGTTTCATTTTTTTACTAAATTTTTCGAGTATTTGGGTAAAGTTTTTTTTACTGGAAGTTGCGGATAAAATATCCTAAGTTTATTTATGTATGTAGACACACTAGTTGGTGTACTTGCATGGTGTGTCTACTTATGTTTTACAGGGGGGCTCCAGTAGTAGATATATAGTAAATATTATACCAGAATTGATGTTTATATAATCAATACAACATGTTTTGTGCGACGGTTTTGTTTTTTATTCGTGTATATCTACATTTGCATCCTCTTGTATATCTTGGTCAGCCTATAAACATTGCAGCCGACCTTCGTATTTCGCGATGAAAACCTGACTAATCATGAGTGAGAAGTACTAATTTTATGGTAACTATTTAGAATGTAATAATTAGAAGAGAAGTTAAATTCCGTACACGATTTTCGATTTATAGGCCGCAGGTTTCTAGGATGTTTTTGTAGGCGGGGTTGGGGGGGGATTTTACGTACACATAAAATTCTTTGACTTCTGTTAGTCTGTCATTCAAAACCCACTAAAATAGCCAAACACTGACCACTCAAAACAAAATTTTCGGGAGAAGTGCAAACAGGCAAGTGGATATAAAGTAGAAGTTTTTTTTTTTTTTTTTTTTTTTTTTACTAGGGTGCATTGCCTAGTACAATAAAAAAAAAAAAGAAAAAATCAAGTTTTATTATACAACATACAAAATAACCCCACTATTTTAAAAACAATTTAACGATTAAAATAACAAATACTTATTTAATAAAAATGCAATATTGTTTTTTGCATTTCTTTTCATTAAGTTTTTACATCCAAGAAACCAGCGTCCTGGGTATGCCGATAAACTACATCCGGGTCCTGGGTATGGCGATAAACTACATCCGCGTCCCGGGTAAGACGATAAACTACGTCCAACAACAAGGCCTCTGCTAAGAAGTTTTTGAGAAGTGTGGAACCACCTCTTAATTGATGGTGTTCCCAGGTTCACCCTGACCCGGGATGGTAGCACCTGTTAGGGTCCCAGCTATGATCAAATAGTTAACCCAAAAACTGAAGTAAAAAGCATTATAAAAGTGTAAAAATAGGTTTTAATACTAGAAATACTTTATAAAAAATTATTACAAGAAATAAATTTTTGAAGAAAAATATATTACCAGCAATACATGTGATTATACTAAAAAATATGAAAAATTGTAAAATGGTTAAATGGTATATATATATATATATATATATATATATATATATATATATATATATATATATATAACCAAACTATCTCAACAAAAAAATTTTGTTGGCATTAAATCTCCCACTGAGATTGATATGCAATAAAAGCCATAAAACCAACCAACCAAGAATACAATTTCCAGTTTTCTCTGCGTTTGCGAAACTATAAACAAATCACAAGGCCAAACGCTTCCAAAAGTTCGGATTTGGCTCCAGAAAGAAATATTTACGCATGTCTATTTGTATGTTGCATGCTCAAGAGTAAGAAATCCTAAGAACGTATTCTTCACTGTTAAAAAGGAAAAAAAAAGAAATTTTCTTAAACATTTTTTATCTCGAAGTCCTATAAAATTAAATTAAATTGAATTAAAGAAATTATTAAACAGCGAAGTAGGGATTTTGTCAAAGTATTTTTTCAAGCAAATCAGCTTATTCAAATTTCATCGACTGGTTTGCGAAATTGAACCAAATAGTATTTGTAAATCTCGACAAAAATTGTTAGCGATAACTTTAACAATACTAAATACTGTGAGATAGATGCGAAACTCTTCGCCACAGAGACTAGGCTCCTTGGTAAACCAATTCTCAAAATGCCACCGAAACGCCTCGCACATATCTTTGGTCGACCTCAGAGTTTACCCCTTCGCGGTATCGACCTCCCGAATGTATCAATCGGAACCTTGACGGATCTTTTCCTTGCGCAGTTCTGCGCCCATATTTACAGCTTCGTTAGACATCTTGTTTCACCTCTGTCTAACTACCGACTCCAGAGCCTGTCTAGCTAAACCTATCTCGAGGGAACCCCCACTCAAGCCTCCGCACAGGACAGACTATCCTTCACAGTCTTCACATTTTTAGCCTTATCTTAGGCGAGCCGTTGGCTATATTCGGTGGTGAAAGACCTAACACTACCTTACCTTTCCCACCATTTATTCCCAATAACTGCCCCACTAATCTAGTCAGCTGTTGCCGGAAGCCCAGACTGTCCAGTAAAGACAATGAACTTCCAGTGTTCAGCTATTCTAGGCCTAGAACCTAACGTCATCTGTGCACAGACACGTCTATGGTCTGAATAGCCTAACCAGTGGAATGAGGAACAATCTAGCAAATCTAGATCGACCCTTCTCACTAACATTCTATCCAGGTTGCTGGCTATCCGGGTAGATAGCAACTTAAGAGCCCACGACCACATCTCCCACTTTGGATGATCGACACGTTATCTATCGACAAGACCAAAATCGCCGATTAGATCAACTAAGCTACGATCGCCCGAACTCCCGCTAGCTCCCTGCCACCCTAATTTGGGGTCCAGGACGACATTCCTCTCCCCCATTAAGCGCGATACATCCACCGGGAACGTTCTCAACCAACGTAAAAAGGAGACACGATACGTCTGATCGTTGGGCGCATAAACCGCAACGACCTACTGCTCACAGCAACATCGGCCATCATCGACATAATGAAGATCTACTTTTGCACCAGGGTACGTTTAACCAGCAAGGAAACACCTCTGGCCAACTAGTCCCCGTATGCTGAATAGACAAGAAAGTCGCTAGACAGTACACAAACATCAACCTCGCAAACAAAGTGTGCTTCCTGGATCGCGGCCACATCTCCACCGAAGGACAAAACATCCCGAAACAGGCAGGAAGACTTACTCTGCTCTCTAAGCTTGAGAGAGATTTTGAAAAATTTATCCCTTTAGACGCAGACTGAACAGAAGTCTGCGGGGGTCAGGACTCCGACGCATTGTCCCAAACTGCCAGTGCCTATGTCGGACATAATTCACCCGTCCGTGACAATACCGCCGATGTTCATCGGGAAGATTAGTTTCATGCCCTCTACAACGAGGGATGGAGAAAAACTGAGACCTTTCCTGTACAGAGCTGTGACAATTTTCTTAATTGCAGGTGACTATCTGAACCATCCTCAGATTCAAGAATGTCTCGTTTGCTCCCGCTAAGTGATCCCAAATTTTCAAGTTAGCCCCGGTGTTCCATATCAAGGTGATTACACCGGAAGCGTTGGAGAAGTTACTAAGGTTTTCCGTTGACATCCAATCAATGGAGGTACATTTAAACAGAGGCTTCCTCTGAGAGGAAAGGTCTCTCTGAAACGTCTGCCTGTCAATATGACAAATGTTCTCCCTCTGGGGAAATGTTTTTTCTTCTTTCTTTGGGATGGAAGAAGGAAGGAGATAACGGACCCCTAGAAGGGGAAGGGAGCTTCTTTGCCTTACTTGGCTGTTTTTCGATTTGAGTACTAACTGGCAAAGTAGAGGCGTATTGGGTCTTGACTTCTACCAGAGCCTTCTCCGCGCTACTACGACAAGCATTCTTTTCCTTCTTGTGCATTTTCTCATGCTTCTCTTCTTCCCCCTTACCCACTGTCGCTGCCGTTGCTCCTTCGGCTGCTGCTGCCCCTGCTGTTTTTTTCGGTGAAACAGCCCCTTATGGTGGGACATTCTCCTAGAGCTTCCTTACGATCTCCGTCTGCTCACTGGAGACAGTGGGTGTCTGGCCGGCCATTTCTCCCCCACCCCCAATACTTCTTTGGTTGCTAGTGCTATTGGTATCGGTACCGTATTCTTTCCAGGGTACGTATGTGATAAGTGCCTCAAGGTACCACAGGACCAGCAGTGGTGGCAGCGACCTTCTACGATCACCAAGATGATACGACCACGACAGGATACTATGTCGGAGATGTCAATGAACTTGTCCCGGGTTATTGTTATTTGCATGACAGTCTCTCGTCGCTATGCCTTCCTTGCTAGACGCGGCCGAGACATCCCCGACCTGACCAAATCGGGAAAAAAAGAGACCTCCACTTGCTCCTCCGTAAGGTCCATGAGCACCTCGTGTAACGTCAACCTGGTCCTCCGGCTACTCATGCACTCTGCAGACGTACTGACTTGGTACGCCAGTGTTTCCTGGCCTCGTCTTCACATATTGGCAGGATGTCCCACATGACATTCGACCTTCTGACAAGTACCTTCGGTTGTATTTGGATGCCTTTCAGCGCCTCATCCATGGTGTACCTGCTGACGCCAAAGAGCCGCCGTGCTGCCCCGTCGATCGTTTGTCCGAGTGGCTCCGGCCTCCAGAACATTTGAGATAGTAAGGAACCCATTTTCCTTGGTGAATGGTGCATATTTCTGCTGGAACGCTAGGTAGTCTTCAGGGTTTTTTGGGGTTTTTTTTGGGGGGGTTAGGTCTATCAGCGACCCATGCTGACACTGCCGGTGATTCCGGCACCGACTGCTGTGGGGGATATTCCGCCATAATGAAGGGGCTCTCTCATCAGCACACAAAAAAATCAGGGCACAGGAAAAACAACAAATAATATCAACAAACAAATGACAATAACTCTGGACAATACGTGGACAAAATTTGAACTTTTTCCTTTTCCAATAAAATTATGGACTATACCAAAAAAAAATCTTATTGAGGGAACATCTGCAAAACACTTAACTCTCTCCAATTTATAGACAGATGCACACAAATGCATGCTGGGATTTTTGCTAGCCAATAAA
Organism: Acanthosepion pharaonis; assembly: GCA_903632075.3. Lineage (NCBI taxonomy): Eukaryota > Metazoa > Mollusca > Cephalopoda > Sepiida > Sepiidae > Acanthosepion > Acanthosepion pharaonis. Next base: position 425,430 of record CAHIKZ030003043.1, on the reverse strand, counting down.
AGAGACTGGTTCTCGGTTTCATTTGACTCAGTCCCGGTCTGTCTTGTCTAAGTCAGAACGCTACGTTAGCTTATCCGATCTTGCTCTTTTTTGTCAACCCTTATTCTTAGTTTGTGAACATTTTACCATATTACTGTTGCTTTGTCTTATTACTGTTGATCTGCCTTACATATATGGTTTGGTTGTTGTTGTTATATTATTGCCCTGTTATTTTCTTTGCCTTGTTTAATGCAAACTTTGTCCATTTTGTTTGTTCCGCAGTTCTACCGTTTCTTTACATTTAATAATGACCACTCCCTATACATATATTTTAACGGAAATTGCCTGTTACGTTAGTTTTTACAGCAGTACAATAATATGTTACATAACTGTAACACAATAAGCATTTTTGTATTGGGGTGTATTTTTAGTGCATTTTTGTTTATTATACAAATATAGACACTAGTTCTATGTGCTCTTAAGTGGAGACCAATTGTTATCTTGGATTTTAATTTGTTGTTGTGTCCGTCTAAAACCTGACATACAAATGGAACAATGTACACTGATGCCAATATCGAAGCACCACCCACGCACCACATTCAAAAATTCTTCGAAATGAACATCCAGCCTCTTGAAAGTTCTACAATCTGACTTCTTGCGGACATCACTACTTGAACATAATGTTCACACGTGCATCATAGCACCTACTCGTCCTTGCGTCACCCCCCCCACACACACAATGAATTTTACTACAGCATTACCGACTAAAACTTAGAACTGAACGGTTCTTTTTTACAGCTCATCAACCCTTTGCAAGTTATTTAAAGCAAAATTTTTGTTTGAGATTGTAAGAATTTTTTGTGGGAGTGAGGGAGTTAATACTGATTTAGTGATACAATTCTTACTAATTAATCCATAGCTGGGACTACACACACATTATATATATATATATATATATATATATATACACACACCCAAGTATAGGATTGCTGTATATGGAATAGATTCCAATAACCAACGAAGTGTTGAAACAAAATGGCTATTTTATAGTGATTTTATAGCATATTTAAGTTATAATTTTCGAATAAATAATTATCTCAGACAATAACAAATAATATCGTTTTTATTGTCTGTGAAAATTATAGAATATAAAACAACTTTGATAGAAAATTATACCTACTTTTCTGACGAAAACAATGCTATTCTGAACATTTTGGCCGCAACTGTATATATATACACACACACACATATATATATATATGAACCCCAGTCTACCCATTGTGCGCAAATTGTACTCCAAAGCTCTCTCTCTCTATTTTATATATATATATATATATATATATATATATATATATACACACATACAGGCTGTCCATAAAGTCTCTTTACAATTTAAAAAAGAATCATTACAAAAGCAAATGAATAAATATTTGGAAATTGTTTCAAAATGAGTAGATGTTGAATTATTTAAAACTAATTTATTCCCCCTCTATATGGGCAGCCATTACTTGCATGAAGGACATCAAGACGGTACTCGATTTCTTGCCATGTCCGCTGTAGCATAGCCTCATCAATGGTGTCAATATCATCAGTCATCTTTTGCTTTAGATCTGTGATGTACCCTATCTTTGTTCGATACATGATATCTTTAACATAACCCCATAGAAAGAAGTCCAGGGGTGTGATATCTGGTGAACAAGGTGGCCAAGGAACTGGGCCACCCCTTCCAAACCACCGGTCTGGAAATGTTTTGTTTTGCGGCATATCAACCTCAATGGGTTATTTAATGCAGACAAAATTGTTATTGTTGGTAATATTTTTTTTTTCAAAAATCTATTTCTGGTAATAATTTTCCTTCAAATATATATAGCTGGTAATATCTGTCTTTTTCAAATATGTTTTGCTCGTATTAAAATCTATTTTCATACGTTTTGATCCCAGTTTGGGGCGTTAAGTATTTGCCCGTAGCTATGAGCCTGACAGGTGCTACCACCCCGGGTCAAGTTGGACCTGGGAACACCAGCAATTAAGAGGTGATTCCCTGCCCCTCAAAACCTCCTGATCAGAGGCCTTGCTGTTGGACGTAGTTTATCGTCTTACACAGGATGGGATATGTTTTATTTAGGAACCTACGAACACCTGGTCCCCAATGTTGTGTTGCATCATCTTGTTGGAAAATAATGGTTGGTTGAAGGTCATTGTTACGTGTTGATAATTGTAACAAAGGAAAAAAATGATTTACCACAACACAGAGCTAAATCACAAACAAATATTTAATTTACTAAAACAGAACATAAAATATATACAGGATAAACAATTGTGGTCTACAAAACAGAAAACACAGTTACTGGCGGAGTGTTACGAGGAAGAAAGAAAGGGAATCAAATATCTTTATCACTTTAGGGCTAGTGAAGTAATCTAAGTGCTATATTTGGAAATCCCCAAAGGTGTGTAAATAAATATTAATTTTTAGTTTGGTCAATGAAAATTAGTCAAAATTCTTTTTACCAAATTTGTTCCATGAAATTCTCTTTTGGGTTTTGGTTGGTCGGCAACATTTTAGAGAGATTCTTTCGGCTGGATATAATAGTCCTTGAATCAAAAGCCGGAGTTGATAACAGCAGAAATTCTCATTCAACAACTGACAACCCTTTTCCAAAATCTCATTTTTATAGAGGCTAACACCTAATTTGCATATTTCTAGATTTTTCTCGAATATACTAGAATGATCTAGAATCTTCCAAACATTCTATTTCTAATTTCTCTATTTTACAAATACTTCATGACTGAAAACTTTTTTGTAAAAACAAGTAGAACTCAGTGGAATCCCTTATTATAGAAATGCATCCTCTTAACAGTCATATAGTTGTGGGGCCACATCAATTGCCTTTGTTATATATTTTTTAAATTGTAAAGAGACTTTATGGAGACCTTATATATATATATATATTTCAGGCAAACGTAAGTTACATGAAAAGAAGTCAAAATGACCAAAAAAAAAAATTAGCTAAAACGATTCTGATCTTTAACGAAACCTGCACTGGGTACTTGAGCATACTACAAAAAGTTTTTCCTTAATTTTAAGCAAGTAGTAAGTTAAGTTTTCATGATTAGTCAAGCAGCTTTCTGAATACCAAGTAACTGCAAAGAGTTTCTGGTTTTAGTCATAATATTTGTGTAAATTACAAAGTACATGACCTTAAAGTAAAGGCTGTTTGTGCTAATTGTGGTAGAAACTTATGCAAAGATCATAGTAACCTTTCTGTTCATTGTTTGGAATGTGAAAAATAGTTTTAGGAGGTGTCAGATTGATTATAAACTGTTTTAAAAGATCAGACTTGAATAAAATAAAATCTATTTCTGCATATTTGAATGTAAAACAAAAATAAAAAATATTTTTGGGGTCATTTTTATTTATCCGATATAAATTCGGAAAGAACATCCCAAACACGAAAATTTAAAAAACTAAATTATTATCGTATTATAATTGTTCCTCCGTTCGTTAGTTCACACGGCCGTTTCGCCTTGCCAATACCTCATAATGGACAATTCCGTTTTGATCGCTTGGAAATTAAAAAAATAAAAAATCAGAGAAGCGAAGTGGTTTCAGTGAAAGAAAAAAGTATTAACGTCTATGGCTAATACCTCATAAATGATGGAGTATTCAGTTTTGATCACGTGAGAACACAAAAGACATCAAAGGCGCTACTTGGTTTCAGTGAGAAAACGAAAAAGAAAGAAAGATAGAAGTGTTTTACGTATGTTGCAGTGAAATTGGAAAAGTTGTTAATTTCAAAATTTTTTTTATTTGTACCCCCTTACTTCTTAAAATAATGACCACCATTCTTATTTATGAATAAAATTGCAATATTTTGTTAAAGTTGTTAACCTCTAATATTCAACAATACAATAAGGGAATTTCTACGGTTTTTTTTTATTGTCGTAGAACTTGCCATGAGCTTATTCAATCATTAATTTAAGAATCAAGATTGATCATAAAATTAAAATAGGAAAAACGTGAAATTATCACGGTTAAAATTAGTTTTATTATAATTCTGCTTGTCCCTCTCTTAGTACGACCATTATGCCTTGTCAATACCTCATAAATAATGGTCTATTCTGTTTTGATTGTGAGAAAAGACAATAAAAATATATCTCAGAGATGCAATTTTCTTTTAGTGAAAAGAAAGAAAAAAGAAAAAGAGAAAAAGAAAAGAGAAGAGAAAAAGAAAAAGAGAAAAAGAGAAAGAAAAAGAGAAAGAGAGAAAAAGAGAAAAAAAAAGAGAAAAGAAAAAAAAAGAGAAAAAGAGAAAAGAAAAGAGAAAAGAAAAGAGAGAAAAGAGAAAAAGAAAAAAGAGAAAAGAGAAAAGAGAAAAGAGAAAAGAGAGAAAGAGAAAAAGGAAAAAAGGAAAGAGAAAAGAAAAAGAAAGGAAAAAAGAAAAGAGAAAAAGAGAAAAGAGAAAAGAAAAGAGAAAAGAGAAAAGGAAAAAAAGAAGAAAAAGAGAAAAGAGAAAAAGAGAAAAAAGAGAAAAAGAGAAAAAGAAAAAGAAAAAAAAAAGAGAAAAAGAAAAAGAAAAAAAAGAAAAAGAAAAAGAAAAGAGAAAAAGAAAGAAAAAGAGAAAAAGAAAAAGAAAAGAGAAAAAGAAAAGAAGAGAAAAAGAGAAAAGAGAAAAAGAGAAAAAGAAAAAGAGAAAAGAGAAAGAAAAGAAAAGAAAAACAGAAAAGAAAAAAAAAGAAAAAAAGAAAAAAAAAAAGAAAAAAAGAAAAAAGAAAAAAAAAAAAAAAAGAAAAAAGAAAAAGAAAAAAAAAAAAAAAAAAAAAAAGGAGAAAAAAAAGAGAAAAGAGAAAAGAGAAAGAGAAAAAGAAAAGAGAAAAGAGAAAAGAAAAAGAAAAGAGAAAGAGAAAAAGAAAAAGAAAAAAGAAAAAAAAAGAAGAAAAGAGAAAAAAAAGAGAGAGAAAAAAGAAAAAGAGAAGAGAAAAGAGAAAAAGAAAAAAAGAAAAGAGAAAAGAAAAAAAGAGAATTTTCACTTTTTTTGAAAAAAAAAAAAAAAAAAAAAAAAAAAAATTAAAAATTAAATTCAAAAAAAGGTTAAGAAATAAAATTAAAAGAAGAGAATTAAAGAGAAAAAGAGAAGAGGAAAATAAGTCTGCAACTGTTAGAAAAGAGAAGTTTTAACCAAACCAGATGTGCTGCCAAAAAAAAAAAAAAAAATTATAAAAGGTAAATGCAAGAGGATTCTGAAAAAAAAAAAAAATCAAAAAAAAAACAGAAGAGACAATTCCTTGCAGAGAAAAAAGTTGATTTGAATCGTCAAAAGAAGTCGGAAAAGAAGAGAAAAAAAGAGATTATAGAGAAAAGAGAAAAAAGAAAAGTTAAAATCAGAAATGTGGAAAGAGGCAAAAAAAAAGAAAAAGAGGTGATCAAATAAAGAAATCTTGGAAAGCATTAGAAAAGAAAGAGAAAAAAATAAAGAGAAAAAAGAAATTTGATCAAGAAAAGAGAAAAAGAAAGAAGAAAAGTGAATAAAAAGAAAGAGAAAAGAAAGAGAAAAAGCTAGAGAAAAAAGATGTAGGAAGAAAGAGAAAAAAGAAAGAGAAAAAACAAAGAGTCCAAACTTGTAGGGAAGAAAAAGAGAAAGAGAAACAGAAAGAAAAAAAAAAAAAAAGTGAGAAAAAAGAAAAGAAAAAAAGAAAGAAAAAAGAAAAAAAGAAAAGAGAAAATAGAAAAAGATAATGATCAGGCATTTAACATCTGAGAAAAGAGAAATCTTTTGATTTAAAGAAAAGAGAGAAAAGAAAATAATAATTAATGATGTAAAATGAAAAGAGAAAAGAGAAATAAGCCAAAAGAGAAATTAGATCTAAAACAGGAATAAATGGTTGTGTCATCTGCATAAATGCCTAATTGGGAACTGAAAATGACTAAGAGAAGTAATCACTGATAAATTTATTAACTTAAGTTGATTTAGCTCCCTTCTCACTGCAGATGGGACAGGAAATAAATAAATACACATTGATAATTATTATATGGTTTGATTAATAATTTGAAGACAGTGTTCAAATTATTTTGATTAAAATATTCATTCAGATTGTAATCACTTTGTGGCTTTCTTTGTTTTTACTTTAGCAATAACAAGAATAAGAGACGGAATTCAGAAGAGAATATAAACAATTTGGGTTTAACTTCCAATACAAACGACTAAGAGAAATCTGCAAAAACTCTGAAAAAAGGTTTTAAAAAGTAAAAATCAATATAATAGAAATAAAATTACCAGCTGTGGATAATAAAATGAAAATGTAACATTTGAATAATCAATCTGAACAAAAAAGGTGAAGATTTTCCTTTGTCCTTGCAGTGGGGGCAGCTGGAAATGGCAGCAAAGAACGGGCGGAAGCTCTTACCTTTAATACATATAGTGTGTAGCAGCACTACTGTAGAGAAGTGATCCTGCACAAAATATAACAGTAGATTAAAACATTGGTTTGTTTGTTTAACAAAATAAATATATATATATATATATATATATATATATATATATATATATATAATGCCTTTAAATTTCTTGAGGAACATAGTTGCCACATATTTGGTTTGGTTTGGTTTATTTTTGCTTTACAGCATATCAACCTCAATGGGTTATTTAATAGGCAGAACATTTTTAGGATAGATTCGTATAAATAGAATATGTATTCTTGGGTTTAGATTGGTTTGGTTTATTTTTTTTACGGCATATCAACCTCAATGGGTTATTTAATACCAAGAACATTTTTAGGATAGATTCGTATAAATAGAATATGTATTCTTGGGTTTAGATTGGTTTGGTTTATTTTGTTTTACGGCATATCAAGCATGGGTTATTTAATGCTGACAAAATTTTTTATTGCTGGTAATATTTTGTTTTGTCAAAAATCTGTTTCTGGTAATATTTTTTTCTTCAAAATTGTATTGCTGGTAATAATTTTTTTTTTGGTAATAGTTAACTATTTGCCCATAGCTGGGACCCTAAGAAGGTGCTACATTCCTGGGTCAGGGTGGATCTGGGAACACCTGCAATTAAGAGGTGGTTCCACGCTCCTCAAAACCTCTTGATCAGAGGCCTTGCTGCTGGACGCAGTTTATCGTCTTACCCAGGCCATGGATGTAGTTTAACATCTTACCCAGGACCCACAAGATATTGTTACGGTTTCTGTAACAAGTCAGTTTTTTTTAAGTGAGTGGCTGTTACTTTATTAGATCCAAAACCTCCAGGTTAAATGGGTTGTGCAGTAGTTGTTTTAATTCAGAATTGTTCTTCTCCTAGACCAATTGCCACACAAGGATATAGAATCCAGTCTTTCCAGCTATTTACCCATAGCTGGGGGGAGAAGATGATGTTTCATATCTTTCCCAAGTGTACTAGCACGTAAGTGAATGTAATGGATCCAAGTGGAATTTAAACTTGGCTCTCCGATTCCTCAATTGAAGCAGTTATCCATTACTCCACCATGCTTCCTAATTTAACAATTTATCAACTCCTTATTAGTCATTTAATGTTGAAATTTTTATGAACTTTAGTAATTTTTTTTTCCCTCAAAAATGTAGTTCCCGTAATTTTTTATAATGTATTTTTATATTTTCATGCTTGGCCCCAGTTTGGGGGTTAACTATTTTGCCCCTAGCTGGGACCCTAACAGATGCTACCACTCTAGGTCAGGATGGACCTTGGAACAACAGCATTTAGGAAGTGGTCCCATGCTCCTCAGAACTTTCCAATCAGTGGCTATGCTGCAGGATGTAGTTTATTATCATACCCATAACAAATGTTAGTTCGTGATTCTCCTGACATAGTAATTGTGAGTTCAATTCTTGGGTTGGGCAGCATGTGTTTTGACTAGATGGAAACAGGCAAGCAGCAGCTGAACAGTGCTAAAAAAATAAATATAAACTACACAATATATCCCTAGACATGAGCACAGGAACAAGAACAATCTAACCCCATCGATTAAATAAAGGGTTCCTTTGGAATTCACTGTAGGTTACTCAGAACAATATACACCTGAAGAACCCTGGAGAGCACAAATAGCTGAAACAGTGTCATAACAACAAAGATAGGACAATATAAATATATACTGTAAATATAACTATCATCCCAGAAATTAATTCCTTATAGGTTATCCAGATCAATACACACCTGAGGAAGGCCGGAAGGTATAACAGCCGAAACTTTGTGATAACAACAACAAAGATGAGGACAATAGTCCAATATAAATACTGTAAATAATGATAACTCCTCATCCTAGAAATTCAGACAGAAATGAAAAATGCTTTTTCTCATCCCAAATAATCATTGAGGAAATTTTTAAAAAGATGTTATTGTCATCATCGTCACCTGACTCCACAACTTCAATTAATAATAATTTTGCTCCTGCTCTTGACATAAACTCTCCCTATATCAATATCCTCCTGAAAATTCCATAGAGATGACCATATTGTATTTATTACTATATATATATATATATATATATATATATATATATATATATATATAAAATATATATTTTTATTTATTTAAAAATATGATTCAACTAATATTAAGAGGTTTCATGTTTCAAAACAAGAGCGAAAACTTCAATATAATTATTTTAATTAAATTGAATTAAAGTGCTCTGTTCCATCTTCAAGCGAAATTTTTTTTGAATAACTTATTCCTGAAATTTACGTGTTTTAATAGTATATTTATAATTGAAATCAAAATTTCCATGGTAACAGCCAGGGCGGATTGTTTAAACTAGGCAGAGGTGTGTTGGGTGTTAATAATACGTATCAGTATAAAGTTACTTTCATAGATGTCAAGTCAGGGTAAGGTGGGGGTGTCCAAATTTGAAACGGAAGATGTTTCCGCCTAGTCTGGTTTATGTGTCTATAGAGATTTATTTATTTTTTTTATTCCTTTATGAAAGGGATTTGTGCATATAAAAACTGCCGTAACATTTGTTTTTTGACGACTTCATAAAGGGTTATCTTTTTTTGTAGGGTATTTAAACTATATATTTGGGCAATGGATTATAAAAGTTATTAAATTGTATGCTTGTTTTCAGCTAATTATTCAGTGCATAAATTTGATGATGTCGGCAAAAAATCGTTAACTCATGTCTATTGTTTAATAGATTTTTATTATTTAGAAACTTAATAATGTGCAGTTTCTCATGGAGGCACAAAGGGCATGGGTCATCCCAAGCTTTACAAGTTCTAGTCCTATTTATAATTTTTCATTTTACAATTATATATAATATATATATATATATATATAATATATATATATATATATATATATATATATATATATATATATATATATATATAATATATATATATATATATATATATATATATATATATATATATATATATATATACATATATATATATATATATAATATATAATATATATATAATATATATATATATAATATTTATATATAAATATATATATAAAATATATAAATATATATATTATATTTAATTTCATCTTTTTAAGCTAAAAGTGCTTTTAATTTAATTTTATTTTTGCAAAAATTAAATTAGGTTTTAGCTTCATCTTTGAAATGCATTTTAATTTAATTTGCAAAAAAAAATTAGTTTTTAAAATAAACTATTTTAAATCAATTAACCATATTTTAAATCAATATTAATGCTCTGTAAATTTACATTGAGCACTATTTTGTAAAAATAAAATATCTATAAGAACACCGGATTTTATATCTTACTGTTCTTTCTTTTTTATTTATATATAATATATATATATATATATATATATATATATATATATATATATATATATATATATATATATATTATATCTTTCCTTTCCAAATTTTCTCCAAAAATTGTTTGGGTTGGTCAAAAATTTGTTTGGTTTATTTAAGTAAATTTTCTACTTAAGCAGAGGGACTTTTTAGCCAACTTAATACATATAGGACAAGTTAGTAATTCATATCAATATTGTCATATTGAGGTGTCTGTTGTAAGACTGTGTAGCATAAAAAAACTATATATATATATATATATATATATATATATATATATATATATGTATATCTTTTCTTTCAACATTTTCACAAAAATTGTATTGGGTTGGTCAAAAATTTGTTAGCTTTAGTAAGTAAATTTTCTACTTAACAAGCAAAAGAAATTTTTTTAGCCAACTCAGTACATATTGGACTAGCTAGGAATTCATATCAGAATTGTGGTATCAGTGTGTCTGTTGTAAGAGTGTGTAGTGTAAAATAAATGTTTTGGTGAATGGCAATGTATTTGAGCAGTTGTGGTCAGTCAACATAAAAATGCTAGCTCACCTAAACAAATCTACATCAAGTGACATTTTTTTTTTTACCCAAAGACGGAAGAGAATTAGATTAAATGATCCCACCAACAATTGAGACCGCATTCCAGTTTCTCTAAGTCAATATACTTTTATTTCCTTTTCTCCTGCAGATCGTAACATTTACTAAAAAGTATTAACTTTTGCAGTGAGCAGACATTTGGCATTCCTGGAACTTTGCCCAATGGACATGAGATGTATCTAGTCCAAAAGTAAACAGATTTTCAAAACCAGTCTTATAATGTCCTAATTGCAAGTATTTTTCAAGTTACAATTGTTTGAATTTAACCAAACTCACACATGTTTAAACATTTATTTTAGATGATCAGGTCTGCATAGTTGCTTCTTTTTTTTTCTGCACCTTTTTTTGAGCAAAGACATTGGAATCTTGTTGAAATGGATCTTATAAATGACAACTTTATGTTCAACATGCAAGAAGAAAGTTCCTCTTTGAGAACAATCTCCTCCAGAACTGCTACTTTGTGGGCACAGAGTCCCACACATGTCTGTCCCTGAATATTATGATTTTAATTTCTTCAAGACAATTGTTATCCATTACTAGATTTACTTACTACCTTATTCACATTTATTCATATCACATATATCATTACCTTTTTAACACTAATCCTCTTTGATTGACTCTCAAGTTGTGTATATATATATATATATATATATATATATATATATATATATATACATACATATATACACACAATTCAGTGCATATAATTTAATGGGAAAGGCAGTAAAGCCACTAAGACACAAGGGGTTACTAAGTGTGAAAGAATAAGAAAAAAGAGAAAGCTTTTTAAGAGTGAGAACAATAGAAGAGTAATCAAGAAGACAGTAGATAATGGTTGACATTGTATGTAAGTTTATGAAGATCAAAGTTGACTGGAAAGCATGGAGCTGGAAGTACTTTCTGGCCATCAACAGGTTTCCATACTTTTGGCCAGTATGATATATCAGTTGATTATTGTGTTATTTTGTCCCTGTGGTGCCACTTGTAGTTCATTAAATAATGAAAAAAAAATAATGTATGAAAAGCAGTATGAACCCACTATGATAACCAAATATCGAAACCATTTGACATTGAATATAATAGGCTCCAAAAATACTGGTGTCTTTCAAGATGGTGGTGTAGTGGATATAAGTGTGTTTATATAGTTTACTGTCATCTGCTGGTCAGGAATTGTCATACCCACTAAAACAATGGACACTTGTTGATCACGAGAAGGTACTTGGCTGAAATGTTGTGTCTATAATAACATCTATGTCAACAAAAATGAGAATGATGTTTTGAATTAATTATATTGACAATTACTCATCTCAGAAGTGAAATGCTTGAGTATCACTTTGTGCATAGAAAGGCTGTGTTTACAAAGTAAGGTGTGCAAAAGTCGATTTTTGTGGATGTATTTAAATATAAAATAACCTTACTCGAAATATTTGCAAAAAAGGATATGTTTGATATAGAAGCAGTTCAGTAACCTTAGTAATTATCATTAATAACAATTTATATTAAAAAAGTAATGTTCTACACACACACACACTACAGACAAAAAAGGTGGGGACCACCCTGCATTTCATAAACAAAAATCACCTTAAAAAAAGATTTTTTTTATTTTAATGTAAAAGATAGAATTTCACCATTTGATTTTGCAAAAACACATTTTAAGTATAATTGGAAAAGAAATAACCTTTTAAGATGACAATGTAAAAAAAAAAACACTCTTCTAAATTATGTCAAAGAAACTTTGAAAAAAAAAAAAAAAAAAAAAAACAAAATTTTGGTAATCATGACTTGGCCACCTCTTTCCCATTGAATTATATACACTGAATTGGATAGAAGAATTCAAAGAGAATAGCCAAAGAGTCAGTATGATCTTTTTCAATGCTGGAAGAATGATTGCGAAAGTCTCCTATCTACTTTTTTTTTTTTTAAAACTGTTGAAAAGAATGCCAAGAATTTGTAAAGCAATCATTAAGACAGGTGGTGGTTTTATTGGTGAAAAAAAATATGATGCTGTTGTATAATTTTTTATAGTTTAGTGCTTAATTTTATCAAAATGAAAACACTGTGTATGTAATATATATATATATATATATATATATATATATATATATGTGTGTGTGTGTGTGTGTGTGTGTTTTTTAAACAATAAAAAATATTAAAAAAATTTAAATTTTTCAGATACTTGGTTCTATATGTCTAATATTCTTTTTTGTTAGTTTTTTTGTATGGGGTGAAATGATTAAAAAACAAATTTAAATGCAATGTCAATCATTATCTACTGTCTTCTTGATTACTCTTCTATTGTTCTCACTTCTTAATAATGTTTCTCTTTTTTCTTATTCTTTCAAACTCAGTAAGTCCTTGTTTTTACTGCCTTGTATGGGGTGACATGATTTAAAAATAAGTACAAGTATTAATTCTTTTGGCATCTCAACTTCAATTTTTTTTATCCAAGTTATAGACCATCATCAGGTGTTAAGTATTTGGCTGATATGGAATACCTGTTGATTACTGTTACCTTGTCCAGAGATTGAACAGTTGATGACAGTAACACATGGAAAACAACTTCCTATATTCACTATGCAACCATCCTAAAGGATATCAGTGGTGTATTTTTGGAGCCATTATATTCGACGTTATTTGGTTTTGACATTTGGCTATCATGGCGAGTTCATATCGTGTTTCATAATTTAGATATTCACTTCTGAAATGCGTAATTGTCCATATTCTTGTATTTAAAACTGTTCACATCTTGGTTGATATAGATGTTATTATAGACACAACATTTCGACCAAGTGCCCTCTGTTCATCATCAGGTGTCCAAACTCAGGACCTTACTGCTAACTCCTCACTTCGTTGGACCAAAAGAGAGGATAGATAATATAAACCCTGTACTTCCCTTTAAAATTTCACTAGCACAGACCTCTCGTTCTCATCTTGTTTGACATAGATGTTATAGAGATAACGTTTCTGTAGCATCATTTCTATTGCGAAATCTAGGAATATGTTTTCTTGGGGAAATTAGAAATGTATATTTGTTTTCTCAGAAAAATAAATAATATTGTCTTTGGACAGAAAATAAAAGTTTACTGCAGATATTTGGAAACATTTAAATAAAGTCTAAAAGGTTTAAATATTTTTTTCATTGTGGAAAATGGGAATACTACTTTAGAAATGAAAATAAGGAACATTTCATTTAGTAAGGAAAACATTTTCATTTATCAAGGAAAAAAATGAAGGAGACATAGATCTATCTCAGTTTATTCATATCTTTCTATCTATCTGTGTCTGTCCCAGTCTCTTCATATCTAACTATCTATCTATCTATCTATCTATATTAGCCTGTTTATATCTGTTTTAGTCTCTTCCTATCTGTCTTCCCCAGTCTCTTCCTATCTATCAGCCCATACCTCTATTAGTCTGTTATTTTCTCTCTTAATCTATCTATCAATCAGCAGTTTATTTTATATCTATCTATCTACCAGCAGTTCGTTTTATATCTATCAGCCCGTAACCTCATTCAATCAGTTGCTTTCTCTCTCTTAATCTGTTCATGCCTGCTTCTCTGCCTGCTTACCTATCTATCTATCTATCTATATGCAGTTCATTTTATATCTATCTATCTATCTATAAGCCCGTACCTCTATCACTCTATTGCTTTTAATCTGTTCATACCTGCCTGCCTATCTATCTATCTCTCTATCTATCATCAGTTCATTTTATATCTATCTATGTATCTATCAGCTGGTAACCTCATTCAATCAGTTGCTTTCTCTCTCTTAATCTGTTCATGCCTGCTTCTCTGCCTGCTTGCCTATCTATCTATCTATATATCAGCCCATACCTCTATCAGTCTGTTATTTTCTCTCTCTTACTCTGTTCATGCCTGCCTGCATATCTATCTATCTATCAGCAGTTTATTTTATATCTATCTATCTATCCATCTATCTAAGGACCTTATTGCTAACTCCTCACCTTGTTGGATCACAGTATAGCGTTGATAATGTAAACATTGTAATTCACTTTAGAACTTCCTTAGCACATTTGAGGGCTATTCCATATTGGAAATTAGAAATCTTTTTTTGTTTTCTCAGAAAAAATTGTCTTTGGGTGGAAAATAAAAACTGACTGTGGAAATTTGGAAATGTTTGAATAAAATCTAATGTGTTTAATTTTTTTTTTTTTTTTTTAAATCAAAGAAAATAGGAATATTAATTTAGAAATGAAAATAAGTAACATTTCATTTATTAAGGAAAATATTTTCATTTATCGGGAAAAGAATGAATAAGACCTAGATCAGTCTATCTCAGTTTATTCATATCTTTCTATCTCAGCCTGTTTATATGTATCTATCTATTGATCTGTTTTAGCCTGTTAATATCTATCTACCTACCCAAGTCTCTTCATATCTATCTACCCATCTATCTTTACGAGTCTCTCTATATCCATTCCATATGTTTCCGGTAACAGTTGTAATGGCTTGATATAACCGTAAGTTTTATACTAACAGTTTATTAATTTAGTATTTCATTTCTGAGATGTCAATATTTTTCTATTATTTCAAACTGTTGTTCACATCTTGGTTGATATAGATGTTATTATAGACAACGTTTCGATCAAGTACTCTGTTCATCATCAGGTGTCCAATCTCAGGACCTTATTGCTAACTCCTCACCTTGCTGGGGCAAAGCATAGGGTTGATAATGGAAACATTGTACTTCACTTTAGACCTTCCCTAGCACAGACCTGATGACTATTCCATATATTTCCTGTAACAGTTGTAATGACTTGATGTAACCGTTAGTTATATGCTAACAGTTTATTAATTTAATATTTCTTTTCTGAGATGTCACTATTCTTTTATTATTTCTGTTATTCTCATCTTGGTTGATGTAGATGTTTTTGTAAACACTACGATTCGACTAAGTACCCTCGGGTCATCGTCACTTTGTATGGTTGAAAAGTATTTTTCTCCAGCTTCACAATTCAAACAAACATGTGGCAAAACAAACTCAAGAAAAAAAAATACACAAGATGGGAGCTTCTCCTATATTCTCCACACTCACTAGAGCAGAGGTAGCCAAACTAGTTTAATGTAAGGAGTTGATAATATAAACACGGTACTTCATTTAAGACCTTCCTTAGCACAGAAGTGTGGACTATTCAATATCTTTCCTGTAACAATTGAACTGGCTTGATGTAACCGTTAGTTCTAAGCTAACAGTTTATTAATGTAGTATTTCATTTCTGAGATGTCAATATTTTTCTATTATTTTTGACTATTGCTCTCATCTTGGTTGATATAGATGTTTTTATACATGCAACAATTCAACCAAGTACCCTTGGGTCGTTGTCAATTTGTATGGTTGAAAAGGAACATACGGCAAAACAAACTCATGAAAAAAAATCCTCAAGATGGGAGATTCTTCTATAGTCTTCATTCTCACTAGCGTAGGGGTGGCCAATCTAGCTTAATGTAAGGATAGAGTTGATAATGTAAACAGTGTACTTCATTTAAGACCTTCCTTAGCACAGAACTAAGGACTGTTCAATATGTTTCCTGTAACTGGCTTGATGTAACCGTTAGTTATATGCTAGCAGGTTATTAATTTAGTATATCTTTTCTGAGATGAGTTATTAGCAACATTCTTGTATTATTTTGAACTATTGTTTACATCTTGGTTGATATAGATATTATTATAGACACATTTCAATCAAGTACCTTCTGGCCATTATGTAGGTTATCTGTTAATTAGTGTTGTCTGTCTATATGATACTAGTTATTATTCGTTCCTGCTGAACTAGTGTTCCACTATCTGATCCAGTGAGGACTGGACAGGGTGTCAGCTTACCTGATGGTAAGTGGGTCTCTGATGGAGTGACCCCTATAGCAAATAAAAAAGAAATAAAGAAACAAACACAGACACTTGCTTTAATGCTAAAAAGAAATAAGACTTTATAAAAGTCGTCTGCACACTATCAGTTACTAAAGTCCAGTGTGAGAGGACATTTTCAAAGCTAAAGATGATAAAGACAAGGTTAAGAAATTTGCTGCCTGAGGAGAATTTGGAATCATACATGTTGCTATCCATTGAAAAGGAATTGTTGGATGAATTGGATTCAGAAGCAATTATTGGCAGATTCATACAATCATCAATTGAACACATCATCCATCATCTTGCAGCCTCAGCCGAGATTGAACTCACCAATACTTTGATT
This sequence comes from Acanthosepion pharaonis, assembly GCA_903632075.3. Classification (NCBI taxonomy): domain Eukaryota; kingdom Metazoa; phylum Mollusca; class Cephalopoda; order Sepiida; family Sepiidae; genus Acanthosepion; species Acanthosepion pharaonis. The sequence continues at coordinate 408,855 of CAHIKZ030003043.1, read as the reverse complement.
GGTGTAGTTTATAATCTTGTCAAATAGCTGAATTCTTGATGCTTCACTAGGGCTATCAAGGGTGATTTTATCATGACACCAACACTAAAGGTTCAGAGAGACTCCATTCACCCTCCTCTAAGAGCAGGTTTGAATTCAGAGTTTTCCTTCTCCTAGACCATTTGCCATCCAAGGCTATAGAACCCAGTCTGTCCTGCTATTTACCCATAGATGGAGGGAGAAGAAAGAGGATTCACACCTTTCCCAAGGGTATTAGTGTAAGTGAATGTAATGTATTCGACTGGAATTCGAACTCGGCTCTCCGATTTCTCAATCCGCGTTGCTATCCATTACTCCACCGTGTCTCACAGATGATTGCTCTTAATACAGTGGACAGGATGCTATGCTCTATCATGCTTTTGAACTATCTAGTAATTTGTAAATTGTGCAGTAAACTATTTAAAAATATAAACCAATTACTTAAAATTTTAAAAAATAGAAAAAATTCAATTTCTGTATTTACATTTCGTAATATGTACAGTACATGTACGAAGAAATATACACTTTTCTTTTCTACAAAAATTTTAATTGCACTCTGTTTTTGAAAATTTTATTTATTTATTATAAAAGTTAAATCATACTACTGTAGTTGTGGCAACCATTATTTTGCAACCCAGTCTGTCTCTGATCTGATCCAGGAATTGGACTCATGAGCACTAGATGATTTTATTTACATTATTCGGACTATTGTCCTCATCTTTGTTGCCATATTTATTACGTTTTGGCCATTGTATGCTCTGGCCTTCATAAGGTTGGAATGTCGAACTGAACCCTTTATTTCGCTCACTGGGGTAGACTGTTCTAGTTCCAACTGCCATGTCTAATTATCAGTTATCTCCTGTTAATTCCCCTGTCAAAGTTCTCCACTGCCTTAACCAGATACTGAACTCATACTCTTTGGGTTTTGTCACTGGATCTAACTAACGCCTTTATACACTGTGCCATGAGGATATCTGTGTGTGAATTTCCGGGTATTATAAACCTAATGTCTTCAGCAACCATTTTTTACCAGTGTTCATATTGCAATTTTTGCTGTTACCATTGCATGCTTTTGCCAGAGCTCATATTGCAACTAGAATTGTCTACCCCAGTGAGCAAAATAAAGGGTTCGGTTCGACATTCCAACCACCTGAAGAAGGCTGGAGCATACAACAGCCGAAACATTGTGATAAATATGGCAACTAAGATGAGGACAATAGTCCGAATAATGTAAATAGTGTACATAATACCTCATCTCAGAAATATAGACAGATACTGAAGGGCCGAAACGTAATAAATATGGCGACAAAGATGACGACAATAGTCCAAATAATGTAAATAGTGCACATAATACCTCATCTCAGAAATACAGACAGATACTAGGTGACTTTATTTGTAAAAATGTAAAGAAAATGCAGTTTTAAATTTTGCCACGATTATTGGAAATCTGTTTTCTATATTATAATGATAACAAATCACAAATGACGCTAAACAATTCTTAACCATTTATTCTTTTTAGGAGACAAATACACAAAGTAAGTATCCATTAATAACACCAGTTGTTAATTTTTCTAGATATAATCCCTGTTTATATATTACATAATACTTTTGGGACACTGTTGTACCATTCCTAAAAAAAACTGTTTAAATTATAGAATTCAGGCTCCAGGGAAAAAAGCTGCCGAAAATAAAATTAAAAATAACATTAAATACTTGCAGATGCAGGAGAAAACAGCACACAAATTATAAGAATTTTCAATCAAGCAATGCAGGTTCAAGTAAATTTGAATACCTTCAAATTTGTTTTCTCCTAAAAACACAAATATGAGCTGTGGTCAGTCAACTCAAAAAAAAACGCTTGCTAACACAAATTTATGCCACCTACAATGTTATTGTGAATTTTTAGGAAAGTATGAAAATTGTATATAGACAAGGGGACCCCATATCATAGATTAGTGTGTGTGTGTGTGTGGGGGGGGTGACCCTTGAACTGAGTTTGTCATTTACTAAAATAATTGAACTTTACATCAAACGCTTCAAATAATAGTATTGTTTATTACTTATGAAGAAAACAAACATCAATTTATAACTTTATCAATAAAACTGGCTGATTACATTCAATGCTTTGAAGACCAAGGTAGTTACATTCTATCATTGCCTATCTGACTCCGGACTACAACTAATCAGGATAGACAGAGGTCCTCTCGCGGAAGCACCATGCCTTGAAAGACTGTTGGGCCACAAAATCAGACGCAAACTCAAGTGGAATTCTTACATACGATCCATTGCTAAAGATATAGGTAAAATCGTCAGCTCTCTGTACCACTCCAGTAAGTACCTGACTCTTCATCTATATTTACATGAGCCAGGTAAGGCCAAAAATATTTGGGTGAGAGATGCCCCGACCTTACTCTCCAGCCTTGATAGAGTTCAAAAGCCTCTCCGAGCCCTTGTGGGTGACGAATTATACTCCACCTTTCAACCTCTCTCTCCCACAGGCAGGATGTGGCAAGTCTCTCGCTGCTCTATTGCTACTTCCACGGAAAATGCTCGGACGAACTACATTCCCTGGTCCCGCCAAGTCAAACTTTCACAGCAAGAACACACCATGCCACTGTAGCAAACCATCTACATTCCCTTCATAATCCATTGGTGAGATGCAAGTTCTACTCCAGCAGCTTCTTATTGCAAACAACTGTCCTATGAAACTGACTCCCAACAGGATGTTTTCACGATCACTACAATCTTAATCTTTTAGCCAAACTACCAGCGGGGTAAGAAATGGCTGGCTGATTCCATTCAATGCCTCAAAGAGCAAACTAGTTACATTCCATCATCATCTGACTCCGAACTACCACCAATCAGGAGAAGCACTGTGTCTTGAAAGATAGTTGTGCCTCAAACTCACACTTGACCTCAAGTGGAACACGTGCATACAATCCATTGCTAAGGATGCAGGTAAAATGGCTGACTCTCTGTACTTCTCCAGTAAGTACCTAACACTTCCTACCTTTACAGGAGCCAAATTAGGCCAAAAATAGAGTCCTGCTGTCATATTTGGTTAGGAGCTGCCCAGATCTCACTCTCCAGCCTTGATAGAGTTCAAAAGAATCTCTGAGTAACGTTGTGGGTGATCCCCCCTTCAACCTCTCTCCGACAGGCAGGATCTGGTAAGCCTCTTGCTGTTCTACTGCAACTTCCACAGAAAGTGCTTGGGCATATTACATTCCCTCGTCCCGCTGAGGTGAACCTTCATGACAAGAACACACCATGCCATTTACACAGTAGCAAACCACCCCCATGCTCTTCATATTCTCATGGTGTGAAGTAAGTTCCACTTGAGCAGCTTCTTCTCATGAACCACTGCTCTGTGGAACCGCCTCCCAACAGGATGTTTCCCCTGATTACTACAATCTTAAACTGTTCAAGAGAGGGTTATGTTAACTGTTATCTTCCACTCTTATACACACAAATGGCCTCTAAATATAACCCTCTTCTACCTTGAGTGGCCCTTGAGCCGTGTAAAGAGTGAACTTCAATGTAAGAAAAAAAAAAAAGAAGAGATTTTTTTGACTATGACGAATTAATTACAATCGAAAAAAGTAAAATGAATGAGATTTTTGTTGTCATTTGTCTAACACAACCACATTTTTTTTTTATTTAAATTGAAAATCGTCATTTCTTTTTAAAATCTCGCTTGCCTTTCTCAAGGTGCAAAAAAATTTTTAGAAAAATTACCTTTCACAAATTTATATTCTCAAAGTAAGTGTAACGAGCAACACAAGGTATTCATTCAATTTCAAACTGTCCCAGAAAACAGAATGTTTCACGCCATGAATTAAAAAAAGTATATTATATATATATATATATAAACGGGTATATAGTGATAGTCAAATATTGTAGTCCGTGCTGAAATGTGTGTATGACGTCAGCGGAACACGCCAAAAATTTACAACCACTGGACGTAAATGAGAAAAAAGCAAAATAAATTAATGAATTAATTTAATTGCAATAATTAATTACTTAAAAAAAAAAACAAATGCGAAGAGTTAAATCAGGTGTAATGCAAGGCTTTTTTTGCTGTTGTTGTTGTTTTTTTTTAATTAAACTAAGAAAGGTGAAACAAACAAAAAACCTGTCAAGTGTCAATAATTCAATACTTTCCCGTAACCCTTACATAGCAAGGACCAGTTTGGCTTGTTCTTACGGAGGAAGTTAATAAACTAAAGTGTTGTCGTGATATACAAATTTTTGTTCGAGTTTAGTGGGGCACAAGGCCACAAATCGAGGCGAAATTAGACTAGTAAACAAAAAATTAAAAAGTAGAGAGGGTCCGCCTTGAAAATCAGCATTTCAAAAAAAAAAATTCGTGTTTGTGAAAGGGTCAAAACAAGAAACAATGTTGCCATCTGCTATTGTTGAAATAAATTCTGTCTCTTTGCTATTTAAAATCGTAAAAAGATAAAAATGGTAGCTGTTTTTTTTTTTTAACCTAAAAATCGGGTTACCTTTTTTTTTCCTCGCAACAAAAAACAAGACAAAAAGGTAAACAGAAACTTGCGTTTTTAGAAAAACATAAAATCCTTATGACAAACATTTTTAAAAATAAGTTTAACAAAAAGACAATTTTGGTTTGGTGGGTGGATCTAGTTGAGAAAAATAATTTTGTGTTACTCTTTAAAAAAAAAAAAAATACATAAAAAAATGTTCTAGTTGGCGTTAGAAATAAACAAACTTACCTTTTCCAAAACTTAAATTTTAAAAATATATATATAATCCTCCTGGGGGAATTAAGTTCGACAATGAAGGTGTTTTTCTGTACTGGTTTATAAAAAAACAATGCACACCGCTAAAAACACGCGTTGAAATATTAAAAACTCTCACACAATTGAAATAAATGCTTTGAGGTGGGCGTTTTCGTCAAGTTGAGGAGAAAACAGAAACTTCAACACCAGGAATATAAATAAGTTTTAATTGCATTAATTATAATGTAACACGCATTCTGATTGGACAATATCAAAGCTTTTTTTTAGGATTTGGACTAATCACAAAAGTTGTTACATACTGCTGAATCGGGTGATTCCTAATGCTTTTTCTTTTAATTACATTACAACAATGATTTATATTTGTATATATTATTTTAGCAGGAGAGTTTACTAGGACATTATTTTAATGACCTATGTACTTTTATTGTCAAAATACCGATATTTTACCTAAAAAATGACACTAACCCATTATTAATATTTATTTCGCTAACTAAAAGCTAGCAGTGAACACTGAACAGACCAACTACTAATCGATCGCCTCCATGTCAGTTCAATAAGGTTATGGTACAATGGAATGCTATGGGACACTTAGTGAGACCAACTTGTTAACCAAAACATTATTAGCGATTTAAGCGTAAATCAGTTTTGACACAGCGATACAAATATAGGTCACCAGGGGAAGATTTTTTTTTTTCTTAAAGTTTTGGGTTTGGCACAAGGCTACGTTTATGGAGTAGCACGTAACTATTGAGCTCGCTGACTCCGATTAATAAGCGGGTACTACTTAAAAATAGACAGGTCCACTCATTAAAATAAGGATTTTTTTTTTTCAAATTTGTAAATTAGCATAAATTCAAAGAAAATTTATTTAACAATTTTTTTTTAAGGAACTCCGTGTTGATACCTACTTTTTGTTCAAGCCACATTTGTCAGAATAATAAAAAAAAGATATTGATTTTCTTTTATGTTTTTTTTTAGGGGAGGGGCAGTTTATAATAGTGTAAAAATAAATCCCTGACATTTTACAGAGTTACTGGACCCAGGTGTTCCGCGTGTGAAAGAAGACATTCTTTTTGTACATATTTATGTTTTTTTTTTTTTAAGTAAAGAACCAACAGACTTGTTTTTTTTAAATTAATGAACAAAAATTTACATAAATTAAGAACAGTTTATTCATAATTTACGATAAACAATTATTATCCGCCAATGTTTCTGTATGTGCTCCCGAAAAAACCCTACCACACAAAAGCTTAAAAATTCAGAAAATTAAAATATGCAGATATTAATGTTTAACCTGCAAAAAACAGTGTCAAATGCATGATTATTCCCTTTACTGTATACACTTTTGACTCCCTCAGCAATGTTTATTCACTGGATTATAAAAATATGTGAACAAAGTACAATGCAATATTTATTATTTACTATTTTATGAAGATTTATTATTTATCATTTTAGAAAGAAGGGTACTTGTGGCCACATTTTAAATTAATTTTCTACCATTTTCACAAATACAGATGTGTAAAAATATACTGTTTGTTGGTTGGTTTGTTTTGTTGTGTTTTACGGTATATCAGCCTCAATGGGTTATTTAATGCCGACAAAATTTTTATTGCTGGTAATATTATATATATATATATATATATTATATATATATATATATATATATTTCAATATCAATATCAATATATATTGATTTGGTTTGTTTTACAGCATATCAACCTCAATGGGTTATTTAATGCCGACAAAATTTTTATTGGTGGTAATATTTGATATATATATATTATATATATATATATATTTCAATATATATTGATTTGGTTTGTTTTGTTTTACAGCATATCAACCTCAATGGGTTATTTAATGCCAACAACTTTTTTTTTTTCCTGGTAATATTCTGTTTTGTCAAAAATCTATTTCTGGTAATATTTTTTTCCTCAAAAATGTATAGCTGGTAATATTATTTTAAAACATGTATTGCTGGTAATATTTTTTTTTTTTCAAAAACGTATTGCTGGCAATATTTTTTTTTTCCCCAAAAATATATTGCTGGTAATAGTTTTTTTTCAAAAATATATTGCTGTTTGTTTTTTTAAATTATATTTATTTCTCCAAATAAACATTATCATATTATGCAGGTCACATGAACACAGCGATAGCCTGCAAGATGGCATTTTTAATGGGTCAACTCCATCGGGTAATTGCATTCTGCAAATGAACTCGGCCAGGTAAATCTCAAGACAGTATCATGCTGTTCCTCGGCAACACTTGTTCTTCTATTTTATTGATCCCCACAAACGTTCGATATTCTGAGTGCTGACTCTGGTATCTGCATCAACGAAATTGTATCAATGATTAACCTTGAAATGTTTGAAACCAGCCTCCTTGAGCTTTAGTGATTTTATAATTAAATACATCTAACTTTATGAAAAAGTAGTGACTGATATGCACAAGTACCAAAAGAAATTCGAAAAGAAATATTTTAATTCAAGAATTTATAAAATATTTCAAGTTTAGTGAATTTATGTTAGAAGTGCAAATGAAAGATATGCCTGGAAAGTGCATTTTGCAACATTTATAATTAATCATACATAGTTACGTGTTTCTTTAAATTTTTTTTTCTTAGACATTTTTTATTTTTTTATTAATAAAAATATTTTCATATTTATTTCTATATAGAATGGTCAATATTAAAGATTTCATTATAGGTGGTTCGTATACATCTATAATTTTGTAAATATAAAATTATTCTTGCAAATAAGCACTCTAATAAATAAAAAGTGTTTTAACATATTTGTTGTCAGTTCTCAAGAATAAATAAAATGTATAAATCCACTTTCATATTTTTCGGTTTTATTAAAATTCCAATCATTGCTTTTTAAGATGATAAACATTGTGAAGAAAAGAGTTTTGTTTGTTTGTTTTTTTTTTGTTGTTGTTTTTGTTGTTGTAGTAGTAGCAGCAGCAGTAGCAGTAGTAGTAGTAGTAACAAGAAGAAGAAGAACCTTGAAATAGAAATCTCGAAAATGTGGCATATGGGAACATCAACAATCCCTATTGTAGTTGGAGCCCTAGGACTGGTTGGAAAAGATTGCAGTAGACTAATTGAAGGAATTCCTGGAAATCTTTGCCTCAAGGAGATACAAAAACTTGTTCTGACAGGTACAGCCCACACTTTACGAAGGGCTTTATCTATGTGATTTTTTTTTGTCAGTGGAAAGTGTCATGATGCCATTTCTAACCTTAGGTCCCTGGGTGGAACCCGGAAATAAATGTGTAAACACCAGAAATCAAAGAAAATAATAATAATAATAATAATCCTCCTCCTTTGACTATTGGTTGGAACTTCATTGACAATCACTTCTCACAATGTTCAGTCCTGCATTGCTGTCCCCAGATCGCCAGTGTCCAACCCTAAGTTCCAATCTATGGTGTCTGGAAAAGTCAAATTTTGTGTAAAGACACTTCCAGAAGGATGCCATAAGAGTAAGGATGAGACAATTTCCCTGTCCACTTGTCGACAGTGCCCAGCAAACTGTAATTGTTTTTGTTTAAACTAAAGAGAGATTGGTCTCTGTTCTCCGTAAATTGAGTTAAGCATTTTTCAAATAATAGGGGTGTCAAGACAATAACCATCCTTTTGACACATGGTTTTTTTGAAAGCACAAAGGTTAATCATTACCCAAATATCAATAATGTAAACACAATTGCAAACGTGCCATTTGTAGATGACAGTTAAGATCAACAAATCTTAAAAATGTCAGTGATCGATTTTACAGGTCCCCAATTTAAAATAAATATTTTTCGACAGATGTTGTGGTTTGAATAGCATATTAAGAAGATAAATATACAAAAATTATTCTTTACCTTGCTTGGACTGTTGCCATCATCTTTATTGTCATGATCACAACATTTCGGCTGTTGTATGCTCCGGCCTTTTTCAGGTGATTTGAATTTTAAACTGAATCATTTATTTCATCCACCAGGGTAGATTGTTCTAGTTCCACATGCCATGCCTCTTCCAGATGTCTTAGTTAACTTCCTTTAACTCAACTCTCCGAGGTTTTGTTCGCC
>CAHIKZ030003043.1:355000-395000 GCA_903632075.3 Acanthosepion pharaonis | reverse complement strand
ATAGTGTATTTACAAGAATAATTTTATATTTACAACATTCTAAAAAATAGTACATTTAGAACTAATGCAATGCAATGCAATATTTATCATTTACCAATTTATAAAGAAATAAATATGAACAATATAAGAGTTTTTTTTATTCATAAATTATAAACATTTACTACTTTATTAACCCATTAACAGCCAAATTTGTTTAATGCGCATTTTTGGCCCAGACAGGTGTCTTAGGAGTTTATTTATTCCTTATGTTTAATTTCAGTAGTTACCATTGTCATTTTTATAGAAAATAGAACATCAAATATGTATGTGCATAAAACATCAAAAAATAATATTGATTAGAAATAATAAAAAATACTTTTCAAAATAGTCATTATTTTTCTACTTGTGAAATGTAAAATTACGACTGAAAGTGTCTTCTTACGGCTAATAATAAAAACTTTAAAGGCTAAGTGTTGTAAAATATACCTCTGCAAATGCAATGTATGTAAGCAATTCAATGTAAATACAAGGAATAACATATAGTGAGTTTAATTTTAAGATCCCCAAATGGGACTCATGGCAGGTAAGGGGTTAAAATACTAACTTTAAAGCCACCCTATCTGGCAGCAGTTAAGCTAGCTCCTACGGAGGGATAATTGGTTTGGCCTTCGGCATGTTCAAGAGTTTGAGTGTCCCTAAGTCTTTGTATATTTTCAGCACTGGAAATTCTTCGGGCTGCCATTTGATCTGGGTTTTCATTTGCACAGGACTTTCCGTAGTCGGCTCTTGATTGCAATCTGGTCCTCTGTTGGTGGAGATTTCTTTTTGTGAGGAATACTTCTGCCGTATGTGATAAACAACAATAAACTACAGAAGAACTCAAAATTGATTGCTGCATTTAAGTATTGCATTAATATATAAGCTTACTTTTTAAAACTTCAATGATAATTCTTCTGTTGCCACTTAATTTAAAAACAATTTGATATATGTAGGTCCTTACTTTCCATACAATTATTTTTATTTCATGGGTGATTTTCGCTAAATTTCACAATTAATTTCAATTATTCCCACATTTATTTCCAAAAAGAAAGAACTGTAATAAAACCTAAACTTATAAATGTGAATTTATACATTTTTATTTTTGAGAATTTACAACAAAAATATTAAACGCTGTTTATTCATTAGATTGTTTATTTACAAAAATAATTTTATATTTACAACATTCTAAAAACTAATACAATTAAAACTAATGCAATGCAATACCCGTTAACCCTTCCCCACTCACTGTTATAATCAATTGAAACTAGGATTCCCTTTTGGTTTATTTTGTTTTACAGCATATCAAGGCCTCAATGGGTTCTTTCATTCTGACAAGATTTTCATGATAGGTTCGTATGAATAGAATATTTATTCTTTGTAAGAAATCAGTTTGTAGATCAGGTTTCATTGAAGTATTTTTGTAGAGGGTTTTTGTCAAGAGTCAAATGTACTGCTGGTGATATTTGTTTTACAAAAATGTATTGCTGTTATTTTAGCTATAAAAATATATTTTTATACTTTCATAGTGTTTTCACCCCAGTTTGGGGGTTAGCTATTTGCCCATAGCTGAGATCCTAACAGGTGCTACCACCCTGAATCAGGATGGACTTGAGAACAACCACAATTAAGAGGTGGTACCATGCTCCCCCAAAACCTCCAGATCAGAGGCCTTGCTGCCAGATGTAGTTTATCATCATGCCCAGGATGTTCCTTTTTGGAGTTTACAGCCTGTGTTAGCAGTAATTTAAATTTTTAAGTTCTGGTCCTCAGGACTGATACAAGGTCTTGTTCAGGAGGTCTTGGCAAACCATGCTAATTTTTATTTCTGTGACATAGATTTCACTGTCTTGGACTATCAATCCACTGCCTTTATGATGGATAGCAGGTCATCTTCATCAACATTTTCAAATTCATCCCTTTTGCTGCTATAAAATCAATGTCTAATGAAAAAGTATAGAATTATACATGGTAGAGAAAGATTTTTATTACATAGGAGCCTGTGCATTAATTTGACTCAAGGTTAAGAAAGATGTGTAGGGGATTAAGGGTTGATCATGCACTTAATTATTCTGAACCCTTCCACAACACAAATTATCAAACTATATGGCAATTTTTTTTTACCTTACAAGAAAAGTCATTTCAAGAAAGCTTTGCAAAGTGTTGGGGTAAATAAAATTTATTCATATGAAATACAAATATCAGCAAATTTTAAATATCTTTATATTAGATTTGAAAATTTTTGGCTGCTTGAAAAATGTTATTACAATCCTCCCTGCAAATAAAACATCTCTCATATTGATATGTTCATTAACATGTTCAGCAACAAAGGATGTAACGTCACCTGTTAAGTACCAACCAATTCTAATTAATGTTTTTTTTTAAAAAAAAAAAAAAAAAAAAAAAAATTAATGCCTGTTTTCAACAAAGAAGAAAATCCTCAGACTTATATTCTTGTTCAAAAAACATTTATAGTGATTTCTAGACATTGGTACTGTATTTGTTAATAGTGACTTTACCAAAATATTTAAATATTTAAAAGAGAGAGAGAAAGAAAGAAATTACATAAAAAAACTATATTTACCATTTTCCCACAAAAGTAAAATTTGCATAAACATTTAAATACCCACCCCAAAAAAGGTGGAAAAAAAGAAAAAAAAAGAAAAACAACAACAACCAATTCATTCAACCATTATTGAATGGTGAGCTCAAGTATACATATTGTGAAAACAAGACAGGTATATGCCTTGAAATTCTATATATTTTGATTTGGAGAGAATGAAAAGCAACACTTTTAGACAAATATGAAACTAAAATGAAATTAAGCGAAAATAATTTAAATTTAAAAACAAAAAATTATTTTCTGATAAAACTAAGACAAAATATGCGAGTCCCATAATTGTTGTTTCATTTTGTGAATGAAATATGCATGCAAATGTAACATCTTTTATGGGACAGAGGTAATAAAAGATGAAAAATATCCCTTTCTGAAAGAAAAAAAAAATCACACACTGTAATATACATAATATATGTGTATGTCTGTTTTGTGTGTGACTTACATGTGTTTGTGCCATTTAAAACATGTGCACAGACAATTTGAAATAACACATCCCCACCCAACTCAGCTAGACAACTTCTACTCTCTGCTGAGCATTTAAATCATAAGGAAGAAAAAAAAAACATCATCTGTCTATATCTCTGAGATGAGGTATTATGATTACTTGCATTATTCGAACAGTTATCCTCATCTTCATTGACATATTCACAATGTTTCGGCTGTTGTATGCTCTGGCCTTCATCAGGTGATTGGAATTTCGAACTGAACCCTTTATTTCGTCCACCAGGGTAGATTGTCCTAGTTCCAAATGCCATGCCTCTTCCAGATGTCTCAGTTATTTCCCTTTAACTCAACTCTTCAAGTTTTGGTTTGCTCACAACCCTGGGACTAGTCACTGGATCTAACCAACATCTTCATCCACTGGGGCATGTGAGTTGTGAGTTCAATACCAGGCCAAAGCAGTGGTGAACCAAAACATGGAGAGTTGAGTTAAAGGAAAATAACTAAGACACCCGGAAGAGGCATGGCATGTGGAACTAGAACAATCTACCCCCAGTGGATGAAATAAAGGGTTTGGTTCAAAATTCCAATCACCTGAAGAAGGCCAAAGTGTACAACAGCCGAAATGTTGTGAATATGGCAATGAAGATGAGGATAACAGTCCAAATAATGTAAATAATGCTTAAAACATCAGATAATTGTAAGATTTTACTGAACTTTTTGGGGGAAATTATTTGATAAAAAAATACAATTTTTTTTTAAGCTTAAAAAAAAAAAAAAAAATAGGAGAAATATTTTTTTTAGCTGTCATTGAATAAAAATACGCATACACATGCACAAACGTACACATGCACAATTTGAATGAAACTGAGATGGACCTTTGTGTATCAAGGGGTAATTTCCACATTCTGTTTTGCAACAACTTCTGGGTAACAAAAGTATGTAAACCAAATTGTGCAACCCTTTGATGTTATTTATATGATTCCTTCTGTATTTAAACTGAATATAATTTTCTAAAAAATGTTGTATCTTAGAGACAAACAATTTAGATTCAGTCATCTTGCTGTCAGTGAAGCAACTGGTACTTAAGTAATAATCTTAAAAATCATTTCTCTGTGCTGCACAGAAATGTATCTGGCTGACAAGTCATCAGTTCAAATTTAGCTGAAAGGGAAACACTTGACTCTAAAAACAATAAAACATTTACTTAGATCATGTCTGGCAATAATCCATAGCTGTCCTGGTCACTAAATGACTCAACAACCACCAAAATAGCTTATTGCTTCAGTTAAAAAATCTAGTTGTTGATTTAAGTTTCTGGTCGGATTCACTCCATGGGTAAGACGCAGTTGTTGATGACAAGCTCTGCTTGAGTCACTGAATGCTTCAGAGATTATGAACAATCTCCTGTTGTTATGTTAAGTAATCTCGGCATTTGATATGTCAACTAAATCATGTTTTCTCCATAGCAGGGGTTGTGACTAAAGATGTCACTTGTAGTAGGCAACTGTGGTGAGTTCAATATTTACTGGGTTTTCCAAAGATTCACACTGCCCAGACTCCATTGGATGGGCCATGTCCATCACATGCCAAACAGCCGCATCCCTAAAGACCTCCTGTGTGAAGAGCTGGCCACTGGAAGGAGACCCGCCAGGTGGCCACAGCTGCGGTACCGCAATGTTGTGAAATGCAATATGAAAGCTGTGGACAGAGTCCTGGGAGAGCCTGGCAGCCATATGATCAAAATGGAGAGGAACCCTGACCAAACACTTGAAGTCAGGGGAGGAGAAGCTGACACAAGTTGTCATGGAAAGATGGGCCCGCAAAACGCAAAATGACAGCTCCAACAGACCAGAGAAATTTTTATCTGAACACACATGTGACCCGCTGGAACAGAGATTGTCACTCCTGCATCAGCCTCTACAGTCTCTGACATCGATGCTCCAGCTAAGCAGAGAATTAGGATGCTACTCACGGTCAATCCTGAGGATTCCAAAAGTGCAACCTTGTGTTATATCTAAACTATGCTAATAAATCAATATTTGATATAATGGTAAGTTCTATGCTGACAATTTTTTCAGTATCTGTCTATATTTCTGAAATGAAGTATTATGTACACTATTTACATTATTCAGACTATTGTCCTCATCTTTGTAGCCATATTTATTACATTTCGGCCGTTGTACGGTCCACTATTTACATTATTGGTTCAGTTTGATATTCCAATCACCTGAAGAAGGCTGGAGCGTACAATGGGCAAAAGGTTGTAATAAATATGGTGACAAAGATGAGGATAATAGTCCGAATAATGTAAATAGTGAATTTCTTCTCTCAAACTTCTTAGCCTTGATAAATCAATTACAACTGTGGCAAGTTCAATACTTACTGGACGTTCCAATAAACTATGCTAATAAATCAATATTTCATGTAACTAAGTTCTATGGTGACAGTTCCTTCCCTCGAACTTCTTGATTGTGGAACTCGCCTCTGGCTTCTTGCTTTCTGGTCAACTTTGATCTTCAAAAATATAAATGCAATGTTAACCATTATGTCCTTAATTCCTATTCTTTTATTGTTCTCTTGCCTATCCTCTTCCGACACACCGTTTAGGAACCATTGCCTTAGACATTAGTCTAATCAATATAGAAATTTATAAATGAACAGAAAAAATTCTTAGTATATTTTCAATCATACAGAGAGTGGAATCGGCAGAGTTCAAATTCCAGTTTTATAAATTAAATAACAGGATGGACTGGGTTCTAGTCGATGAGAAGAAAACTAGAAAACAATTCACTATCTTTATGAAGATGCCAATTCAAAAGTAAAGAAAAATAAAAAGACAATGTTTAACCTGATAATTTTTAGGGCTTGATGGGGTGAATAATGATTTTTAGGGCTTGGCTGGGTGAATAATAATTTTTAGAGCTTGATGGCGTGAATAATAATTTTTAGGGCTTGACAAGGTGAATAACGATTTTTTAGGGCTTCACGGATTGAATAACAATTTTTAGGGCTTGGCTGGGTGAATAATGATTTTTACGGCTTGGCGGGGCAAATAATGATTTTTAGGGCCTTGTGGGGTGAATAATGATTTTTAGGGCTTGGCAGAGTGAATAATGATTTTTAGGGCTTGACAGGGTGAATAATGATTTTTAGGGCCTGGCTGGGTAAATAATTATTTTTTGGACTTAAGTGGTAAATGAAGTTTCCTAGTTACCAATAGCATTCTCCAAATATACTAAGTACAAGTCAAATATAACAATTTTTGGCAATCTTTAGCATCCATGCTTGCAATAGAACAGTATGTTAAAAGGATGATTTTTTTTTCCCTTGACACAGCTTTTATTTTAACGACCTTCACTCCCTCAGCAATGTTTAGTGCTGTAAAAAGCTATGATTAGAATTTTAATTAAGCCCAGATGTGAGAAAGTTAATTTATACATTTTCTTTGTTCTTTAAGAATTCACAAGAAAGATATTAAACAGTATTTATTAGTATTTATTTACAAGATTAATTTTATTTTTGCAATATTCTAAAAATGCAAACCAACTGATACAATACAATATTTATCCTTTATCACTTTCTAAAGAAATATACATGAAAATGAAATTTTCTATTTATAAATTAATAAAAAGAATACCTGTCAAACATGAAAATTTAAATAAACAACAATTAACTTTAATTATCGATTTTGAAAAAAGTTCATTTTCCTGGTATTTTCTTCATGGCACAATTCATTGATATTTTATTTTTGTAAAATCATAAATAAAAAACTTGTTTTGATAGTTTTTTTATAAAATGTTAAATAATAAATATTGCATTGTAGATGGCTTACATATTTTACTAATTTAAAAAAAAAAAGTTAATAAAAAAGGTTTCTTTTCACACTTTTTCTTTTATAATATAGTAATAATAAATCTTTATAGAACGTAAATAAATAAAAGTAATAAAATAATATCACATTGTACATATTTTTATAATCTTATAAATAAACATTGCCGAGGGAATGAAAGTTGTACTAAATAATAGTGGTGTCAAAGGAAAAACCATTCTTTTGACAGAATGTTATTTTTTTAAAGTTAGCTAAAACATTTTAATTAAAAGATTTAAAAAAAAAAAAATTTTTTTAAATAAATTTTTTTCATTTCCGAATTTTCGTTTTCATTTAAGAGTTCTCTCCCTTAGTCATTTTTTCTTTTTTTTTTTTTCTTTTTGATTAAGAGACCCAGTTAAATTAAAATGATTCTTTTTGGATTAATTTTTTTTTTTTCTCATCTAATTTTTTTTTTTTTTTAATGAAAACGAATTTTTTTCGTTTTTGTTTTCTTTCAGGATCCTTCACTTTTTTGAGAAAATGAAAGTTTTAAAAATGTACAAGGAAGTGGCTCTTAATTGTCTAAAGTGAAAGTTCCATTTACAAATTATGTATAATGTCAAAACGGACCCTGATTTTGTGTACGGTATGATGATGTCTGATGTTCAATTTAGTAAATATACTGCTAAAGAGGACACAGGATCGTTTTACATATTGTTTTTTTTTTTTTTTTTTGCTAGCTAATTTTAAAGCATAAAAGTCTAAAAAACAATTTTATCTCTCTGCAAGTAGGAATAAATCTTGTGAGATTATATAAACTTTAACTCCATAAACCTATTGATAAAATAAAAATGACGTTCCCTTTTCAGGCTTCTGTACTTAAAAGGAAATTTTCTTTTTAATAGTGTAAAGTTAAGGTTAACAAGTTACAGTTTACATGACACAGATTGAGATCTTTGTCACAGAAAGAAAAAAAACAACACAAGTTTATCTTTCTTTAGGCTTCCATACTTTAAATTTGTGGCCATTATGGACCAATAAATACATAACTATTTTTATAAAACCTGACAAAAAAAAAATAATGGCCCTGTTTAGCATTAATTTGTCACGTAAATTGAACTGTACCAGTGTTTATTCCCAAACAAATTAATTTTATATTCATTCAACGCAAATAAAAAAATATATTTTCCTCTAAAAAATACACGTTTTAGGTTTAACAGAATCTTTATAGTTTTTGGTTTGTATTTTTTTTAACAGAAATATTCAGAAAGATGTTCCAATAAATGCTTTTTGTTTTTTTTTAATATAACCCAATTGTTTATGGGCTAATGTGACTGAACAGACAGACACAAAGGAATGTGATTGAGTGTTTTGTAAAATGAGAAATTTACAAATGGGCCGGATCTGGAATAGATAAACTTGGATCACAGGTGAATGAAACAGTGATAGCATATCGGACACCAGTCTCCACTTTCTCTACAAAGTGTGGGTTTTCAGACCCAGATGTGAAAATGGAAACCCGACCTGCAAAATAAATAAATCAATAAATGAATAAATAGGAAAAAAAAATCTAAAAAAAAGATTTTAAGGATTTAAAAGAAAAAAAATCTAGGCAGAGATAAAAGTAAATCTTAAGACGAAAAATTGCTTAAGAATAAAAACAAAAGAAAAATAAAGCAAGAAAGAAATAAGAAAAAGTAAGGAAAAAAAACAGATAGAAAAATCGATGAGAAAGGAGGGGGGGATAGAAAAGAAAAAGGGGGAAGAAGGAAAAAACAAAGAGAAGAGAAGAAAATGAATAAAAGAAAAAGAGAGAAACAAAAGGTGGGGAAGAAAGAGAGATACATACACACACAAATTGGGGGAAGAGAGAGAGAGAGAGAGATACACACACACACACACACACAAAGTGGGGGAAGAGAGAGAGATACACACACACACACACACAAAGTGGGGGAAGAGAGAGAGAGAGATACACACACAAAGTGGAGGAAGAGAGAGAGAGAGAGAGAGAGATACACACATACACAAAGTGGGGGAAGAGAGAGAGAGATACATATACACAAAGTGGGGGAAGAGAGAGAGAGAGAGATACATATACACAAAGTGGGGGAAGAGAGAGAGAGAGATACACACACACATACAAAGTGGGGGGAAGAGAGAGAGAGAGACACACACACACAAAAGTGGGGGAAGAGAGAGAGAGAGACACACACACACACAAAGTGGGGGAAGAGAGAGAGATACACACACACACACACAAAGTGGGGGAAGAGAGAGAGAGATACACACACACACACACACAAAGTGGGTAAGAGAGAGAGATACACACACACACACACAAAGTGGGTAAGAGAGAGAGATACACACACACACACAAAGTAGGGGAAGAGAGAGAGAGATACACACACACACACAAAGTGGGGAAAGAGAGAGAGAGAGAGAGATACACACACACACACAAAGTGGGGGGAAGAGAGAGAGAGATACACACACACAAAAAGGGGAAAGAGAGAGAGAGATACACACACACACAAAGTGGGGGGAAGAGAGAGAGAGAGAGAGATACACACACACACAAAAGTGGGGGAAGAGAGAGAGAGAGATACACACACACACAAAGTGGGGAAGAGAGAGAGAGAGAGATACATACACAAAGTGGGGGGAAGAGAGAGACACACACACACAAAATTGGGGGAAGAGAGAGAGACACACACAAAACTGGGGGAAGAGAGAGAGAGGGGGAAGAGAGAGACACACACAACAAACTGGGGGAAGAGAGAGAGACACACACAAACTGGGGGAAGAGAGAGAGATACACACACAAACTGGGGGAAGAGAGAGAGATACACACAAAACTGGGGGAAGAGAGAGATACACACACAAACTGGGGGAAGAGAGAGAGATACACACACAAACTGGGGGAAGAGAGAGAGATACACACACAAACTGGGGGAAGAGAGAGAGATACACACACAAACTGGGGGAAGAGAGAGAGATACACACACAAACTGGGGGAAGAGAGAGAGATACACACACAAACTGGGGGAAGAGAGAGAGATACATACACGCACACACAAAGTGAGGGAAGAGAGAGAGATACACACACACAAAGAGAGAGATACACACACACACACAAAGTGGGGGAAGAGAGAGAGATACACAGAAAGTAGGGGAAGTGAGTGATACACACAGAAAGTAGGATAAGAGAGAGAGAGAGAGAGCGATACACACAGAAAGTAGAAGAGAAAGAGAGAGCGATACACACAAAGTATGGGAAGAAAAAGAGTGAAACACAAATTAGAGGGAGAGAGAGAGTGGCGCTTATATTGAAAAATAATGAAAAACGGTCTCCAACACTTCTGGATGGGGCTCAGAACGTTTTAAACAACCCTCATATGGTTGTGCCACTTATCGATACCATTATGTACAGCTATCCCATGACTTTCAGTAGACCAGTGTTTAAGTGATCTGTGGGTCAAACTGTTATATCATTGACATAGTTCTCATCTAGGCCCTTGTCCTTTATTCTGTTTAGGTCAGCTGCTCTAAGTCTGTTTATATTCTTCGATCTGGTTCATTGCTGTATGTCTTATGTCATGTTATCAGGGCACTGTCGTTTTTATCACTTGTCATGAACTGCTTAAAATATAACATTTACTTACCAACTTTGGGTTCAACTGTCCTGTTTGTATTTCCATCAACGAATATGAATCGTCCCCCAGTAAAGTCTTTTTTGTAAGTGCTCAGATAGACAAGGGATGTGTAATGAAACGAGCCGTAGGTCACCTGCAAGAAAGATCAAAACAAAATGAAGCAAACATTTCCACGCCCTGGGTAAGACAATAAACTACATACAACAGCAAGTCCTCTGATCAGGAGGTTTTTAGAAGCGTGGAACCACCTCACAATTGCTGGCATCACCAGGTCCACTCTGACTTGGGGTGGTAGCACCTGTTAGAGTCCCAACTATGGGCAAATAGTTAACCCCCCCAACTGGGATCATAACACTATGAAAGTGTAAAAATAGGTTTTAATACCAGCAATATTTTTGTGATGTCAGACGCTCACTCATAACTTCCGTTAGGTCAGTGAACGCTCGTTATCACTTCCAAAATGCTCTTTGTAGAAGAGACTTTGTAAATGCAGATACTGGTAGTAGTAATGGCTTCAAATAATACTTGTTCAAATAGTAATCACCAAATAGTAATTTAAGTAATGATTAGTATAAAGAAATACCATAGTGGCCAGTATAGAGAATAGTAATCACTTAGACTTCAAGCAAAATTCCTATTTATACATTTCCCCTACGATCACGTGATCTACTTATTTAATAATGGAATTGTCCATGTTTGCTCGCTGGTGATCTGTGTTCAAACTACAGTGCCGGCAACAACATTTTTTTTTTTTTCCTATAAACAACATTTTTGAAGAAAAAAAAAATATTACCAGCAATACATTTTTGGAAAAAATATTACCAGCAATAAAAATGTTGTCAGCATTAAATAACCCATTGAGGTTGATATGCCATAAAACAAAATAGACCAAACCAATCTAAAACAAAGAATACATATTTTATTCATACGAATCTATCCTAAAAATGTTGTCGGCATTAAATAATCCATTGAGGTTGATATACCGTAAAACAAAATAAACCAAACCAATCTAAACCAAAGAATACATATTCTATTCATACGAATCTATCCTAAAAATGTTGTCGGCATTAAATAATCCATTGAGGTTGATATACCATAAAACAAAATAAACCAAACCAATCTAAACCAAAGAATACATATTCTATTCATACGAATCTATCCTAAAAATGTTGTCGGCATTAAATAATCCATTGAGGTTGATATAATGTAAAACAAAATAAACCAAACCAATCTAAACCAAAGAATACATATTCTATTCATACGAATCTATCCTAAAAATGTTGTCGGCATTAAATAACCCATTGAGGTTGATATGCTGTAAAACAAAACAAACTAAACATTTCCTTACAAATATATGATAAAAATGATAATTTTTATGGTCTGCTGTAAACATATTCAATATTAGGGATTGAGCATGTGTCAGTATAAGAATGGACACTGAGGTCAACACTGAATGGCAACAGTCTGTTTCATGCTTGACTGCAATCTTCATGCATGAACAATGCATTCAATCAGGGAACAGTAATGAGTCTGACCATAATTTTGATTTAAAAAATAATACTTAAATTAAAAGAGAAAGCAATTTATTAAGATGAAAGTATATAGAAAGTGCTTTAATTGCTACATTATTCATAATAAATTTACATCCAGCTTCTTACATTATTTTACCTTTCTTGGCAGATCAATGTGAAATATTTAATAGGTTACAAAAACAAACAAACACAAATTAGCTGTTATATTTCCTGCATAACCCAATGGATTTCCCTTCCACTTTTGTCATTTCTTATGTTCATGTAACACCACACAGTAACTCTCTACCTTGAGTGGCTCATGGGCCTTATATCGAGTATAAATTAATATAAAAAAAATAAAACTGGCACTGTGTGAAGACTGACAAATATGGCATTTAAAGAAGTAATATTTTTGTGATGTTTAATTTTTGAAATCGTTTTTTTTTTTTCATAAACATTTTAATAAAGAAAAATTTTAAATTAGAATTTACATTTTAAATTAGAACTACTGACAAGCTAAAAAAACCTAATAGAAGCCTTATTTTGTTGTAGGACACTACAATAGAAAACCACACGATTACAAAATAAAAGAAAAGACCTTGACGAGACCAACAACCTCGTTGCTGTTAACTAGATTGTTTGGTGTAGGTAAGAGTTGTCTTCTCCTGAATGATTCACTATTTGGAGATGAAGTCTCTCACCAAAGAGATGGAATTACTGTAAAATCTACAGTGTCTGCTGTGCTAATTTGCATGGGAGTGGTGATGCTTGTTCATCAACGAATCGCAAACAATTTGTGGTGGTGAATACAGGTTTATAAGAGTAATTTTATTTTAACATCAGTGAGTTAAAAATTATTTTTTTTTGTTTTTAGACACTACTTTGGTTTGTGTCTTTTTATAATACAACAGCATGTAACATACTTCTTTACCTTATCAATGTGTGTGTGCCAATATTCATCATGAATTGTCTTTGCGGGCGCCGTTGTCATCCGAGAGAAGAATGTTGGTTTTGTAAGATAAAGTTTGGTATGAGGAATACGAAACTCATTGATGATCGCCTGGAATACTTTGTCTTTGACTCTTCTAAAAGAAAGAAAGAAAAAAAAAATACATACATATTTACCCAAATATATGATTGGTGTATACGGAATAAATTCCAATAACCAACAATTACTATTCTTAAAAGAGTGCTCAATACAGACAGAGTAGAGCATATATAATTATTTATTTAAAAATTATAACGTAAATATTCTTCAACATCATCACTTGATAAGACACCGGAGGTGTTGAAACAAAATGGCTATTTTTGTAGTGATTTTATAACATATTTACGTTATAATTTTTATATATATATATATATATATATATATATATATATATATATATATATATATATATATGACCTGACAAGTGGCTAGAGTGAATTCCAGAGGATACATCTATGTATCAAATATATATATATATATATATATATATATATATCCTTAAATTTATGTTAAACATGCTTTTCTTTTCTACTTCTTTTCTTTATACATTTATGATACACTTGCTTTCTTCTTTTCTCTTATTCTCTTCACCTTTCTTCTTCTTTTCCTTCTCCTTACCCCTCTCATTTCAACAAGGGAATAACTCCTTTCCAAAATATAGAAGGTGAAAGCCAGAAGATAGAGGTCACATCAACAAGATCATTGAGTAATATTCAAATGCATCATTTTTCTCCACAAATTATAATAATGATTTCATATCAATCATCATTTTCTTGCAAAAAAATGTGATACGCAACAAAGCATGGGTAATTCGACTAGTAAATAATATAAGAAAACATTATTAATATACTAAATTTTAATAATAATAAATAATTATTAAAATAATGTAATAAATGTTAATAATAAAATAAATATAATAATATGATGAATGTTAATGAATGTTGGAACATTGATTAATAGAAAATAATAATACTGATAGTGAATTCAGATAAAAAAATATTAAAATAACTTACTTGTAAATGGTAAAATCTTCAGGAGTGAAAAGGGTTTCATTTTGGATTTCTAAAACTCTAGAAAAACAAAAAAGAAAATTAAATGTTTGGTAAAATACAACAACTTGTTAAAACGAATGTCATATTACTCTATTAATTGTATCATTA
The DNA here is from genome assembly GCA_903632075.3 of Acanthosepion pharaonis. Lineage (NCBI taxonomy): Eukaryota > Metazoa > Mollusca > Cephalopoda > Sepiida > Sepiidae > Acanthosepion > Acanthosepion pharaonis. Next base: position 380,798 of record CAHIKZ030003043.1, on the reverse strand, counting down.
TACTTATCTTAGTTATTTTAGAACAGCATTTTGACCAATATGTTCCATGGACTTCCTCTTTGATTATGCAGGCAAAAAGAGAAGCCACATATTACTAAGCAATAGGTCTCTAAGTGTCTGGTACTTTAGTTTATGTGAACGGAAAAGAAATGAAAGAATAGAGATTTTAATACTCCGTCTGAATAAATTGCATCAATTAGGTTTCATTTTCTTAGCTACATTATCTTTAAAAAAATGTTTATTATAAAGTGTTTGAAAACATTACTTACTTATAAATGTTAACAAATGCATTTCCTTTTGATAAGGCACCAGAATGAAGATCCAAAATGGATGCCTGTAAACAAAATAATAAACTTGCATTTTTGTTAAGAAATGTCACATAACAAAAACAGAAAAAGACAAAACCATACTTCAAAAGTAAAAAAAAGATTACAAAACCAAGAAAAAAAAAATAGAGACAAACCAACAGAAAAGACAAGACAAAAAAAGAGAAAATGGGACAAACAAAAAAAACAAAAAATATCAAATAAAAATGATAAAAAGGAAAAAAAAAAGACAAAGCAAGAAAAAAGGTCAAAGCAAAAAAGACAAAAAAGATCAAATTAAAAAAAGGGCAACAATAGAGTTATTAAACAAGCAGCGAAAATCGAGAAATTAAAAAAAAAATGGTAAAAAAGGAGAAATTAAAAAAACAAATGGTAAAAAAGGAGAAATTAAAAAAACAAATGGTAAAAAAGGAGAAATTAAAAAAACAAATGGTAAAAAAGGAGAAATTAAAAAGCAAATGGTAAAAAAGGAGAAATTAAAAAAATGGCAAAAAAGGTGAAATTAAAAAAAAATGGCAAAAATGTGAAATTAAAAAAAATGGCAAAAAATGAGAAATTAAAAAAAAATGATAAAAAAGGAGAAATTAAAAAAAAAATGGTAAAAAAGGAGAAATTAAAAAAAAAATGGTAAAAAAGGAGAAATTAAAAAAAAATGGTAAAAAAGGAGAAATTAAAAAAAAAAATGGTAAAAAATGATAAATTAAAAAAAAAAAATGGTAAAAAATGATAAATTAAAAAAATGACAAAAATGATAAATTAAAAAAGTCAAGAAAAGACAAATTTAAAAAAAGACAAAAAAGGATAAATTAAAAGAAGTTAAAAAGGTGCAAATTAAAAAAAGAAAATTCCCGAAAAAGAACCAATTAAAAAAAAGACAAACATTGACCCTAACCTACTTGCTAGGTGTATATTCTCACACCATCTTTGACAAAAATGTCGTCATTGGAAAGGTAATACCTCAATGATGTAAACACTTGCAAAACAAAGATGAAAGCAACTTTGAGAGAAGAAAAAATTCTACTAATGCTGCATTTATATAAGGTATTTGTTGATTTTAAGTGACATATACAGTGGATGAGGTTTTGCTCTTCATGTCATGGCAAAAGAGAAGAAACTTAAGTTACGCAGAAGACAGGGCCAGGGTAAAGGAGCTACCATAGTCAGACATGAACAAAAACAAAACATATCTAAATTTTTGTATCAGATATTTTATTATAAGTGGTTTTTCTCACCATTTTGGGGTAGCTTTGTAAAAAAAAAAAAAGAATGGAGACTGTTTATTTACTATCAAATATGAGCAGGATGATGCCCAGTACTACAATATTTGACTGTGGTAAGCCCACTAGTATTGCTCAGCAGCTGGGGTCGCATTATACACATTCTATATGAAAAGAATCAGGTTTTTCACAAAAAGTTCAGGGTTTGCACTATAAATGAAGTAGACTCATACACGAGTATCAACGGTAAATGAAATAAAAAAAAAATAAAAAAATAAAAAAATGTTAACGGTAAAATTAGCCGTTTCCATCCAGGAAACATTCAGTTTTCATTCACCGAAATGTTAGTGTTATTATCAGTTGATGCTTATAAAATCCTTTTCTTAAAACAGTAAGAAAAGAGTACTGAATTGTTATGTGATATCTGTCCTCCTATATGGCAGTGAATGCTGAACAACTGCCTCAAAGATGAAGAGACTAAGCAACAGAAATGCTGAGGATACCATGGACCAAACATGTGAGCAATGACAAAGAATTTTTTTGAAAATGGAAACAAAAAGGAAGCTCATAATAAACATCAGGAAGAGAGAGTTGAAGTTTTGGGGGCACATAATGAAGAAAGATGGCTTGAAAAATCTGATACTCACAAGACTTTCTGAAGACTAAAGGGACAGAGAAAAACAGCACATAACATACTTGATAAGCTTAAGTAAATGGATGGGGGAACAGGGTTTGGCGAAATAATGAAAAGACCAAATTTGTTAAGAGCTACAAAAGACAGGAAATTGTGGAGAGGCATGACTGCCTACGTCCTGTGGTGACATGGCATATAAAGAAGAAGTACTATTTTTAGTACAACCTGATTACATTCTTCATCTCTTGAACTCTCAAACTTTCAATAAATCATGCTACAGAAATTTTGGATTCCCAATTTTCATTACTGCGATTGTTTCTTTTTTTACGTGATTGTTTTGTGACAAATTTTTTTGTATAACAATTTTTATAACTTGGAAATAAATTTAGGAGTAATCAAAATTAATTGTGAAATCCAGTGAAAGTCAGCCAGGAAATAAAAATAATTGTTTTTTATGGTAAGTAAGGATCTACAAACACCAAATTATCTTTAAATTAAGTAGTGGCAGAAGAATTATCATTGAACTTTTAAAAGATAAGCTTAAACATTAATGCAATACTTAAATGCAGCCATCAATTTTAAGTTTTCTGTAGTTTATTGTTGCCTCTTGCATACAACAGCTGTATGCCTTGCAAAAAGAAATCTCTGCCAACAGACTGCAATGGAAAACAAGGAAAAGAAAGTCCCACACAAATGAAAACCCAGATCAAACGGCAGCCAAATGAGCTTCCAATGCTGAAAAAAGGCAAAGACGTAGGGACTCTCAAACTCTTGAACAAGCCAAAGGCCCAATCAAGATCCATCTACAGGAGCTAGTTTAGATGCCATCCAAAGGGCAGCTTTTAAGCTAGTATGCGTGTACATATATATATATATATATATATATATATATATATATATATATATATATGTGAAAATATATAGAAAATAGGAAGGAACTGGTTAGGTAAATAATCCAAAGTCCCTTAGTATTTTAGTTATTATTTTTAAAAAAATAGTGCTCGATACAAAAGTAGATCATATTTTAAATAAATAATTATATATATATATATATATATATATATATATATATATATATATTTTCATTGATCTAACATCCTGAGGTGATAATTCCTGCTATTTTTTTCACAAGTCCTCTAATGTCACATAATGACCTCTCCTCCATGTTATCTCGATCGCATAAATTTAGGAATCTTATTAGTTTGGCAAGTCAGCCTTATTGTTTTCCTATTGAAATAGCTATATGTAACCATAAGTTCTATTCTAAAAGAATCTTGTACTTTTCACCTGAGGAAATCTTCTGGTTTCTTGCTTCCCTGCCATGTACAATCTTCAAAAATTTAAATACAATGACAATCACCATTTTCTATCTTCATGTCCTTTCTCCTCACTAAAGTCTTTTAATTCTCTTTCATTCCCAGTAACTCCTTGCCTTTTAGTGGCATCATCATTTTCCTTGAGGTGTTATCATAATAAATACAAAATACTTACACCTCCAGCAGAGCCTCCAAGTGCCAGACCCTTCTTTGCAACTCTGCCAAAATAAAATGGAAAAAAAAAAAACAAAATATAATAAACAAAACTAAGAGTTGTTAATAAAAGAAAAAAAAAGCTTATTCAAATTCAATTTAAAGAATTTAAAGAAGTTAAAGAATTTAAAGAAGTTAAAGAATTAAAAACTTTACAAATTTAAGATTTAAACAATTTAAGGTCACATACACAACTGACAGTCAATGTATTTTGGGGTTAGAAAGGACATCATACTCGTTTATTGTTGAGCACTTCGACATGGTGTAATGGTTAGCCAGCTTGTCTCACTAGATCAATCACAACTGAGTAGCGAGTTGGATCCTCACAGGGTGTTGCATACTTTCAGCCTCATGGTTTATAGTTTATACCAAATGACACCACTATCAATTCTGACTCCAACATTAGCACTTTGTCAAAAACTTTGAGCCATGCTTCTTCAATCTAAGCCATTGGTTCTCAAACATTTTTTTTTACCCATCGACCACTTTTACTCTTCATTTGTCTTTGTTGAATTCCCATAGCCATTTGATAAAAAAAAAAAAAAAAAAATGCTTATTTTATATCTTGCTAATAGATGGGCTTAGGAATTGTATTATAGAAATAGTAAATACATATGCTCTATTTTGAAGACTAATTTCATAAAAAAATAAATTAACAACAAAATTCTATGGAACATTTATGCACACTAGTAAAATAACTCATAATAAAACATTTTCAAATTTTTTTACAATCAAAATATCCAGTAGATTAAAAGGGACGCTAAAACTTACATTGTTTGATCTCGTTTCCTGCTAGTTTTAGAATTGTTTTTCTATTTTTAGTATTTTAATATGGCATAAATTACTGTAGAAAATCCCATTCTCAGTTGTAACAACCGTACCGAAATGAAATTGCACTATGAGCCACTAAAATATTACCGTGAACTCTTTGTTATTTTTTTGTGTGCACCCCCAGTAATGTTACATGAACTCCCAGGGTGCATATGAACCCTGACTGAGAACCTCTGACCTAAGTGATATTTAAATATAAACACTTCAATAGTAATGTATTAATAAAGAGTACAACAAAACCGTACATGCTTACTTTTTCCAATCCTTACTACTGATGGTCAGAGTTCATGGACAATTGTTACTTCAGAGAGGTCCTTCTAGACTCATTACCAACCAGACTAGACAGATTAGTCTACCCTACCACTTAACCCATAGATGAGTGGGGAAGAGATGGATTTGTGCCATTCCCAAGGGTATTTGTGTGTAAGTGAATGCAATAAACTTGACTGGAATTTGAACTCAGATTTCTCATTCTGAGCTGCTATCCATTACACCACCCACATACTGAAATCCACAGTTCTCACCTGCGACATCAGTGGTTCCTGAATCCTCTTCTGACCATTACTCAGAAGCTGGCTACCAAGCCACAGCTCATCTGCCATCATCACAAGATGAAACTGTTGGCTCCTTGAAGAGTTGTCATCAAGGTAACTAAGGTGTGTCCCCATCTACCCCGGTTCAGAGTGATTCTTTCCTACCTAAACAAACTGCCAACCAATCCTCAGATGGCATGAAACTCCAAGTTTTTCTTACACTATAGGATATATATATATATATATATATATATATATATATGGAGAGGAAGTGTGGGTTTGTAAACAGTGACTATTATGGTTAATAATGCAAGACTCTTCGTTAAATCGAATTGAGTTCTCTCAGTCATTGTGTGTTTATCTAAAAGTAAATACGCTTAAATTCACCTCCATCCCTGCCGTGCACCAACAGATTAGTGGTAGAATCTTCGACTGACACCAATTCAGTTGGGTTTTGATCCTAGCTAGAGGTAACGGACGTCTAACCACACTGATGAGCTGAGAATGACTATATATATATATATATATATATATATATATATATATATATATATATATATATATAATAAAGGTTGTTCCAATAACTTGACTGATTTTAAAATGTGAATTAACTTTAAGTGTCTAATGTTTTCTTTCTTTCAGATTTGTTAGACATTTGGCGATATTTTTTTCACACGTAATTGTCGTGAAATAAATAACATGATCCAATAGAGAAATAAATAAATTTTCACAAATAACACTGATTTATTTACTGCTGACTTTGATCCGTCTTAATGAAACACCCTTATATATAATCCGTCTTAATGAAACACCTTTATATATATATATATATATATATATATATATATATATATATATATATATATATATATGAATATTTGCTTGTGCATCTATTCTATATTTATCTATTTGATTATATATATATATATATATATATATATATATATATATATATATATATATACACACATGTATATCCAGGTTGTTTACCATCACTTGCTGAGACATATTTGTAATGTTGCGACATAACTGCTATTATGTTGCAATTTTTAACATTTTGTTTCAATATCCTAAAATATATATATATATATATATATATATATATATATATATAAAACCTCTCCCACATACAAGAATACTTTTATATTTACAACATTCCAAAAACTAATACAATTAGGACTAATGCAATGCAATATTTATCATTTACCAATTTATAAAGAAATAAATGGGAAAACAATTTTTTTATTCATAAATTTATAAACATTTCTTAAATTATTAAAAAATGTGAACCAATATTAAGAAATTCTTTATTATTTACCATTTTATAAAGTTTGAATCAATTGGCAATCGGAAGATGTTTTGCCAATCATTCCAATAAACAATCTAATAAATAGTGTTTATTATTTTTGTTAATTCTGCTTGTTAAAACAAACATTGCTGATGAGAGAAGGTAGTTAAAATAATAGTAAGCCAAATAATGTTTTTCGTGCGCTTAACGGCCATGTAAAATTTTCAGGCAAGCCACATGCACTCCATCGGCCATATTTTACCCACCTCTCTTCTGTTATAAAATTAAAGTTTTTTTTTTTTATTTGGCTCCTAAGACAGAATGTCCAACAAGAAAGAACTTACTTTAATAAATGATGTGCTTCTTCTTGTGTTACCATGTTGTCAAACACAATGCGTTTGCAATCCTTAGGAATGCAGCCTGCAAAGGTGAAAAAGTGAAAAAAAAACATGAAAAACTACACATGCAAAGATTTATTGGCAATGATTAAACCCTCAGAATAGCAGAATTACAAATATGTCTCAGCAGGTGATGGTAAACAACCTGGATATACATGTGTAAAAAGGACAAAAGGATGGTTATTCCCTTGACACTGCTATTATTATGTACACTTTTGTTTCCCTTGGCAATTTTTTTTTTTTTTTTTTTTTTTTACAGGATTTTAAAACTATGTAAACCAAGTAAAATTTAACATTTATTATCTTTCACAGAGATTTATTATTTACCATTTTATAAAGAAATAAATCTTTTTATTCAAAAATTAAAAAAAAATGTTTTATCTTTAAAGAGCTTACAAACAGACATAGGTGGTACTCATGTGAAAGGAACAGCAAGACGGGTGTAGATGAAAGAAAGAGAGGTTTATTGTAAAAGAGAATACACTACTGAAAGACAGGAAATCGGTTAGCAGGCTAGTAATTCCCGAAGCAAGTGTATTTACTTCACCACCCCGAGAGGCAGGATGTGGAACAAGGCCTTTTTTAATGCGGGATAAGCTCAGATAAGCAAAGATTTCCCATTGACCCTGTAAAAAATTGGGTCGGGTAGCTGTCTACCACCCCAGATGAGACTCTACCCTTTGGCATAATCTTGTCTGGGTTCCCCTCCACCCGAAGGCAGAGGGTTTGACTAGCTTAGCTCAAGACGAATCTCCAAGTAATTGCCGAAGCAAGTCCCCCAGGTATATCTTGTGCTTACTATATAAATCTACCGATATAGTCGGTCAACATAGACGATAGGGAGTGTGGGACATTCCATTACAACAAAAACTACAAAATTATCAAAATATTTAAGAGGAAGAGATGCACTCAAACTTTTTTAGTGAATTTATATGGCAAGAGCAAATGAAAAAAAAAAAAAATGCTCCTAAAATGCATTTTTAAATATTTATAATTAGTTACTCATTGCTATACATTTATTTAAATTTTCTTGTTCACAAATATTTTTATAAATTTTTTTTTTTTTTTAAAGCAATTCCCCACAAGCAAGGTGGGAGTGCCAATAGCACACAATGGGTTACAGAGGATTAAGAACAAGAGTAAAGAGGTGGGTCTGAAGAAAGGATACAGAAAAGGACAGGGAACAAGTTCAGGGTGTCAGATGTCGATTGCCATTACACTTGAATATTTGAAGATTATAGTCACTGGGGAAGCAAGTAAGGGGAAGGGAGTTTCACAGATGGGAAGTGTGGGAGAAGAAGCTGTTTGAGTAGAAGAGACTGTTACATTTAACTGTTTTGACAGTGAAAAATGGGACCAAGATGCCAGCCTGGTAACTCGCTTAAATTCATGCAGTCTGGGAACCAACAAAAGTAGCTCGTCGGAACAGTTGCTGTGAAAATACTTGTAGAAGAGACAGAGGAAAGCCATGGAACATCTGTGGGATAGGGATTGTAGACTAGATGCAAGATCAGGACCTATCATCTTGCATATTCGTCTCTGGAATAAACAAATTTTTTTCATATTTATTTCTTTATAAAATGGTAAATATTTCATGATATTTGGTTCATATATTTTTCATAATCTTGTATAGTGGCTTAAGAAAAGTTTTTAGCCAGGAGAAATAAACTTCATCCAATTTCAAAATTTAATTACATAATCCCAACCCAACATAAACAAACAGTATTTGAAACTAGTATAGATTAGGTCCTTCATTTGCTAGTTTCAGAGCTTGTATTCAATTTTTCAAGGATTTGATGAAGTTATCACCTGGAAAAACCTAGCAATTTCTCTATTTGACTTGTCACACTGGTGCCATCCTATTATTTTCCCTCGTTTAAATTCACCAATTTACTTACTTCCGCGAACTTTCATTGTAAAATATAAGTCAACTATCATTCATAGATGAGAGTAGCTTGATACTAACACACTAAAAAAAAAAAAAAAAAAAAAAAAAAGAAAAACGTTATTACAGAAGCCAAAATTGCTGTAATCAAGGATGGCTACAAACTTATGATAGCCCACTGTAAATATAAAATTAATCTAATAAATAAATTGTGTTTAATATCTTTGTGGTGAATTCCCAAGAATAAAGGTATAAACACATTCTACTTTGTTTGAGTTTTACTAAAATTCTAATCATTGCTTTTTAAAAACAAACATTGCCGAGGGAATTAAAATTATATATAGTACTCACGGTTTAATGGAATAACCATTCTTTTGACACACTGTTGTTTTGCAGGCACAGAGGTTAAATATTGCAGATATTTTTTTTTATTTTACTGCAAGTGTACATAGAGATTATTCCTTACAAAAGTTAAGACTTTAACAGAACCATTTTGAGGACAGTGCAAATCTGCCTAGTTTTTCAGCTACTGATATTTTCTTTGGATTGCTTTTTTCTGTATAATTTAAGTCTCGTATTTTGGGCTGCAGGTGATAATAAACAAAGAATAAAAGAGAGTGAACATTGACAGACTTTCTGTAGCCAATTACTGAGGGCAGCCTTTCCCGTAGACAATTGCCGGGGCAGCCTTTCCTGCAGCCAATTACCAGGGCAGCCTCTCCTGAAGCAGAGACAACTCCTGTGAGCTCTTCTTTTTTTTCTGCTACCCATCTGAACATCACAATACATGGCTGGCAACGCAAACAGACAGCATCAGAACTATCCAAAAAACAGCCTGTCCCCAACTAAGGGCAGACAAGAACTGACTACTTCAATCCCAACTGTGACTAATAATATAGACCTATGGCTGGAAATTCTCAATGTCCAGTTTTGTTGTCACTTGATCCCCAAAACTTTATTTCTTCATTCATTTTTTTTGTTTCCATTCAGTCAAGTCAGTGCTGCTTGGAAGACCTGACTTCAAAGAATTTATCAACTGATTATAAAATATTTGAGATTGAGATAAAATCTCACACCTTCCTTGTCAATGTGGCTGTCCGAAACATAGTAACAAACATAGTAACCCTTTACCTTGAGTGGCTCTTGGGCCTTGTATTGAGTAAAATTTAATAGGAAAAAAAAGGATCAGAAATTAGAGAGACTGCTTGCATTCCAGGGTTCTATGCCCAGTTGTAAGACAGGTGGATCACCCATATTTCAAAATAAGTCACCGACTCACAACAAAAGTCCCTGACTCACAACAAAAGTCCCTGACTGTGGAAACATTCCAGATGATAATGGTGACAGTTCAAAAACACTACAGGTGACAGAAATACCACTCAATTGCCGATTTCCCTACAGTGTTGGGTTGGAGGCAAATAAAAAAAAAAAAACTGACTCATGTTAGTAAGTTATTGAGCACATGAGTAAACAAACTTGTCAGAACATGTCTTACATAGAGACAGTGTCAACAAATAATAACAGTATCTGCAGGTGCCTGGTGTTATTATTAGAAAAATCTATGGATGGGGTGGAGAGGAGGAAAATTTTTTTTTTAAAAATGGTGGTACTTAATGATTTGATAAAACTTTTGAAGGGAAAAATATATTGTCCTTCAAGCTACGTGGACTGATGCTATGTAAGCGCAAACAAAGAACTGATGCTCGGTGGAGTAATGGATAGCGGCTCGGATTGAAGAATCGTAGAGCCAAGTTCAAATTCCAGTTGAATCCATTACTTTCACTTACATGCTAATACCCTTGGGAAAGGTATGAATTCTCTTCTTCTCTTCCCAGCTATGGGTAAATAGCAGAACAGACCAGGTTCTGTAGCCTTGGATAGCAACTGGTCTAGTACAGAAAGAAATGGAAACCTACTTTAGAAAAAAAATCTACCTCGTCAGTCATGTATTGAAAGATACATGATTGCCTAAGCGTGTATCACACATGGCACATAACTGACTGACTGACCAAATGACAGAAACCACATCACTTGAGGACTTTCAACAGCAGCAACAATTAAAATGGATAGCACTTGTAGCTCATGAAAATAATAGCATAATCAAAATTTTAATGTTCAATGCTACTTCAAACAAAAGGTTAGGACAGCCCCCTCCCCCCATCAATACTAGAAAGAGCAATAACAGGTAATGGACTCAAGAAACCAATTTTTTCTAAAAGATTGTTTTAAGAGATAGATTTTATAAATTTCCACTGAAAGTAGCACTGGCTGCTCAGTCTAATGTCTCTTTATAAGGAAACAGCTAATATTTCCTAATAAGGAAAGTAACAGCCAAAATTTCCTAATAAGGACAGTAGTGGCTAATATTTCCTAATAAGGACAGTAGTGGCTAATATTTCCTAATAAGGACAGTGATGGCTAATATTTCCTAATAAGGACGGTGATGGCTAATATTTCCTAATAAGGACGGTGATGGCTAATATTTCCTAATAAGGATGATAACAGCTAATATTTCCTAATAAGGACGGTGATGGCTAATATTTCCTAATAAGGATGATAACAGCTAATATTTCCTAATAAGGACGGTGATGGCTAATATTTCCTAATAAGGACGGTGATGGCTAATATTTCCTAATAAGGATGATAACAGCTAATATTTCCTAATAAGGACGGTGATGGCTAATATTTCCTAATAAGGATGATAACAGCTAATATTTCCTAATAAGGACGGTGATGGCTAATATTTCCTAATAAGGACGGTGATGGCTAATATTTCCTAATAAGGATGATAACAGCTAATATTTCCTAATAAGGACGGTGATGGCTAATATTTCCTAATAAGGACGGTGATGGCTAATATTTCCTAATAAGGACAGTGATGGCTAATATTTCCTAATAAGGACGGTGATGGCTAATATTTCCTAATAAGGACAGTGATGGCTAATATTTCCTAATAAGGATGATAACAGCTAATATTTCCTAATAAGGACGGTGATGGCTAATATTTCCTAATAAGGACGGTGATGGCTAATATTTCCTAATAAGGATGATAACAGCTAATATTTCCTAATAAGGACGGTGATGGCTAATATTTCCTAATAAGGACGGTGATGGCTAATATTTCCATATTGATCCCAGCCTGATGGCTAGGGAGGAAAGAAATGCGTAACTCTAGCAGTGGCTGCTTAGCCAATAAATGCTGAATGTTTCTTTATAATAAAACAGGTAATATTACCATTATAGATGGGGAGAACAGATACTACAGTTTGATCTCAGACTAATGGCCAGGTTGTGAAGAAAACATGTTGAGTAGCACCGGCTGCTCATTCATTGAATGTTGAATGTTTTCACATAAGGAAACAGATAATATTACCATTCCCTAACATACAACAATAACGTCTCAAATTAATTTAAGAGCATCAACAAGGGCAACATCTCAAATAGTCATTTGAGAAAAGATTAGAAATTCCTTGATATATCCCTGATGTCTCTGCTCAGTAGCCACCCTGCAGAAGATCCCAACAGATTAGTTTTGAAGATCATGTGCAGGGTTATATTTAAAGACGCTTCTTAAAATTAAAGAAATTAATAATTGCTACTTACTCTTAAACGGCTCAGCATCATAATCCTTGGAGCATTTGACTTCATGCACAAGCCGTTCATATCCTTGGTCTACTCCTGCCATCTGAGTGACTGAATCTTCAGAATAAAATATCAAAGCCACAACTGTGATGATAAAGGACGCAGTAAGAATTCCAATTTTGGCCAACATCACATTTTGCCAATTGGTCCTGAAATAACAAATGGTACAGCTGTTTTTGACGTTTTTCTTCTGATGAAATAACAACATGAGTCTCAACAGACATTTCAAGAAATATCTTTATTTCGGTCAACATCGTTAAATACTGGAAACAAAATGTGTCGGAGCATTAATAAAAACAAATATTTATTGCAACTTAAAGTTGTGCAAATTTGCAGAGGGATTTATAGAAACAAATTACCTTATGTGCTTTGTTACCAATGAGCCGAAAACTTCTAGGATGGATAAAATTAATTCTAGCTTATGTGTTCAAACATAGACTTCTGCCTTTGTTTGTATTTTCCTCAAATTCCTTGAATGATCAGAACACCAAAATGGGAACAAGTTCAAGAATTGTGGGAGTTCTACAGTAAATAGTCCACAAGGGTTGTTTCCCTTTGAATATGAATCTCTGATATTCTCCAAATTAGCATATATTTTTGATGACAGCCACAAATGGTTTGTTTGTTAGATACTTTGCTATTTCAACACGTGTACAGCCTTGTGCAAATTAATTGAAACAACCACTTTAGTTTCCTTTCTTTCATCATACGTTCAGTTTTAGTCCCCCTGGAGTGATGGTGTGTAATTGATTTTTTTTTCTTCCTCAGATTAGGTCATTTGCAGTGGTGTGCAGTAATGTGAATATATTTTTGGGGTGTATGATGCAATTTGTTTGGCCTTGAAAAATGTTACGTCATCCATGATTGCATCAGATTATTATCATGCTCAGACACTATTGTTTTGACTGTCGATTAGTTGTCCTATGCCATTATCTGCAATGGATGTTACTCCAAGGAAGCATACGAAAATAGTAATGCTGCACGAAAACACTGTCCAGATTTAAATCCAGTCTAGAATCTGTGACCAATCTGCAAGGAAAGACCTTGTGGAATGGACATACAAATTACTAACATGTGCACTGGGTCATGTTTCTTTAGAAAAATATGAAAAAAAAATAATAACGGAATTATTCGTTTTGTTTCAATTAATTTACACAAGGGTGTATTCATCTTTGTTGTTATACTGACGTTTCAACCATTTCTTTTTCAGACCTCTGTTGTTGTACTTTGGAGATCTTGGAAGCATAAATTGTTATAATGCTCATATTAATGAGCATTATAACAATTTGGTATTTCTAAGGTCTCCAGAGTACAACAACAGAGGTCTGAAGAAGACCAGAGGGTACAAGGGTTGAAACATCAGTATAACAACCAAGAAAAACACTGGAGCACAAGATAAGTTAAAGAACTATTTAATCACATAAATTAATATTACAAAACTAGTGAATATCATAGTTAGTGTGATGCTCTTTGCGATGACCTTGTGACTATTTTCATGTCCAACACTTTAGTGTAGCAAAGGTTAGTCATCTTTCTACACAACACAAATTCTTATAAAAGACTTGAATGTTATCATTTCACTTTTCATACTTAGCGAACACCTAACACTCATGTTTGTGTTAGGCTTTTGTTCCCACGCCAGCCATTTCAAACGTCATCAAGAGTACAACAACAAGGAAATGAGGAGGAGTCAAGTTAGAAAAGGAAGTGAAGGAAATAAGCCCTATTTTCAACACAATTATATACCCAGGGCCAAAGACCCCTCAACTTGGACCTCAGGCAATGCTTTGTGATTCTTGCTATCTTATTAACATTTGCTTTTTTCTGCTTGCGTTTATATGTGCTACAAACTAAGCATAACTGTCTATTAAAGGCTGAAAATTTTTTTTTGTGGATTTCGACATCATTCTGAGGTCTTCTTTTTATTCATCCAAGTTTATGAAGTTTTTTCTTTTTGCTGTGTCTCAAAAAACACTATAAAATTCACTACTTTTTTATCCATAAAAGTTGAATGTGTTAAATTATTCAACATTATAACAAGAAAAATCTCAAGTTGATGTTAAAAATTGCCACAAAACATTGACTTATTTAACATGGAATGATCTATTATGACAGGTTCTTAATTTGTATTTAGATCCATTATATTTATTTTCAGTTTTTTTAAGTGGAATTATTCACCTATATTGCATATGATTCATTATTACACATAATTAGGTTACAATAAAAGTTGTATTTTATATGAATACTACCTTATGAAAAATTGAGATGACATAGAGTAGGAAGCTCCGTATCATCGATTTGGTCGGTATCATGGATTCAGGGTAACATAGTTTTGGGGTACCATATATTCAGGAGAGCACATGACCTTTGCACTGACCCTGTCCCGTGTTCTAGCGGCATTGTCTCTTTGCTTGGGGTGAAATGATTTGCTCATGCTAAATCTTGAAACCACACTATATAAAATTTACTATTTTTTCTCCATAATGTTGAATGTGTTTAAAACTTTTAACAAGAAACATCTCAAGTTGATGTTAAGAATTGCCACAAAACATTGTTGATTTATTTAAGATGGAATGATTTATGACATGTCTCTAATTTGTATTTAGCTACCTTGTATTTATTTTCAATTTTTCTAGTTGAATTATTCGCCTATATTGCATATGATCCATTAGTGTACTTAATTTGGTTACAATAAAATTTGGTATTTTATATGAATACCGCCTTATGAAAATTGAGACTGGAGGATGCTCAGTATCATAGATTGGTAGGAGCAAAAGACTGGCCCTATACATACATACATACATAAATACATATTAAATACTCAAACTTTATTTTTTACACAACTGACAATATTTATAAACATGCCAAAAAGATTCCACAATACAACACACACCATTTAAATCAAAGTGTCTATTGGTTAGAAATTAACCATGTGAAATATTTGACCAATCAGAGAAAACTAAAATCCTATTTTTCTTGAGCGTTCTTTTGGGAAAGATTTCAACTTTTAGAGAGCAGTGGTGTGGCCGCCTCCAAGTCAAACACAAGAGAAGTTGCTATATAGCTTTTTCTTCCAGGAAAAAAAAAAAAAAAAAAACATATGTCAGTGACTTTAAATGAATCATCCCCAACAGCAGCATGGATGAGCAGTTGGTGACTTCAAACAAATCATCTGCAACAACAATAAAGATGATAAGTGAATCTTCACTAACAATAAAAATCTTTTTACACCCCAGCTTTTTTTTTACTGTGGACTAACAATTTAAGTCTTTCCTAAGCTACAGATTTTCTGTGTACCAACTACCCAAATTCTGTAACTCAACTAAATACTATTTTTTAATACTTTTTAGCTCTTTTGAATTCATGTACATATGTTTGCAAATACAAATAATTTATTTAACAGGCATGAGACCAGGTTTTCTTTATTTCTATTTTGTCATTGTTTGGAATTTGGGCATTCAGATTTTTAATATAAAAAAAAAAAACAGAACAAGTGAAATTCCTACAGATGAAACTGACTTAAAAGAAAGAATAAAAACTAAAGAAGTCATTATTATTGTTAAACTGACCATTCTTAGTAAAAGAACTGAAAGGAAAGAAGTCCTCATTTGCAGGGAGACTAGCTTTTGCATCAGCTACAAACAAAAAGGAAGAAAGAAGATGGAATTGTGTAATTACCAATAATAATTAGTTGTTTTTTTTTTTATCAGAATAGCTTTGTGATTTGAATTCATTTTCAGCAAAAAGGTTAACTACAGGCCCATCAGATATATAATTTTATAAGTAAACACTGCCATAGGGGAGATTAAAAAATTTTTCTTTGTATTTAACATCATTTTTTACACTTTATTCCATTAATGTCCACTATAAAGTATCGTATCAATTAAAAATTCAGTATTAATTAATGGTTTCTAAGAAATGCTCCTTATTAAATTTAAAAAAAAAATAATATTAATATGGTTATAATTAGATGTTTCCACCAATAACACATCTAATATCCGCTGTACCAAAAAAAAGAGTGGTGGTTGGGGGGGGGGGCATACCATCTGGGGTAGTTTAAAGTTAATATTAGTAGCACAAACCCCAGCACACCATCCTCCTAGGCAGTATCTCTCCTTCAGGTCAAAGCTGGAGTCATTACCCAGTGCCAGCAATGTTTTCCAAAAGATAAGTGCCGAGGGGGTTTGAGTCATTTTTTCTACGGCTTTGCTGATAGCTCACATTAAAACTTGGACCTTGTGTCACACTCTGTTGCGACGTGGGAGCGCGAGGATAAAATACCTACACAGTAAGCGATTTTAATCCGGTATTTTTTTTATAGAGAGGTATTATTTCCCTTTACACCGTCCTTATTGGCAACGAAACAAGTAAAAAAGGAAAAGGAATAAAGATTAAAAACGTTTCTTTTTTTACTTTTTGTTTCGACATAATTGACAAAAGAAGTATTTTTCTTTTTTTACATAAATCAGCATTGAGGATATTTAAATATGAAGTGAAAATTTTTCTGTGTCAAATGTAAAAATATTTTATTCTTAAAATAAAATAATTAATTTTCTAATGCATTTTTTAAAAATAAATTTAATTACTGATTTCGTAAATAAAATGTGGTCACAATTTAATTAATAATACTTATTTAATTTACTGATGATTTATGAAAACTGAAATTTGAATTTTTCACAAATTAATTTTTTCACGTACGTATTTTTTTTTTTTTTAAATAAAAAACAAAACAAAGGAAATTACAATTTTTTATTAAGATAAGAAGGATTAAAAAATCTGAAAAAATATTCAGGAATTACTTTTTAGTCTTTCCTCTTAAACATGTAGACGTAAAAAATTGTTTTGTCAATTTTCGGCTCTTTTTTTTTTTTATCAGGGTATACCCATTTTTTTTAAAACATGCTAGTGGACATACCTATACCTAGAAAGACTCGTGAAAATTAATTTAACGGTTTTTCTATTTGAATTTTCGGATGAATTAATAAATACCTATGCGGGGAAGTTTTTTAAAAATATCAAACCCAGGGGTTCTTCCCTCCAGGTAGTACATCTTCGGGAGTGGAGTGTGTTTAAAAGTTTATATTGTCAGGTGCATGAGACGTCCTCAAAAGAGAAGTGCCGAGGAAACTTGGGCAATTTTTCCACGGTATTGTCAGTCAGTTAAACCCACTTTTAAACTGACTGTGTCACATTCAGTAGTCACATGGGTGTGTGCTTAAAAATGTCCCCCACCCTGAAATAAATGATTGAATAAAAAAAAAAAAGAAGCTCATGGTGAATTCCACGAAAATGAAATACGCATAGAAACTTGTATTTGAGCTTAACTTCAACAACATATTTCAAATAACAAGCATATGATGATTTTCTAAGCACAGCTTAGATGTGGTACAAAGGTATGGTGCACCCAGTGAGGACTGAACTCACTACTCAGTTGCAATTGATCTAGTGAGACAAGCATGCTAACCATTAGACCACGTTGAATTGCAACCATATGAATGATGGTCAATATTTAACGAAGTGGGTAGAAAATGAAAATATTTGCCATTGATAACTTATAGGATTCAGATCTGATATTGTTCTCAAAATTTCAAAAATTGAACTAGAAATAGGCTCCAAATTAAATTATGCAACTGACGTAATCTGATTGGTTCAAAAGTATCACATGGCATGCCATCTACCACATCCGCATGTCTGATCTTAATTTGACCTGATCAAAGGTACAGTTGTGCCAAAATGTTAAAACATTTTCTGGAGCCTATCATGTGACTTATATTGCTTATATAAACAACAAATAATTAAGAAACAGGAGTCGGGGGGAAAAAATCAGCCCCAAAAGCTACATGCTACGTGATGACACTCATCATAAATTAACTTTCAACTGAAGTCAAGACTATAAGTTAAAAAAACTTTTTGACATAACCACAGTTGATTTTCTTCATTCAATGCAAACTAAACTCACATCAACAAACAACAAATCGACAGACATTCAAATGTCAAAAACAACGTAAGTCACATCCTCACATGGTTTTTCTACAAATTTTGAACGGTTTATTTTGAATACAAATAATATTACAAGTGAATTTTTCCAAATTCACGCAAATTACCCTACAACTTGCAGTCTATCAAATCGGAACATTACCTCACACAAAAATCTAAAAAAGACAAGTTTATTTCACCATTTTAAACAACATTCATAACTATTGTTTTGTACATTTGTTGTATAAAAATCTATTTGTACAATTTCTCTTGTCTGAATTGTCTTGTTTCATCTTGTTATTATTTTGTGGCATTGTGTAGAATATAAATTAATGAAGGCAGTTGATCCCCACAAACTTTTTCCATTTCACTGAAACCAATTATTATTATTAATATATATATATATATTATTAATATTATATTATCAATATATATATATATATATATATTATTAAATATTATCAATATATATATATATATATATATTATTAATATTATCAATATATATATATATATATATATTATATATATCAATATTATCAATATATATATATATATATATATATATATATATTATCAATATATATATATATATATATATATATATATATATTATCAATATTATCAATATATATATATATATATATATATATTAATATTATCAATATATATATATATATATATATATATATATATATTATTAATATTATATTATCAATATATATATATTTAAAACACCTATGTTATTTGTCTAACACCTAAACATGAAATACAATTGTCTTAAATATATATTTATATACATATTTTTAAACTGAATATCTTATATATATATATATATATATATATATATCCTTAAACTGAATGCTTATATATATATATATATATATATATATATATATATATATCCTTAAACTGAATGCTTATATATATATATATATATATATATACATATATATATATATATATAAATATATATATGAATGTATATATATATATATATATATATATATATATATATATGTATTTCCTATTCTAAATGGAAATGTTACCTGATGTCCCTATAATTGTTACTAACATAACTCAACATAGCATATTTTCAGTCTTTTTGATTCTATATCCCAGGGAGGGATCCCCCGACCCCTAGTGGGTAATTCCAGGTGGGGAGAAAAATATTTTACTTTTTGTTGTTTTTTATTTACAGAATTTTGTTTGAATTACAATAACGCAACATTCTATTGAATCTTTATTTTATTGAATCTTTACTGAAGAAGGCTCCAGTTTATTAATTTAATAATTAGTTATGAATTAGAACAAATTACTGTAAATTTATTCAAGTTTTAAAATCAATCAACATTTTCTGTTGCTATTAAATTTGTAAAACAACCTTATAAAAATTATCCATGTAAATGTATATGTACCAATATGGAAAAGAATTGAAAAGATTTTCAATAATATATGCATATTATTTAGAATGCACATTTTGAGTCGGACATCTTGGAAAATGGTAGATGACATTCTGACTTTTGGTGGAAGGAGGGAGCATTAGACAAAAAAAGGTTGAGAACCACTGCTATATCCATTACTGAGAATTCTTTTAGCATTTTTCAGGCTAAGAAGAGAGTTTATATGGCAGTGCCCATCTCCTCTCAGAGTAACTTTATTAATTACTAAAGTTACTTGGAGAGGAGATGGGCACTGCCAAATAAGCCCTCTTCTTACTAATAGAATTCCAATTTATGACATGCTTTGTAGCCCATATCTTTAGATAAAGAACCGATTAAAATAATGACTTCAAGTTGGTAAGGTATCCAGAGCTGGATTTGAGACTATTCTGATTTGAAAGGTGAGATGATCAGATTGTTTGGAATGTTGTAAGGGAATGTTAAGGTGATTCCAGTGGTCATTGGAGCATTGGGATCAATCCCATTAAAACTGTGTGATTTTCTTAACCAGCTGGAGATACTTTACCAACTTGGAATTATCCAGAAATCAACTTTCTTGGGCACATATTTGGAAGAAAGTGTTGTCCTTGTGATTTGACAGACAACTTAAGATACCTGATATATTCAAAATCCTACACTGTGTGAATAAACATAAAAATAACAATGTTTTTTTTTTTTTTTATAATGATGTTCATAATGTACAAGACTCGAGAGCCACTTGCGGTAAAGGGTTACTGTTGAGATGTTGAGTGTTTCCCCATGCGTGTATTGAAATAAGGACAAACACATACGTAGGGAAAAATACAGGTATATCTGAAGAGGTATTTACAACAGAGAGATTAGTAGTCAAATGAATGCAGGTTAGTCAGTAACAATCAGAAAGAGTATAAAGTCCAACTGTATCTTCCAGTAGAGAGACGGAAGTGTGATGGTCACCTGATCTCCCAGAACTCTATAGAACTGTCCTATTAGTAGTAGATAGATCAGTCCATTCTGATGAGAAGGTGGGTGGCCCCAACAGTTACAGAGTAAGAGGTATAACTTTTACAGATATGTGTGCAAGACTATGGTTAACTATAGACATGAACCATGAAGTGGGCAAGATTGTAGTGATTAAGGAAGCAACCTTTTAGGAGTCAGTTCCACAAGACAGTTGGATGTGGGAAGAAGCTGCTCAAGTAGAACTTACATTTCACCAATGGAATATAGAGGGAATGAGGGTGGTTTACCACAATGTGTATGGCATGGCGGTTCTTAGCTGGGAAGGTTAGGACTGGTGAAGCTAACGGATGTAGCTCATCTGAACATTATCCCTGGAAATAGCAATAGAGCAGTAAAAGGCTTGCAACATCTTGTTTTTGAGAAAAGGGTTGCAGAATGAAAAATAATTCATCACCCACAAGGAGGTGGAGATGCTTTTAGACTAGCAAGCATAGAAATTGAAGACTGGGCATCTCTTGCCCATATATGGCAGCCATACTTCATTTTGATCTATCTCTTATAAATGTAGAGGATAGCAAGAAGAGTCAGGAGTGATACAAGGAACTGACCATTTTCCAGCATCCTAAGCAATGGATCGTATGTACAAGTTCCATTGGGGTCTGGGCTGAGTTCAAATCCCAATAGATGCTCAAGGATCAGAGCCTCCCTGAGGGTGCATCCATTAATCACAATTGCTGAAAATTCTGGGTTGGCATTGGTGGAATGACACTAGTTTGATTTTCGAAGCATTGAATGTTACCTTTTAGAGCTCGGTCAGAGAAGAGATCAGCTGTGAAGCTCTGGTCATTTTGGGTTTTGGAGATGGACTCATATACTGTTGTATCACCAGTATAGATATTCATATATGATACTCTTAGGCAAATCATTTATGTAAACTAGGAAGAGGGTCGGGGATGTCTGTGTTGATCATGTTTGGTTTGTAAAATTTGTCTGCTCCTATATATAGAGATTGGTCACATGATGTTAGGCGGTCTCTGATTGGTTAATAAAATTTCATGGGTTCAAAAAAAGCTGACCACCAACAGAGAAGGGACCGAACCTGCTCCAAAGTAACACACAAGAAATTCTCTCCGCTATCAATGATACCAGTTGCCAAGGGTTTTAAAGGGACAAGCTACCTATCTTTATTTCACTCACCAGATGGATAAGTCTGCTTGACATAGTCTCTATATATATATAGGAAAGGACATTGTGTTTATATTAACTGTTGTATTCATGTTTAGGTGTAAATAAACATCTTTATTGATAATGTATTTGTGGAATAACACAGTAATTCCACCTACATTTTACGTGCGAAGTTTTCCTCCTTCCTACCACACTTGTGCTCGCTCTGCATGTAGTTTGCACCCCTTCCTCTCTCTTCAATTAGACATAGCAGTAGCCATCCTTTTGTTGTCGACTTGACCTTGCTGGCTACTCTTGATAGCTGTCTAGGACGGATTTTGAATTTTTTTCGTTTCTTGACGTCACAGACGTCCAGCGTTTCCAACTCAGTTGCATTCCAATTTTCAAGCTAGCTAGACGGACAACTCATTTATTCCGTGCCCTTAACCCATACGCGGACCGGAATATCTTATTCCTAACTACCAAAATTTCAACATGTCGACCTCACACTTTCCCAAGACTCATTCTCGTCTTGATGTAACCCGCAGGTTGAACCTTCTCCATTTTCAACTAGAAAACGTGGAGATCCACGACACCGTCGTCAGTATATATTTTTCCAGGACAACTTGCCTTAATGCAAACAACTTTCGAACTTTCCTCTATTCACTACCAGAGTTCTACAACGGTTGCCCTCACACCATTCCAAGACTCAACCTTGTCTTGATGCAAATAACTCTGAATTCTCCTCAATGAAAGTTGATAATCTGTTCATACACCTTTGAACCAGTACCTAAAAAATATTACATACACTCACACTATCAAACTTCCCAGTGAGTACTTTTCCTATTTGTGTACACATACACCTTTTGTTTAACAAGTCATTTTTCCAGAACTTTCTTTCTGATGAAACTTTTTCCCGCCTTAGCCATCTTGGTTTTCTGTTTTGGCGCAGAACACTTTTACTCATGGTATCAACTGTCAAGACAATTACTTGTTTAAATATAATAAAATTTCATATATGTTTTTCAACTAGACGCCTTTTGTCATTTAATTCCGGCTATCTATTTGTATTATTATTTATGCACTTGTTGATTGACCCCTTTTCCTCACTAAGTTCACTCACGCAATATTTTTACTTTGTTTGTGGATTCGGTAGTTTTGTGTAGTGTCTGGCACAAGACCACCTTATAATAAACCAGCACTGCACGCTACCGGGTCCGCAACATATTCTTCTTTTTTGTGTCAATGCCAAAGTGGGACGAGCACAATAATCGCTTAGGACTCTGAAGACTGGCTGTTAACAACTACCTTCCTGTTAGCAAGGACTGAGAAGACTCTTTCAGTGATTCCATAGCTAGAGTGCATGAGAAGCAACCCTTATATGTGTCACCTTGTCAAAGGCCAGTGATGCGATCGTCCTTGAAATGGATTCATTCTCAAATGCCTCACTAATTCTGCGAATAATCAGAGTTAGGATATTAGCAGTGGATCACGTCAATCAAAATCAGTACTCTTTGTTTGATGAACGAGAGGTGATCAACAACCTTCTTGCTGATTATAGCTTCAAAAGTCCAAAGCGTTTGGTAAATGACACTGAGAAGACTGATGTGTCTTTAAGGAGATGAGCACTCATCTGCATTTTTGAGAACTGGGCTTGACATCTTTTTAGGAATAATAAAATTTCTTTTTCAAGCAGCTGTTAAATAAATTCTCTAAGATTAGTGACGACAATATCTCATTTTTTTTTTTTTTTTTTTTTTTTGACATATAGTTTTAATTTCCCACAAGGATGAAAATTAAAAGTTTTAGTACTAATTTAAAAAGGGTAACCCAAACGATAAACAGTGTGTAAACAGTGAACTCTGTGAACAATACTAACTAATCCACAGGTTTGAGGTCAGTCGCGTAAACAAGATTTTATATTTTCTGATACAAAGATTTAGTGTCCTACTTGAAATGTTTATTTCAGATTAAAATTTTTTTATTTTACTGAATAAATAATTACATTAAAAAAAAACAAAAAAAAAAAACATCCTAGTTTAATCACGCCGCTAATGTACATTCTTTTTTAAAGTTCAAAGCATGGGATTCATTAAAAACAAAACGTGATGCGAGTAGAGAGTGTCTAAAATCCTAAATAATGACGTGTGATTTAATTTTTTATCATGGAAAAAGCAAAAAAAAAAAAAAAATATTAGTGATTTTTGATTTAAAGGACAAAAAAAAAAAAAAAAAAAAATTTTTTAAAAAGTATTTCTGATATATTTTTTTAAAACAAAACTAGATTTTAAAAATTGACCTGTTTTTTAAAAGTTTCATTACTTAAAAATTCAATCTGCTTGTTTTACTAGTGAACACAAAGAAAGAGAGGCTTTTATTTTAAACTTTAATTATTAAATAAAAATCTCAATCACCTATGAAAGAAAATAAGTGTCTTTAAAAAGAATTGAGAAATTTATAAAAATTAATTTGAATTACATTTTTTTCTTTCATTGTTTTCAAAAACAATGTTTTGTTTACGAAAATCACGCACCTGAAGTTTAAATTAAGATTTTTTTTTTTATTTTTGGTGGATTAACTGTCCAGATTTAAAAATGTTTTTCAAACAATAGAAAGAAAAAGGAATATTGTATAAACCAGCAGTTCTTCTGTTTAAGGGTATAGAGAAAGAATAGGATGATAGATAGAAAAAAAAAAATTACCTGCAATAAAAATCTTGTCGGCATTATTAACCCATTGAGGTTGATATGCCGAAAATCAAAACAAGCCATATATATATATATATATATATATATAGATAGATAGATAGATAGATAGATAGATATAATAAAAAGACTGAAGGAAAGAACTTTTGGGCAGCTACCTTTCTTTTATACACATTATTAAAAATGTGAACGGTTCTTCCTCGGGGTTGCGGGGGGGGTCTAAGAGTTTTTGTTTTTTTTTTGAATTGCCGTTTATATCGAAACAGTTTTGTTAAATTCAAGAGACAAGAAGATAGATCTGTCTAAAAAAAATGTTCTTATTATTTTTTCTATTGACCAAATAATTCTTCCTTTTATAATTTTTTAAGATATTTTTTTTTAAACGCATACTTAGGCTACACAGATAGAACAATACATACATACACACATATATATATATATATATATATATATATATATATATATATATATATATGATCATTTCATTACACGTGTCTTACCTTTGGGTCGGTTGAATTTTCGGACTCTTTTTTGAAGGCTTCGTATTTTTGGTTGTGGCATTCGCATTATTATCAGAACTGTTTTGTTCCTGCTTTTGAGATTGTTCATTTCTTTGTTTCTTTCCCGATCTTTGACTTGCTTTCCCCATTGTTAATTATTTATGCTTGATCTTGCATAAAAAGAATAAAAATATTAAAATAAAATCGGAAAAAAAAACCCTTTTCAAATTCTCCCCTAAAAAACTAAAAGCAACAACACAAACATTTTACACAACGGTTCGCCTTTTAATTAACAATTAATTAAAATTACTTCCCTGTGTATCTGTTCCCATCTATAGAATTTTATAACTTTAGTAGGAATTAAAATAGAACAGACACCCGTTCCCTGTGTTGTAAATTGAAATGGAATCGGTAATCGTTAGATTATCAAACTATTCGGACACGTGGAAATTAAATTTCGAGTCTGGTAATTTTCGACCGACTACTTCCAATGTCTTAATTAGAATTTGAATCTCTTGAAAAAAAAACCCCAAAAAACAATGACAATTTACATCTCACTTGCCCCCAAAATACCACAATATGGCAGAAGCAGTTTCCACTGATGAAGAAACAATCAATGTTTACCCTCCAACGTACGAATTCGAATGTGACACCAATGCACGAAGAATTTACAAATGGAGCGAGTTGCTATGTATGGATGCTCATTCGAGTCACAAAAAATCATTACATGTAGCACGAGGTTATTTATGTTTCATTATCGGACAAACGGTCGCACGTGGTAATTCA
>CAHIKZ030003043.1:245000-345000 GCA_903632075.3 Acanthosepion pharaonis | reverse complement strand
TATTTGTACGTGTGTAGATTTAAACGCCCACTTGTGTGTTTATTGACTAATTAAAAGCTGAGATTCCCTTAAAATATGTATTAAGCTGGGTATGCTGTTTGATCCACATTTTGCACAGATTTGTACAAAATTCAACATTGATAAGAAAGTGGTATCGGGATGCTAAAGGGTGATATCACTGCCAGTATCCATTTGCATAGGAAAAGATATGCTAGTTTAATTTTTTCTCTGGTACTTCTCTCTTTATCTCTTAAGAGAGAGAGAGAGAGAGAGAGAGAGAGAGAGAGAGAGAGAGAGAGAGAGAGAGAGAGAGAGAGAGAGAGAGAGAGAGAGAGAGAGAGAGAGAGAGAGAGAGAGAGAGAGAGAGAGAGAGAGAGAGAGAGAGAGTTATCAGAGAGAGAGAGAGAGAGAGAGAGAGAGAGAGAGAGAGAGAGAGAGAGAGAGAGAGAGAGAGAGAGAGAGAGAGAGAGAGAGAGAGAGAGCCTTAAAAGAGAGAGAGAGAGAGAGAGAGAGAGAGAGAGAGAGAGAGAGAGAGAGAGAGAGAGAGAGAGAATCTCAACAATGGATCCGAGATGTCGAGCCTGGAAAAAACGTTAGATTCTGTTAATAAAAACGATTCCTCCAGTAATGCTGGACTGACATTAAACCTGTTTCCTTACCAATGCAAAAGCAATTTGAGATTCAATCAATTTACAAGGCATTTTTACAGTAAAATTATACGTAATGCATTTTATGCTAAACATTTTTCGCAAATAAATTTTATCTTAAAATTATTTGCAATGCAATTTTATAGTAAAATTTGCAGTGCATTTTGCAACCAAATCAATTGTAATGCAATTTCATCGTTAAATTGCTTGCTCTGCATTTTTATGGTAAAATGTTTGAAATGCATTTTTATCGAGGAAGGTTTACTCAAGTACCAAGTTTTTCAAACTCACATAATCTAGAAGCTTCTCATAACTTGTGTCCATACTGATGTAATGGAATAACCTGTCACCCCCCCATGAGTGACTACACTGTAGCGGTATGTTCACCATTATGTAGGGGTGAGTACTACATATTTATCTTTTGACTACGTAAGGCGTGATTAAGGAAAGCAAAGACGCTGGTGGTTACTATCCAATGTGGCGTGCACAATGCAATTTATATTTGACGTAAAATAGCACATAGTATAAAATACAAGACAGAATGTAATGATTCAAAACATAACAGTTGAATTTATTAGTGTTTGGAGTACATGCATATAAGCTGAAGGTTTGACAGAGTTAGATCTCTTAGATTTGGAAATATTTGTACTTGAGCTCATAAAGTGAATTAATTATTAAACTGTAGTTTAGAAGAATAAGTTCTTGTTGCATGTTAGGAATTGTGGATTGGTAAAGTTGGTAAGAGTTCAGAAGAGATTTTAGAGTTCGTACTTGCGTGAAATGGTAATGTTCTTTAACGTCTGACTGCATGGTCAAGAATAGAGTTCTTGAAGGTCACATTTTAGCAGCAAGGAATGAGACGCAAGAGTGACGAAAAAGAGAGAGAGAACCACTCGTGTTTTGTATATATAAGATGGTGTATCATGTGACCGGCTCAGAGCATATTGAACGGGATTTGTCGCGTGCAGGCGGTTTGATTGGTCGGAACTGACCAATCAGCGAGCTAGTTTTGAGGAGATCAACCAATGAATGCTTGTCGCATGATTTCTATGTACTGTGTGTATGTAATGGTGGTGGTAGTTACCACAACACTATAGGTAGTAACTACCTATAGGTATCTGTAAGTAAGCACGGAATATAACACAGACTATATTATTGTTTCGATCGTCGTCTGTTGTTTGTTCGCGAGAATCTTTGTTCTCTCTGTAATAACCAACTTCTTTCCCGGTCGCAAATTTCTCTTTATAAAGCACGCAATTTTTGAAAAAAAAATCAAATCTTCCAATTTTTTGGGATACGTCATGACAGAGATCTTTCTGGTGGCCTCACACCTCGTCGAAGCTAAAAAGAGATCTGTAATCTCTTTCTCTCCTTTTGCACTTTAATGGTCTTTTAATTTCTTGGTCAGCGCATGGGCAGCAAAACAACGAAGCCATGGTTCCACAAATTCTTACTCATCCAATGTTAGAAATCCTATCGGCGACATCATATTGTTTTGATGTCATCTAGTCTGTGACATACAAGTCTCCCACCTACTGACTGACGCCTGACTTATTTAGTAGTCGCTGGACTCTATGCAAAATAGGGCAAGTTCATTTTGCCTATGTCACTACAGGTATCATTGGGAAAACCGTTCTTTTGACACTTCGTACAAGTTTGCCGATATTTCTGTTCCATGTTTTCATATTGGTTATTTTTATGTGTCTACGCAAAAAATATATAAATGTGACGGTGTTTTATTTAATTTTAAAGACATTTTTCTTAGTGCTCGTAAGCCAAAAATGTAATCGATTTCAGTATCACAAAATTCCCATCTTGCTATATAGTCGACTTGTTTTTTTCTTCCTCGTCAGGCTTCCATAGTGTAAAACGTTGCAGTCATTCTCTACTGTATGTGTTTTCTTTATTCGTTGTGAGCTTGTGAACGGAGCGGAGTTGGTGTCGTGTGGAAGTTACTGACAATCGTGGATCAATAGAATGTCTTTTTTTTTGGTCATTTCTTATTATCGCTAGATTCAGTCAAACAACAAAACGAAACAAGAGGAAAACGTATGTTTAGAAAAAAAAATACTAATAAAAATATTAATGAATCCGTTATTATAACAAATTAATCCGATTATTAATATATACATCATTGAAGAAGGAGAATGAATAACGAAGCCAACTATTTTCTCCTCCAACCAGCAGTAGCAGCAGCTGCTTCTGGGATGCTGTAGATAATTTTGTGACACAGCGGCAGTATTAAAGAAGCCTAATAGAAAAAAAGAAAAAAAGGGAGAGAGAAGAAAGAAAACAAAATCTCAACAATGGATCCGAGATGTCGAGCCTGGAAAAAACGTTAGATTCTGTTAATAAAAAACGATTCCTTCAGTAATGCTGGACTGACATTCTGTTTCCTTACCATTGCAATAGAAATTTGAGGTTCAATCAATTTACAAGGCATTTTTACAGTAAAATTATACGTAATGCATTTCATGGTAAACATTTTTTGCAAATAAATTTTATCTTAAAATTATTTGCAATGCATTTTTATAGCGTTTGCTCTGCATTTTTATGGTAAAATGTTTGAAATGCATTTTTATCGTAAAATGTTTGTAATACATTTTATGGCAAAATTATTTGGATTGTATTTTATGATAAAATTATTTGCATGCATTTTCATAGTAAAATTTGCAGTGCATTTTGTGGCAAAAATATTTGGATTTTATTTTATAGTAGAATTATTTGATTTGCGTTTTTATCGTAAAATGTTTTCAATAAATTTTAATTGTAATATTACTTGTAGAGGGCCGTGGCTGTTATGTTGTTGATAGAAGTCAGACGTAGAAGAAACGCAAGTAAGGTTCAGATACTCCTGCCCGCCGGGCCCAACTACATAAAAAGGTTGGACTTTGATTAAGTCCAAAGAAGAAGGCAAAAAAACAAACAAAACACAAGACCGATAATATATGTATATACAAATATATATTAATAACAAGTTACAATACATGGAAACAGTACAAAGGACGAAGTGTGTGTGAATATTTTATATGTGCGTGCGTGTGTGAATATTCTGTATGTGCGTGCGTGTGTGAATATTCTGTATGTGCGTGCGTGTGTGAATATTCTGTATGTGCGTGCATGTGTGTATATTGTGCTTAGCGTGTTTCCACGCTATCCCTTGTTAGCGCCTACATTTCGAGGTTGATAGCTGAAATCCTGAAGGAAAAAGAGATAGAGGTGAAGAGTCAGCGGCTATTTATAGCCAGGGAAGAGAGACCCCTGGTGAAAGGGTTAACGGAGTGAAGGAAGAGTTAACTCCGACATACTCATTTTCAAGAAAAATAATTTGAAAATGCGTTTTATGCTATCATTATCTATAATTTTTATGGTTAATGTAGTTGTAATGCATTTCCATCATAAAATTATTTAGAATTGATTTTGTATTGATAAAATAGTTTTAAACTGTAAACATTTTACGGGTTTTCTATTTGAAATTTGCGATGAATCTTCTTAATTTTTCAGTTAATTTGCAGGAAACGTTAAACACTTTTTTCTTTTCTTTACTGAAACCAAGTAGGGTTTTGATAGTTTTTCATTTTTCCACGCTGTCAAAACGGAATACTCCATTGTTTATGAGGTATTGGCAGGACGTAACGGTCATGCAAACTAACGAGACGGACAGAGGAGCAGAATTATAGTAGAATAGTAAGTTTGATCGGTCCGATAATGTCATATTGTCAGCAAATCTCAAAAGTGACCTACGAATCTGTTGTTAACTGGGGCAAGGAATGTCTTGTTAATTTTAACGTTTCCAAAACAAAACTGATCTCTAATTATCTGAGAGATCGTTTTCTGTTTTCCATCAGCATGAGTGACTCGCTGCACTATCTGGGGCTAACGTTCTCTGCTAACATGAAGTGGAAAAATTATATTGAATCAATTGCTAGAACTGTTGCTAGGAATGTTGGTTCACGGTGTCGTACGAGTCAATTTTTCTCTCCAGAATCTATCTTACATATTTATAAGCCTACCATTCTTCCATGCTACAAATATTGCTGCCATATATGGTCTGGTGCTCCTGCTATATATTTAGAGATTCTTGATAAAATCCGAAGAATCTGCAGTGTTATTGGTCTTGACCTGGCATCCAGGCTTTAGACACTTTCCCAATGCTGTGATGTAACTTCCCTGTGCCTTTTCTGTAAATACTTCTATAGTAATTGTTCTGATGAACTTTCCGCTTTGGTATCTAGCCTTTATGAATTTAAGCGCACTACTAGATTGGTGGCAAGATCTCATCATTTTACTGTTGAAATGGCTAGATACAGTTGTAATTTCTAGGATATGTTTCTTTTATTGTACTTCTCGCCTGTCGATCTCTCTTCCAGCTTCTTGCATTCCAGTCAACTTTGATCTTCAACAATTTAAATGAAATATCAGTAAATAATTATTTTCTGAGCAGAAAAAAAATGATTATATTGAATCAATTGCTAGATCTGCTGCTAGGAAAGTTGGTTCACTGTGTCACTCTCCAGAATCTATCTTACATATTTATAAATCTACCATTCTTCCATGCTACAAATATTGCTGCCATATATGGTCTGGTGTTCCTGCTATATATTTAGAGATTCTTGATAAAATGTTATTGGTCCTGACCTGGCATTTCAGCTTCAATCACTTTTCCTATTGCTGTAACGTAGCTTCCCTGTGGCTTTTTAAATAAATATTAGGTTGGTGCAAAAATAATGACGTAATACTGTCGTTTTTGACGTTAAAAAATACGTCAAAAACGACATTATTACGTCATTATTTTTGCACCAACCTAATACTTTCATAGTAATTCCTCTGAGGAATTTTGTTATATGATACCTAGACTTTGTTGGAGGTGTCGTTAAAAGTATTACATGGAATCCTAATCCTTCTTTGTGTCTGTTGGCAGCTGTTGTGTAAGTTTGACAATTTCTTAACTTTATCTAGGGTACTCAAGTTATCTTTTAATTTAGTAAATAATTATTTTCCGAGAAGAAAAAAATGGTTACATTGAATCAATTGCTAGGACTGCTGCTAGGAAAGTTGGTTCACTGTGTCGTGCAAGACAATTTTTCTCTCCAGAATCTATCCTACATTTACGTTTACCATTCATCCATGCTTCAAATCTTGCTGCCACATATGGTCTGTGTATTATAAGAGTAAGTGTCGTTGCTGACACTAGTTTGAATCTAGATCGCCAGTGAGCAATACAGACGATTCCATTATTAAGTAGATTTCTTTCTTTTCTTTTTAAGGGCCATGTCCTTTCAGAATGTGAGCGATCATGGCTCGCCACCTCCCGCTATACCTTGCAGCTCTCAACAAGTTCCTTCCCTCTGCCACCTCCTCCAGACCACGTTCTGTCATCCACTTGCTTGGGTCCGCCAGGTATGTCATGCGTTGTTTTCCCTTGTCTCTCTTTTCCGCTATTCGACCCGTGAGTATCAGATTTTCCAGGCCCTCCTTCCTCATTATGTGTCCCAGAAACTCCAGCTGCCTCTTTCTGATATTAAGTATAAGCCTCCTCCTTGTTTGCAGACTCTCTCAGATCTTATCATTGCTCACACGCTCGGTCCATGATATCCTTAGCATCCTTAGAAGTAGATCACGTGATCATAAAGGAAGTGAATAAACAGGAAGTAGCGTAAGGATCACTGTTCACTCTTCTTGCCTATCCACTATTGTTATACGTTCGTTCTCTCTACTCTCCTACTATACGGATTACGATTCTCTTCTGATCATTATACTAATTTGGCGATTACTACTTGGACAAGTATTACTGGCGCGGATATTACTGGAAGGCGTTACTACAAGTATCGGCGTCTACGAAGTCTCGAATATAACAAGCATTTGTGGAAGTGATAACGAGATTTCGCTTGACATAGCAAAAGTGATAAGCCAAGTAGTCCACCATCACAAAAGTCTGGTGCTCTTATTCTTGATAAAATCCAAACAAGAATCTGCAATATTATTGGTCCTGACCTGACCTCCCGGTTTCAGCCGCTTTCTCACCACTGTAATGTAGCTTCGCTGTGCCTTTTCTATAAATACTTTCACGACGAACTTTCCTCTCTGATATCTAGACTTTTTGAATTTAAGCGAAGCACTAGATTGGAAACAAGGTCTCATAATTTTAGAGTTGAATTGACTAGATGTAACCGTAAGTTCTGTACTAACACTTTATTTTCTTGCACTTCTTGCTTGTAGAATTCTCTTCCGGCTTCTTGTTTTCCAGCCATTTTTGA
Source organism: Acanthosepion pharaonis (assembly GCA_903632075.3). Classification (NCBI taxonomy): domain Eukaryota; kingdom Metazoa; phylum Mollusca; class Cephalopoda; order Sepiida; family Sepiidae; genus Acanthosepion; species Acanthosepion pharaonis. The sequence goes on along the minus strand of CAHIKZ030003043.1, from coordinate 338,096 downwards.
TCTTCAAAAGTTTATCTGTAATATCAATCGTTATCCACTGTCTTCTTGATTCCTCTTTGTTCTCCCTTCTTAATAATGACTTTCTTTTTCTTACTCTTTCACACTCAGTAACCCCTTTTGTCTTAGTGGCATTATTGCCTTGCTTAATATTTAAATAAAAAAAATGAGATATTTGACAAATCTACACGGCAAATTTCATTTTATGGTAAGATAATTTAGACAGATATTAACATTATATACAGTACATATTCATAGTGGCAAGGGCCACTCCGACGTGGTGTAATGGTTAACAAGCACTTTCCACTTTCGCTATTAATTAATAGTGAGTTCGATACTCACTGGGTGTCCCATCCATTTTGGCCTTGTACCACATCTAAGTCACGCTTAGAAAATCACCATTTTTATAGTGGCAATATTTGTAATGAATTGTGAAACTAAAATTTAAAAAAAAAATATTTTAATGCATTTTATAAAAAAAAAAAAGAAAAATTATTAACAAATTTGTTATTGAAAAAATACATAATACTCGACTGGCTTGGGTAAGACGATAAACTACATCCCCGTCCTGGGTAAGACGATAAACTACATCCCCGTCCTGGGTAAGACGATAAACTACATCTGACAGCAAGGCCTTTGATCAGGAGGTTTTGAGGAGCGTAGAAGCAACTCTTAATTACTGGTGTTCCCAGGTTCACGCTAACTCGGGGTGGTAGCACCTGTCAGGGTCCCAGCTATGGCCAAATAGTTAAAGCCTCAAATTGTAGTCAAAATACCATGAAAGTGTAAAAATAGATTTTGTTACTAGCAATATATTTTTGTAAAAACCGATTAAGGTTGATAAGCCGTAAACCAAACCAAACCAAACCAACATATACCGAAATAGATAGATAGATAGATAGATAGATAGATAGATAGATAAAAAAATGTTACATCAATAAAGATCTTGTCGGCATTAAATAACCCCTTGAGGTTGATATGCCGTAAAACAAACCAAACCAAACCAAACCAATATGTACTGAAATATATATATATATATATATATATATATATATATATATATATATAGATAGATAGATAGATAAAAAAATGTTACCACCAATAAAGATCTTGTCGGCATTAAATAACCAATTGAGGTTGATATGCCGTAAAACAAAACAAACCAAACCAATATGTACTGAGATAGATAGATAGATAGATAGATAGATAGATAGATAGATAGATAGATAGATAAAAAAAAATGTTACCATCAATAAAAATCTTGTCGGCATTAAATAACCCATTGAGTTTGATATGCTGTAAAACAAACCAAACCAAACCAAATATATATATATATATATATATATATATATATATATATATATATAGATAGATAGATAGATAGATAAATAAAACAAACATGGCCATCAATAAAGATCTTGTCGGCATTAAATAACCCAGTGAGGTTGATATGTCGTAAGACAAATCGAGCCAAACTAAACCATAATACTCGACAACACATAAATGCAAACATCTGTTTAGACGAGTAGTGAACGGGAGAATGAAAATTTTCTTTTTCGATGCTTTTAAATATAAAATAGTTTTATTAGAATTTTAATTATTATTATTATTATTTACACTAATCTATATAATACTAAAACTTAAAAGTCTGTGACTGCGTGTGTGCGTGCTTGTGTAGTGCGTCCGTCCGGTGTATAATGTTTTAAAAGTTGTTTATACAATAAGTATTTTTATTTTAACTTTCTTCAACCGGAGAATTTAAAAAAAATATTTTTAAGTTAAAGACAGTCAAAAAGAGATCCCTTTCGTTTAGCTTTTTGTAGAGAAATTATTTACATTTCAGCCTCCCTTAAACAAACAATATTTTAAATATTTAAAAAAAATATTCTTAAGTTAATCTGATTTAAAAAAAAAAAATATTTTAAGTGAATAAAATTTAAAAATACGAATTGTTTATTCCGTAAGATTTTATTTATTTTAACTTTCTTCAAACAGACAATTTTTTTTCAACATTGTAATATAAAGACCCGGATATAAGAAAAACCCGGATATAAGAGAGATTTTCCAGCCTGTGTTAATGGATAAAAAATAGACCAAACCCGATATAAGAAAACCCGAATATAAGAGACTTCTTCTCCGGTCCCGACAACTCTTTAATCCAACACTGCATTATATATATATACAGTGTAACCCGGATATAAGAGATCCGATATAAGAGAAACCCGGATATAAGAGAGATTTTCTCCGGTCCCAAATTAGAGCCTGTGTTAATGTATATAAAATAGACCAAACCCGGATATAAGATAAACCCGAATATAAGAGACTTCTTCTCGGTCCCTCTCTTATATCCGACAATATATATATATATATATATATATATATATATATATATATACTCCCGGATATAAAGATCCGATATAAGAAACCCGGATATAAGAGACCGGTCCCAAATTAGAGCCTGTGTTAATGTATATAAAATAGACCAAACCCGGATATAAGATAAACCCGATAAAGAGGTCCCGACAACTCAGTTACACAGTATTTTTTAAGATAAAGATCCCGCTTTGCTGTTTCGTCCAGGTTTTTGTAGAGTGAGTATTTATAGTTGACGGATGACAGCCTTTCTTTAAACACAATATTTTAAATATTTACAAAAATATATTTTGGCATATTTTAAAAGATATATTCAAGTGAAGGTGATTTTAAAAATATTTTTTGGCATATTAAAAATATTTTTAAGTTAATCTGATTTAAAGTTCAAGTTTATCCCGGAATTTCTATTCTAATTAAATACTGTAAATAATCAGTAAAACATTAAACATGAACTTTTAAACCAAACCAGTGATGACAGGAAATATTTAATTTGAATCATAATAAAATTAACTTTCATTTCAATGTTGAAACCAACTTCAATATTTTATAACCGTCAGCGAGTCAACAGGTCACGGGTAGTTTAGTATATTATTAGTAAGTTTATAATATTATTTACACTATTTATATTCGGACTATTGTCGTCACCTTTGTTGTTGCCATCACAACGTTACGGCCGTTGTGTCCTACATTCACTTGTAATTATGAATTTATTTACCCTAATCTAGTACTTATTTTTAGTACTGCTCAGTTTAGTACACACTACCCGACCCAGGTATTGAACTCACAATCACTATGTCACCAAATTGACGAGCAAACGCTTTAATCTACTAGCCCATTGTCCCGCAGTTGCCTTAAACATATCCAAGTTCACTACACTTTTATTCCTGAAGGGCATCACTCATGATGAGTGAAAGGTATCACTCATGTTCAATGCAATTGTTCAAGAGCTTAGTTGACAGATGACAGCCTTGTCATATTGGCGATTGATGTGTGCAAAGGCTTCTCTGTGGAACCATATTGTGTTGCTTGTCTTATAGAGCTGCTGGATATTATGGGTCAAATTTTCACCCATGTTATAGTTGTTTAGTGTTGCTACAGCGCCTCGTGCTATAGAGTGTCAAAGGCTTTTTTGAAGTCTGTGAAGGTGTGGTAGTCTTTTAACTGTATAGCGAGTATTGAAGGTCGAGTAGAATCTACGCTTCTAGATCATTTCACATTAATACGGGAGTTCCCCTGGGTTCTATCTTTGGATATACCTTGTTTCTGCTTTTCGAAATTAAAATAATCGTTCACTCGACAGTAGTTTAACATCGCCCGAGGAGACACATTTGTAGCGTTGAAACATAATTGTAATTGTGTAGCGATTTTTAACATGTTTTTATTTTAATATCCTAAAATAAATTATGTTCAGCTCTACTTTGTATTGAGCTCTCTTTTAAATTAAATGTTACGGACAGTGTAATTATACTTCATTTCTTCTCATTTTACACACTTCACACACACACACACACACCCACACCCCCCCACACACATATATATATATATATATATATATATATATATATATATATTAGTAAATACACATATACCTACGTTTGTGGTGCAACTTAAAGTTTCATGGTTTTCCAAATGGTCTGACACTTATGGGAAATGGGCCGCTTGTTACAGTTGTTTTTTTGAGTATTTTCAAAAAACAACTGTTGTCCAGTGTTTCGACTGAATGTATAAATCTGTGTCTTGTCGTGAGCCTCTTTGTCATTGATTCACAGTCGGGTAATGGATACTGAGTGTCAATTTCCTTCATCAACTTGACTGTCCTTCTTATGTAAGGGAGAGCAATGCCACTAAGCAAGTAGAAGTCATCATATTTGGTTGGCTTGAGACATCCAGTGATCGAACTGCAAGAGGCGCTTAAGGTAGAGTTGATTTTCTTTGCGTATGATGATCTGCTTCACATTCATGAGGCATATTCTGCTGTAGAGTAGCAAAGGGCTAAGTCTGTGGTACGAATTGTACCAGTATGAGAACAGCTTTTGGTGTTAGTCAGCTTCTTTAGAATGTTGTTTCTTAATTCGACCCTGACTTTACTCTGTGCATGTTGGTCCTTATATTTAAGGGACCACTCCAGAGTGACCCCAAGGTAGATAGGCATGGAAGTGTTCTGTAACCGTTTGCTATGCCAGTTGATCTCGAGTTGACGATTAGCTGTTCTGAGGGGATTTAGTCAGGAACCGAAGGGCAAGGCATCACGGGAACCAGGAAGGAAGGTTTCTGTCGGGCTAAGAAAGAGCCTGCGTTCCACGTTGTTAAGGTGGCTGCACCACAGAGACAGACGCTGACTAGGAACTATGTTATTCAGTGTTTCGAATGTAGAAAGCTGTGTCTTGACTCGAGTCTCTGTGTCACTGGTTCACAGCTGTGTAGTGGATAATGAGGGTCAATTTCCTTCTTAAAACTTCTCTTGGGAATGGACGGTCCTTCTTATGTAAGGGAGAGCAATGTCACTAAGTAAGTAGGGGTCATCTACTTTGGTTGGCTTGAGACATCCAGTGATCGATCTGCAAGAGGTGTTTCAGGCAGGGTTGCTTTTCTTTAGGCGTGATGATCTACTCCACAGTGGAGTAGCAAACGCTGTGATGCAGATTATATTGGAATGGCTACCCCATTTGGCGCTAGCCAGGTTCTTTAGGATATTGTTTCTTGATTCAACTTTGATTTTAGTCTTTGGTTAAAAAAAAAAAAAAAAAAAAAGGTTAGAACGGGAGACAACTGTGTAAATTTATAAAGAGTTATTTCCCTTGTATTACTTTTATCAGAAGTCATAACAAGTTGAGTAACCTTTATCCGAAATTCCAAAATCTGAAAACTTCCAAAAGATTTTTACGTGCTGACACGACTTGCCACAAATGGAAAATTTCGGAGAGAAATGGGAAGAGGTTCTTAGGAGATGCGCAGCTGTTGTAAGTTCCCCAGCCCAGCTACGAAGCCTAGGCTGGCGCCAGTTTTTAGCTAGCAATCGTCATAGCAACATATTCGTTCGCGGATTACTGACCAGGCATGGTTTCGTTTAGTTTGGTTTGTTTTACGGGATATCAACCTCAATGGTTTATCTAATGTCGACAAAATTTTTATTGCTCATAATATTTTTATCTATCTATCTATCTCAGTATATATTGGTTTGGTTTATTTTGTTTTACGGCCTATCAACCTCAATGGGTTATTTAATGTCGACAAAATTTTTATTGCTGGTAATATTTTTTCTTCAAAAATGTATCGTTGGCAATTTTTTTTTTAAATGGAATTCCTGGTAATATTTTTTTATTCAAAAATGTATTGTCGATAATATTTTTTTTTCAAAAATCTATTCCTGGTAATACATTTTTTTTCCAAAATCTATTGCTGGTAGTAATTTTTTTTACAAAGTATTTCTGGTATTAAAACCTTTTTTACACTTTCCTAGTGTTTTGATCCCATTTTGGTGGTTAACTATTTACCCATAGCTGGGATCCTGACAGGTGCTACCACCCCTGGCCAGAGTGGACCTGGGAACACCAGCATTTAAGAGCGGTGGTTCCACGCTCCTCAAAGCTTCCTGATCAGAGGTCTTGCTGTCGTATGTAGTTTATCGTCTTACCCAGGCCGCAGATGTAGTTTATCGTCATACCCAGGACGGACTTATCAGGCATTTCGTGCTCAGTAAAGATATTATACAAAAAGTCCTGCAGATACTAATATGGAAATTGAAAAGAAAAAAAAGAAAGCATTTATATTTATCAATATCACAGTAATTCAAACTGTTTGAAAAACTAGACATGGGTGTAAGTATAAAGCGCCTGACAGAGGAGTTTGGTGTTGCAGTAGCCACCATATTCACCCTAAGGAAACAGAAGGAGAAATTGCTAAAATCTTATGCTGAAAATGATGAAATAGAAAAACACGTCACAGAGCAAAATAATGATTATTTCGTTCGTGTATTGATGGAATAGATTCGTCAGTGTCGGAGTGAACATATGTCGCTTATATAAAACTTCCTCAAAGGTGTATGTATAAGCTGTGTTATGAAATGTAAAGGGATATCGTGTTTATGCTTGGGTTCTATTCCCAAGCTGCTATTGGAGTAGAAGAGACGCCTACATTTAAAAGTTTCTACAGTGTAAGGGTGGGAGCGGGATGCCAGCCTCGTAGGGCGCTTGAATTCATGAAGTCTGGGAACCAGTGAAAGCAGCTCATCGGACAATTACCATGAAAGTATTTGTAAAACAGACAGAGAGACGCGACGGCGCGTCTGTGAGAGAGTGACTGTAGACGAGATGCCAGATCAGGGCCAATTATATTACATATCCGTCTCTGGATCTTGTCAAGAACTCCGAGGTGAACAGAAGGTGCACCAGACCATATATGGCAGCAATACTCCATGCAAGGGCGAATGGTTGATTTGTATATTTGAAGTATCGATTCCGGGGAGAAAATTTTCCTGGCGCGGCACAGAGAGCCAACTTTCCTCGCGGTGGAAGAAGCAATTGACTCAATGTATTTGTTCCATCTCAGGTCAGCAGTCAACGTGAGACCGAGCAAACGCAGAGATTCAGACATTCTAATGGGGCGGGGCGGGGGGGGGGTTCAGGGAATGATCTCTATGGTGATTCTCTTTCTGTTTTCTTCAGTCGAATACGGTGGTTGTTCTAACACCAAATTACTCAGTCAGAGCCTTCGCACTTTGACCCCATTATTATTATTATGCCCCTCTCGCACCTCTTGCCTGTGGAACACCTTTCCCTATTACTGTTTCCCTGAGAGCTATAATCTCCAACTATTCAAATGTAATGTCAATCAATATCTCCAGTTACCTTGATCTATCCACTATCCCTCTCCTCATCCTTTCTTCTATCACTCCTATCTGCTCTTGCTCCAAATCTTCTGCAACCCCCTGCATCCTAGTAGCTTCACGCCTTGCTCGGGGCGTAATGCTTAAAAAAAAAAAAAAAAAAAAAAAATTGTAAAACAGTTCACAGAGTAAAAAATGATGATCTCGATCGTGTATTGATGGAGTGTATTCGTCAACATCGGAATCAACATATGTCGCTTATATAATGAAACTACCAATATCAATATCACAGTAATTCAAACTGTTGGAAAAACTTGACAGGGGTGTAAGAGTGAAGCGCCTGACTGACGAGTTTAGCTTTGGAATAACCACCATAGACGACCTAAGGCGAAAAAAAAGGAGAAATTGTCTTATGCCGAAAGTGATGAAATGGAAAAACACTGCACAGAATAAAAAAATGATTATCTCGTTCGTTTATTGATGGAGTCGATTCGTCAGCGTCGGAGTGAACATATGTCGCTTATATAAAATTACCTTCAGGGTAAATGCATAAACTGTGTTATGAAATGTAAAGGAATATCGTGTTTATGATTGGGTTCCATTCCTAAGCTACATCATTATATTGATCTCAAGAATTTCGGATTCTCAACCTGTATATGAAAAAAAAGAACTCCTGAATACGAATTTAGGGATATTGTGTAGTGGACCGTGGCTGTGATGTTGTTGAGTGGACGTAGGAGAAACACATGTGGGTTCAAATTTTCCTGCTCGCAGGTCCAGCTACATGAGAAAGTTGGACTTTAATTAAGTCCAAAGAAGAAGGCAAAGAAAAACAAACAAAACACAAGACCGATAATATATGTATACAAATATATATATTAATAACAAGTAACACGGAAACAGTTAGAAAGGACAAAGTGTGTATGTGAATATTATATATGTGCGTGTGCGTGTGTGTATGATGCTTAGCGTGTTTCCAGCATTTTGGGAAACGCTATCTCTGGTGAGCGTTCACATCTTCGAGGTAATAAGGCTGAGGAAAAAGAGAGATTTACCTCCAGGTGTCGGCGCAAAGGCCTGAGGGAAAAAAAGAAAGAGGCGAAGGGTCAGCGACTATTTATAGCCAGGGAAGAGAGACCCCTGGTGAAAGGGTTAACGAACTAAAGGAGGAGTTAACTCCGACAATTGTATATATGCTTGTATTCTATTCCCAAGCTGTTTCATTATATAAATGCTATATGCATATTAAATAGCCTGTATTTTAAAATCCCCCAAAATCTGAAAACCGAAGCACTTCAGTCCCAAGAATTTTGGAGAAAGGACTCTCAACATATATATTTAAAAAAAAAAAGAACTCCTAGCTACGAATTTCATTTTATTTTATTTTATTCTATTTTAATTTATTTTTTTGTTTTGTATTTTAAGAAATCACGTCTTATGAGTATATTTGTTTTGGCTTCCGTAAGGGGATCACTATCTTTTTATGAGAATTTGACCGCTACATTGCCCACACAGCCAGGTATTATTTTATACGTAGTGACAAATTATAGTCATATATTCAAAATATTTCATTCCTTATGTTGTAAATCTAAATTAATTTAATTAAAGACACATTCAGTAAGTTATTTCTCACTTCCCTCATTTATACCAAACATTGAAATAAAAACATTTCATTATCCCTTGTAGAGGGGCCGTGGCTCTGATGTTGTGAAGTCAGACGTAGAAGAAACGCAAGTAAGGTTCAGATACTCCTGCTCGCCGGGCCCAACTACATAAAAAGGTTGGACTTTGATTAAGTCCAAAGAAGAAGGCAAAGAAAGCAAACAAAACACAAGACCGATAATATATGTATATACAAATATATATTAATAACAAGTTACAATACATGGAAACAGTACAAAGGACGAAGTGTGTGTGTAAATATTCTGTATGTGCGTGCGTGTGTGAATATTCTGTATGTGTGTGCGTGTGTGTATATTGTGCTTAGCGTGTTTCCACGCTATCCCTTGTTAGCGCCTACATTTCGAGGTTGATAGCTGAAATCCTGAAGGAAAAAGAGATAGAGGCGAAGGGTCAGCGGCTATTTATAGCCAGGGAAGAGAGACCCCTGGTGAAAGGGCTAACGGAGTGAAGGAGGAGTTAACTCCGACACCCTCTTCTGTCATATATCTCGTTAAATATGTCACATTTTCTTCTTTTTCTTTCACTATTTGCTGTTACAACCGGTATAAGCTTTGTTATGAAATATAAAGGGATGTCATGTTTAGGCTCGGGTTCTATTCCCAAGCTGCCTGATTTTATAGATGCTCTATACAAATTAAATAGCCTGTATTTTAAAATCTGAAAACCGAAGTCTTTTCGTTCCCAAGGATTTCGGATAAAGGATTCGCAACGTCTGTCAATTGTAAGAATGGATGGTTGTTAACAAAAGGGGCAGCCAAACAAACAATCAACAAATATTCACATATCTAGGAAGCGTTTTAAGATAGGACAAAAAAGGCGACATCAAAATCAGAAGATGCATAGGGATAGTGAAAGACACCTTACAAAATCTAAACGACAGGGAATGCTCTTCACAGATGAAGAAAAGCCTTGAAGCAATAGGAATGTCGTTCTACAGAAAGATGCTGAGAATACCATGGACTGAACAAGGGAGCGACGATAAAGTTGTAGAGTGTTGTAGAGAAAATGGAAACAAAAAAGACATTTATACGCCGAATCAGAAAGAGACTCGGGTTCATAATGAAAAACGAGGGCTTGGAGAATTTGACACTCACAGGGCAGGCTGAACGCAAAAGAGACGGAGGAAAGCAGCGCCTGACCCCTGCATAAAGTGCTTGCGTAAATGAATGACTGAACAAGAAGAAAACTTACTAAGCGTAACAAAGGACAGGAAGTTCTAGAGAGTCATAATCGTCCACGTCCTGAAGGGACAGGGAATATTGAAGATGAAGAATTGGTAGTGCACTGTTGAGAATATGGTGGACCGAAAATCTTAGCAACAATTCTTTAAGGGGAAAAAAGAAGAAAACTACTAGGAAACTGAGACTACCAATCAGTAAGAGACAAATTCAATTCCTGGGATACATAACGAGGAAAGAAGGCCTAGGAAATTAAAAACCCGTAGGATGTACTGAAAGCAAGTGGAGCAGGGAGAAATGGCGGGTAATCTACTTAATATGTTTGTGTGAATGGATGACAAAAAAGAAAGAAAGAAAGAAAGAAAGGAAAGAAAGAAAGAAAGAAAGAAATCTGGAGTAAAATAAAGAAAGAAAGACAGAAAAGAAGAAAGAAAACGGTCTGTAAAGAAAGAAAGAAAGAAAGAAAGAAAGAAAGAAAGAAAGGAAGGAAAGAAAGAAAATAGTCTGGAAAGAAAGAAAGAAAGAAAGGAAGGAAGGAAGAAAGAAAATAGTCTGGAAAGAAAGAAAGAAAAAAAGAAAGAAAGAAAGAAATAAAGAAAATAGTCTGGAAAGAAAGAAAGAAAGAAAGAAAGAAAAAAAGAAAGAAAGAAAGAAAGAAAGAAAGAAAAAAAGAAAGAAAAAAGAAAACGGTCCGTAAAGAAAGAAAGAAAGAAAGAAAGAAAAAAAGAAAGAAAGAAAGAAAGAAAGTATATAGTCTGGAAAAAAATAAAGAAAGAAAGATAAGAAAGAAAGAAAAAATAGTCTGAAAAGAAAAGAAAGAAAGAAAGAAAGAAAGAAAGAAAGAAAGGGAAAGAAAATCGTAAAAATGGTAAGAAAAAGAAAAGCGAATATAAATAAAGAATAAGAAGAAAAAATGAAGATAAATATCGAAGACGAAGAAGAAAGAAAGAAAGAAATTAGCCTGTAAAGAATGAAAGATCAGAACTGAGAAAATCTTTCAAAGGAAAGAAATGAAGAAATTAAACGTTTTGAAGAAAAAAAAGTGAAGATTTAGAAAAAAGGAAGGAAGAAAGAAACAAAAAGGATATCAAGATTAAGAGTCCATGCATTGTTTATCAAAAAACAAAAGAAAAACAAAAAAAAAATCCGTATTCTTTTAAATATCTGGCCCCTACCCCGGCCTCTGACGACACTAACTACCCCAAGAAATGCCTGTAAGTAAATCAATGCTCTCATGAAATTATTCTCTTTTCACCAAGCACAAGTCTAAAATTATAGAGATTGTTTACCGACCGACCGTAAAAAGACCTTGAATAATTGATAACAGCTCGACAATGCCAAAGGTAATTTAGCTAAAGGGGCGTGAAAGCTTTTGCATCTCACCCTCATACTAATCTATTTTCAGGTAAGAGCTACATATTTTTTTACATTTTCATTTCTTACGCCAAATTGACTTTTATTGTCTCAACTATTTAATAATTAGAAAAATGTTGGTTTATTGAAAAAAAAAACTAAATTATGAAAATCGATAAAAAACTAACGAAAACATTTCTTTTCATGACGTTTTCCTATCTTTTTTCATTCATTCTTTCTTTCTTTTTAATAAATTTTCTTTTTTTCTTTTTTGCATATTCTTTGTTCGTTCGCTTGCTTCTTTCTTTCTTTCTTTCTTTCTTCCTTTCTATTTCTCTATTTTATATTTTATATTTTCTTTCTTTCTTTCTTTCTTTCTTTCTTTCTTTCTCGGTTGGTCTTTCTTTTCATTTTTACTGTTTCTTTCTTTCTTTTTTTTTCTTTCGTTACAGATTCTTCTTTACTTTTTAAGTTATTTTCTTTTCTTTTTCCCGAATTCTTCTTTCGTTTGATTCTCTTTTTCTACTTTACATTTTCTTTCTTTCTTTCTTTTTCTTTTCTTTCTTTCTTTCTTTCTTTATATTTTCTTTATTTCTACTTTACATTTTCTTTCTTTCTTTCTTTTTTCTACTTTACATTTTCTTTCTTTCTACTTTGCACTTTCTTTCTTTCTTTCTTTCTACTTTACATTTTTCTTCTTCCTTTCTTTCTTTACAGATTTTTATTTGTCTTTTTAATTAATTTTCTTTTTACGAATTCTTTGTTCATTTCTTTCTTTCTTTCTTTCTCTTTGCAAATTCTTTGTCCGTTTCTTTTGCAGTAATTTTTATTTTTACAGATTATTTACTTTCATTCTTTCTTTTTCTTCTTTACGTTTTCTTTCCCAAACATTTCAATTTTTTCAGATTGTATATTTTTCTTTCACAACAATTGCTTTTGTCTTTACGGATAGATCTTTCTTTATTGCTTCTCTTCTTTCTTTCTTTTTTCGTTCTTTCATTTTTAAAAGTTCTTTGTTCTTTCTTTCTTAATAAATATTTTTTTTTATTTCTTACATATTGTTTGTTCTTATTCGTTTTTACATGCTCAGTTTTCTTTCTTAACAGATTCTTTCTTTCTTTCTTTTTTTTTTTATACTTTTCTCTTTCTTTTTATAGATTTTTCTGTCTTTCTTTTATTTTTCTTACTTTCTTTTCTCACATATGTTTCTCCCGTTCTCTTTATTGATTGATTGATTGATTGATTGATTTCTTTCTTTCCAACCTCTCTAATATATATTTTTCCGTATTTCCTCCTAATTCAAACGGAATATTCCACTATTTAGTTAAGTTAAAAGCAGTGTGTAATGCACACATTAAATTACTCTCTAACAGAGGAACCAGCACATTTATTAACAAATTAACCATTTCAAGACACAGTTTTTTGAAAGACAACATACAGTATTTGGGGCATACACTTGCAAATGATTGAAACATACACACGTAGATAGCCGCCATACCTACTTGACGTCTATTAAAATTTGAAGATTAGAATGATGTCTGTTTTGAAATAATTCAATTTCTGGAGCGATTGGTGACATACTTTACAAGACGTATTAGATAAAATTCTCAAGTATCAGGACAAAGATTTCTTTTTAACAGACAAAGTCCGGAAGATAATATTTACAAGAACACTTGAACAATTTTAATAAAAGGGATAAGAAAGAGGAAGGAATACAACATCTTCTAAAATATAAAATGAGTGTGTGTGTAAAAGGTAATATTGTTTGTATTCACCGCCGGTGTAAGGTTCTCGTGCGCCACCCACGGAATCTATGACACGGCCCAATAACTCAATTTTAATAGGGTAGTAATCATATAAAATAAAAATTTCATTGTAACCTTATTATATACTAGTGATTGACCAAGTGTGGCTTAGATACAGCACAAGGCCGAAAGTATGGGGTACCAAGTGAGGATCGAACTCATTATTCAGTCATAAATGTCCTAGCGAGATAAGTTTGTTAATCATTACATTGCTTCGAGGTGCCCAACCTATTAATTATGTACAGTGTAACCCGGATATAAGAGAGTTGTCAGGACCGGAGAAGAAGTCTCTTATATCCGTGTTTCTGTTATATCCGGGTTTGGTCTATTTTATATACATTAACACAGGCTCTAATTTGGGACCAGAGAAAATCTCTCTTATATCCGAGTTTCTCTTATATCCGGGTTTCTTATATCCGGGTTACACTGTGCTATAATGGATCATGTGCAATAAAAGTGAACAATTCAACTTGAATAGTGAATATAAATACAAATTAGAGACATGTCATAATAGATGATTCCATCTGAAATAAATAAACAATATTTTGTGGCAATTCTTAGCTTAAATTAGAGACATGTCATAGTAGATGATTCCATCTTAAATAAATCAACAATATTTTGTAACAATTTTTAACATCAAATTGAGCTTTTCTTGGTCAGAATTTGAATTATTTTAACACATTCAACATTATGGATAAAAAATAGTGAATTTTATATTATGTTTTTTAGACTTAGCAGGAGCAAAACAAATTCACACATTTACACATCTTTCATAGCCACTTTTGTTCAGTTTAAATTGTAACGTACGTAAGCGGGAAAAAAAGCAAATTTTGGTAGGATAAAGCAGGTCAAAAAGTAGTTCTTGGGTCACCCAATCAAGCTTGCACCCGCAAGTGTAATACAGACCGACCTGGACGCTGGGAAAAGTATGAATCAGAAAGAAACAGTTAAAGTTTACGAAATCCATAATAAGGAAAGAAGGTTTAGAAAACTTAACACTCAAAGGAAAAAGGAAACGAGAATTTTACTTAGCGAAAGAAAAAACTTATTGAATTTGGAAATTAAAACCAATCACTCAATTTCGTTTTCGCTCTAGATTTATTTCATAGTAGACTGCGCAAATCTGATCAAATTTATCCATTTCCACAGTACTGCTTGGGCGTACACACTAAATAGTATGGCATATTGAAGATTACTCAATGGGAGGCGCATAGAAATGATGCGGTCAAAATAACCTGATGGCAGGTTTTAAAGTTTCGAGGCAATGGAATCCTTGATCATAAAACGTACGCCAGAAAGCCATCTCCCCGGTACTGAATTGCCTGACCAATAGATGATATACCCGTCACCGTGCTCTTGTAGTCTGCCATCCTCTGAGAAGCGAACATCACTGAAGGCAGCGATGTCAACATTTAGTCTTGACAATTCGTTTGCAATTAGAACACAGAGATCTGGACGACCACTGTACGGTGTGTCCAGTATGTTTCTGATTTTCTAGCATGCTACATGTAGTCCTTTGACACCCTTGCTGGTGGGTTTGTAAGCTTGTCTTTACTGATGTTGGACCGCATGAGAAGAAGTCCGTTGACCACGGTTAGCCAACTGGGGTTGATAAAGGAAACGAGCTTTTCTAGGCCTCTCTCCATTTGGAACAAACAGTGCTGTCCCTAGAGAAGACTACTTGGTGAGTTAGGGTGCTGCCGAACGATGTTGTCGTCCTCAGGTCAACATCATCCCACCAGCAGGAGGTATTAGGACTGCCGTTTTCGACACTTTCCCCTCGCTACAGGGCTTGGAAATCGGTAGTGGACGCGAACGTCTCCCTCAGGACTGTTCAGTGGAGTCTTTAGGTGATGTGCTGCGTGCGCTGAATTGGTTTCCTCCTTTAAACCCGGGATTCGATTTATGGCTTAGCAAGCTGGTACGATGGCAGTGTGGGATCTTCCACAACATACCAGCCTTACCTCTTTTTAGGAAATGCACTCTTCCTATCTGGTAAGTAACATCCTACTTTCATACAAATATAACAAGTATTCATTGGTCAATCACCTCCAATCTAGCTTGTTGATTGGTCAGTTCCGACCAATCAAACCGCCTTCACGCGATCAATCTGTTTTCCCGCTCATGTGCTGGGAGCCTCACGACCATTATAAAAACCCAACACGTGTAAACTCCCTCGAGTTTTCTTTTCATTCATCTCTCTCGCACGTCTCATTCCTTGCTACCAAGTGCCAAGATGTAACCTTCAAGAACTCCCGTCTTAGCCATTGAGGTCAGACGTTAAAGACAATTACCAACATTCACGAACTCTGAAATCACTTCTGAACTTTTACCACCTTTAAAATTCACAATTCCAAACTTTATTCTTCTAAATTACAAGTTTAATATTACTTATTTCTTAATATGAACTCCGGTACAACTATTACCTAATCAAAGGGACACTTCTCTGTCCTACCTTTTCAGTTCGTATGCATGTATATCAAACATTAATAAAGTTAATTGTTATGTTTTGAAATCATTCCGTTCAGTTTTGTATTTTATTCTATGTGCTATTTACGTCAAATATAAATTGCATTCCGTCCACGCATTGTCCTTAATCTCACCTTTCCAAGCCAAAGTTAAATATTGGTAACTCAATCACTACAATAATGATGACCGCGATGTTCGTCGTTCGACGTTCACAACAACAATGGTAATATAACCACTACAGCAGTCCCATGGTTGTAGGTTTTACTGTCCTTCTCTTAGCCAGTGGATAAAAAAGTGGGGGTGTGGAGAGTATCACACAACAGGATTAAAAATAAGACCTGTCAAAAGGGCGGGGGAAGCTTTTTGATCAACTGCCATCTAGCATAATTCTGAGAGTCTTGACCGTCCCCACATCTCCATAAATGTAGGTAGAAAAAAAAAACAAAACAAACGTTGTTAAGATAGCAAGGGTCACAAAATACTGCCCAAGACCCTTAATCAGGACTGCGCCCTCCTGGTCGTGCGTTCGGGGATAGTACACACCGATCTTGCCTGAGAGTTCATTGTGTGTCTTCTCAAAGAAGTGTAATTATCTTTTTTTAGAATCACTACCATTAAATAAAAAAGCAAAAAGGTAAAAAAAGAATTATCCAAGGGAGGTAACTCAATAAATTTATACTATAATTATTTCCCCTGCAAAATAAAACTTTTTGTTGTTGTTGGTATTTTGTTTAATGTGTCGTGTTAAAGAAATATATGAATAAAAAAATTCTTATACTGCTACTAAATAAACAACTAAAAATTAATTATACTGTAAAAAATAATTGCAATAAAATAATTATAACAATTATAATTATCATTAACTCATATCTATAAGTCTACAAACATTTATTATCAGAGCCACAACTTAATACTTCTACAACTGGTCCAATTGTCGGAGTTAACTCCCCCTTCACTCCGTTAACCCTTTCACCAGGGGTCTCTCTTCCCTGGCTATAAATAGCCGCTGATCCTTCGCCTCTCTTTTTTTCCGTCAGGCCTGCGCGCCGACACCTTGAGGTAAATCTCTCTTTTTCCTTCAGGATTTCAGCTATCAACCTCGAAATGTAGGCGCTAACAAGGGATAGCGTGGAAACACGCTAAGCACAATACACACACACGCACGCACATACAGAATATTCACACACGCACGCACATACAGAATATTCACACACACTTCATCCTTTGTACTGTTTCCATGTATTGTAACTTGTTATTAATATATATTTGTATATACATATATTATCGGTCTTGTGTTTTGTTTGCTTTCTTTGCCTTCTTCTTTGGACTTAATCAAAGTCCAACCTTTTTATGTAGTTGGGTCTGGCGGGCAGGAGTATCTGAACCTTACTTGCGTTACTTCTACGTCTGACTTCACAACATCAGAGCCACGGCCCTCTACAAGGGATAATGAAATGTTTTTATTTCAATGTTTGGTATAAATGAGGGAAGTGAGAAATAACTTACTGAATATGTCTTTAATTAAATTAATTTAGATTTACAACATAAGGAATGAAATATTTTGAATATATGACTATAATTTGTCACTACGTATAAAATAATACCTGGCTCTGTGAGCAATGTAACGGTCAAATTCTCATAAAAAGATAGTGATCCCCTTACGGATGCCAAAACAATATATACTCATAAGACATGATTTCTTAAAATACAAAACAAAAAAAATAAATTAAAATAGAATAAAATAAAATAAAATGAAATTCGTAGCTAGGAGTTCTTTTTTTTTTTTTTTTAAATATATATATGTTGAGAATCCTTTCTCCAAAATTCTTGGGACTGAAGTGCTTCGGTTTTCAGATTTGGGGGGATTTTAAAATACAGGCTATTTAATATGCATATAGCATTTATATAATGAAACAGCTTGGGAATAGAATCCAAGCATATATACAATTGTCGGAGTTAACTCCTCCTTTAGTTCGTTAACCCTTTCACCAGGGGTCTCTCTTCCCTGGCTATAAATAGTCGCTGACCCTTCGCCTCTTTCTTTTTTTCCTTCAGGCCTTTGCGCCGACACCTGGAGGTAAATCTCTCTTTTTCCTCAGCCTTATTACCTCGAAGATGTGAACGCTCACCAGAGATAGCGTTTCCCAAAATGCTGGAAACACGCTAAGCATCATACACACACGCACATATATAATGTTCACATACACACTTTGTCCTTTCTAACTGTTTCCATGTTACTTGTTATTAATATATATATTTGTATACATATATTATCGGTCTTGTGTTTTGTTTGTTTTTCTTTGCCTTCTTCTTTGGACTTAATTAAAGTCCAACTTTCTCATGTAGCTGGACCTGCGAGCAGGAAAATTTGAACCCACATGTGTTTCTCCTACGTCCACTCAACAACATCACAGCCACGGTCCACTACACAATATCCCTTTACATTTCATAACACAGATTACACATACACCTTTGAGGTAGTTCTATATAAATAACATACACCCTGAAAGTAGTTTTATAGAAAATTTAATAAATTTTGCGTATATACCCATAGAACGTGATTTCTTAAAATGCAAAAAAAAAAAAAAAAAAAAAAATTCGTAGTCAGGAGTTCTTTTTTTTTTTCATATACAGGTTGAGAATCCGAAATTCTTGAGATCAATATAATGATGCAGCTTAGGAATGGAACCCAATCATAAACACGATATTCCTTTACATTTCATAACACAGTTTATGCATTTACCCTGAAGGTAGTTTTATATAAGCGACATATGTTCACTCCGACGCTTTTTATGTAGTTGGGCCCGGCGGGCAGGAGTATCTGAACCTTACATGCGTTGCTTCTACGTCTGACTTCTATCAACAACATAACAGCCACGGCCCCTCTACACAATCGCCGTAATAAGGGCAGCTGTTTTTATACTCTGGCATTTTTATTTAGGGATAAAAGAGCAGTAAACAGCTCTTTTCCCGAGAATAATTGACGGCATGCTGAAGGCGGTGGCACAGATATGTTTAAATTAGATTAAGTTCGTCGTGTAAGTATTTATGTCATTTTTGGCCAAACCTCCTCAACAGACAAAAAGAAAAAGGCGGCAAGAAAAGTCAATGGTATTTCTTTTGCTAAAGCTGAGGATGATACTTAATATTTTTTTCTTTATTTCCTTTCTGGTGTCATTTGGTGTGGTTGTTAAATCCTGTGCGAAGAAATATGCGAAAGCGTATAGTAGCTAGATAGAAAGCCCATTTTTTTTTATCAAACATATGTCCTGGGTGCGACATGTAATTGAAGACACATTATAATATAAAGAAAAATAATTAGAAGAAAAAAACGTGTGTTAAAAAGTATACACATGCGCAACTTAGAAAAACAGAAAAAAAGTGTTGTTCAATAAAAGTACTTCAGTCTCGACGTGACTCTTCATGCAGGTCTTGATCAACTCTTGCTTAGACTCACAACGGTGGTTTTCAATGAATCAGAGCCATCATGGAGCTGCTGACTGATTTCCTACTTGACAATACCTTAGATAAAGTACGGATTGAGTGCTAGTAGGCCAGATGTTACGGGAAAAGGTAATATGTCTATGAATGTTCATGGCCAGACATTCCATTGTTCCATGGTTAGAATATTGCAGTCATATATAGTCCGATGTTCCAGCTATTTATCTAGAGCTCTTTGATAAAATCCAAGGAAGTATCAGCAATATTACTGGTCCTAATCTGGCGTCTCGGCTTCAGTAAGCTTTCCCTTCTTTGTCTTTTCTATAAATACTTTCATGGTAGTTGTTCGGATGATTTCTTCACTAAGGTACCTAGAGTTTTAAAATTTAAGCGCTGTACAAGACTGGCGACGTGGTCTTATCAATTTACAGTTGAGTTGGCTAGATGTAACAGGAAGTTATATGCTAACAGTTTCTTTTCTCGCACTTCTCGCTTGTGGAAGTCGCTTCTAGCTCCATGCTTCCTAGCCAACTTTAATCTGCAAAAAATTAAATGCAATGTCAATCACTAACTACTGTTCTCTCGATTACTCTCCCTCTGTTCTCAATTCCTAGAAATTGTTCCTATTTCTAACTCTTCCACACCCAGTAACCCCTTGTGTCTTTAGTGGCTTTACTGACTTGCTTGGGGTGAACTCGATGTTTTTTTTTTTTTTAAATCACTCTTTTTAGACTACTGAGAATAGATACCTCTTTTCTCCTCTACACACACAAACACGTGACGTTCTCATTTCGGACAAGCAGTCAACAAGGACAGTTCGTCAACACGTGCGTCAAGGAAAATTTCAGCTCTTTTTCCTTTTCTGGCCATAAATGTAAGATTTATCTCGACAAAAATTCAGGCTAAGAAAACCCCAGACACTTCTTGTATTTTCTTACATAATTATCTGGACATTCACTACACACATTTATAAAAAAAAAAACATACGAGAAAGATTGTATACATTTTATTATTCTTTATCTAATCCTTTATTCGGATTCTGATCCACACTTGATCTACATTTGACCCCAACCTCCCACTTTTACTCAGTATTACGATCTCTCGTCTCTCCAACACCATATAACACTAGATAATAAATAATACTAGTTTTGTTGTTTCCACGTCTTTCTCTTTCTCATTTTTACAAGTATTTTTTTATATATAAATGTTGATGCGAGTTATAATTATTTACTCAGTATTATTTGAAATTATTATAATTTGAACATTTTTGAAAGTTATAAATTTTATATTATTCCTGTAAAACATTTTAGGAGTTTTAACAACTCCCCCAAAAACATAAGGTTTGGGTAAATTGTTTTCTTTAAAAAATTTCTGTTATTCCTAAAAAAACATCTCCTCTTCATTTTGGTGGAATTGAAGACAAAACAGAAGATTAAATTTGTCTTCTTGGTTTCAATCTGTACTATCTATGTTGGACTCTTCCGCCTACTATAAGATTAGTAGGAGAGAAGGCCTTGGGGGAACAGTCGAACAGATTGAACACTGGGTCATCCGACACACATTCACTTGGTCACAACAATAATAAAACTTTGTTTTCAATTTTTGTTCGAAGAATTAGCTTCCAAAACGTTTATGTAAGTCGTATATGCAGAAGAAAGATCTCGATCAAGAAAGTAAGTCTAAATGAACAGCTGAAATAAATATGACTGTCATTCGCCCATATATTGAATATTGCTGTTATAGGAATTAACACCTATATATATATATATATATATATATATATATATATATATTTCAACCAGTAAAATCCCATCAGAAAGTCTGTTGGATAAGCAATCATTACAAAGGTAAATACCGTCAAAATACTTGGCGGACGTAGTTGTAAACCTATTACGTTTTATTTTGGGACCATTTAGAAAACTCCCTTCACCACACCCGCAATTCCGAGAAAAAAGATTTTCGCAAGCCAGTGAGAAATTATTTTCTTATCAATGAAAAACATTTATTCGAAACGTTCAAACCGCTATTTTGAATCCTTTAAATGGGTATAAAAATAGAAGCATATTACTTCTCGAGGTTCAAACCATTTTGGTAGGCCAGTTTGATCAACACGTGCACACACACACACACACACACACACACACACACACACACACACACACACACACACACACAAACATGCATCCCCACGCACGTACACAACGGCCTTGTCCGCGAACACAATAGAAAGGATTAACCAACAGCCGCTAACTAAGCCTTTGTTTACGAACTCACAAACAATTTAGGCTGACCTTCATAGATGAAGTCTATTCGCACATTTCAATCGCACTAAGCAAACTTAATTAGTTTATAAAACAAACTTCACTGCAAGTGAAATTTGAACATTTCTTGTCATTGTATATTTCTGAATATATATATATATATATATATATATATTTTAATATTTTTTATTTTTTAATATATATATATATATATATATATATATATATATATATATATATATATTGAACAATAAAAAATATTAAAAAATTAAAATCTTCAGACACACTGGGTTGTAGATTAATATTCTTTCGTTTTTTTATTATTATTATTTCATTTAGATTCCTCGACTAGTTTCGGCCAAAATGGCCATCATCGGTTGAAGAAATATTTCTGTTTGCTGGTAGCAGTAAACTACAGAAATGAATGTCTTGCTGGAGAAAATGAACTTTTGTCTGTAGTTTTTATTTGTTTTTTTTTTTAAATTTTTTATCTTTTTAACATGAATCTTTTAACATACCTTGTGTTGGTAAAACAGTCTCTTTTAAGTTGTTATTTGAGATAAGAGCTGGGTGGATCTATGCTTCTCTGAATTCCCCTGTTCAGTTTGACAGTTTTATTAGTCCTGGAGAGGGGATGTGTCTCTGTTTAGTGCTTGTATGTGTGTTATTTGGTTCTTAGGGAGTGAGTGAGTATTATTTGTGTAAGCGTTTGTATTGCTGTAGGTGTGTGTTATCATTTGGCTCATTAGGGAGTGAGTGAGTATGATGTGTGTAAGTGTGTGTATAAGTGTGAGGCCTCCACACCTCCGTAAGCATGTCTGTCTTTTGTGGGTGAGAAATGTGGGTAGGTTTTGATTTGCTGAGTTATATATTAGTACTATCTATATTGTTAAATTTATGATTTAGCCCGGCTGGGTATTGTGTTTTTAGACGTTGTATCCACTTATTTTCATGGAACTCTAAAATCTTTCTAATGTTATCTGCTCTGAACTTTTCTATTTTCTCAATTGTAGTGAATTTGGCATGGGTTTTGAAATCGTGTTTTTCCAGGCGGAAATGTTGTTCTACAGTTAATAATTTTTCATGGGGAGTCGACTTAATTCGATTGCGATAATTATTAGTTATATATATATATATATATATATATATTTAAAACATTTTTATGTTTAACGTTCTTTTTATAGATACAAGTATTTAAGTAAATGCTCTTTTTATTTATAAACAGTATTAAATAACATTTACCGGCCTGAATGTCCGAGAAATTTTCATAGAAAATATTCGTCCTTTGACAGGATTCGAACCTGAATCCTATACGGAACCGTCATTTACGCCGACGTGCCTAACCTCTCGGCCACAAAGGATCGAATTTAGTGCTTATAAACTTCAATCTTCCATGAATCTCGTACATTCATAACGAATATTTTCTATGAATATTTCTCGGACATTCAGGCCGGTAAATGTTATTTAATACTGTTTATTATAAACAGAGCATTTACTTAAATACTTGTATCTATAAAAAGAACGTTAAACATAAAAATGTCTTTTAATAAATAAATTGTCGGACTTTGTCCATTTCTTAATATATATATATATATATATATATATATATATATATATATATATATATATATATATATTCCAACTGACTTTCTGCTTCTACTTTTGCTTCAGAAAATAACCTGTTTATATTTCATTTAAAAGATGTGTTTTTTGTGTTAAATGTTTTGAATCCCGACCCTGTCATATCTAGTTGGGTGCTAAAATCTAAAAAGGAATTCGCAATGTGTTCGCTTCTAACCTGTCATCTCTCACTTTCTTACCGTTCTACCGTAGGATCCCTGTGGTTTTACAATTAACATTTTCATAGTAATTGTTTGGATGGACTTTTTCTCTTTGATATCGGGACTTTACGAATTTAAACACTACTAGACTGGCGGCAAGGTCTCATCATCAATTGAAATAGCTAGATGTGACCATCAATTTTAAACTAAGGAGAAGGATTGTGGATAGATCAAGACATCTCCAGTTGCCTTGATCTATCCACTATCACACTCCTCATCCTTTCCTCTATCACTCCTATCTGATCTTGCTCTAAATCTTCTGTAACCCCTTGCGTCCTAGTGGCTTCTCGCCTTGCTTGGGGTGAAACGCTTTAAAAAAAAAAAGAATAGTTTCTTCACTTGCAATTCTTTCTTGTGGAACTCACTTTTGGCTTCTTCAGGTGATATTTGTTGGAATTGCGACTGAAAACTATATTTAGTTTTCGGGGGGGGGAGGGTAGATTGTTCTAATTCCACGTGTCATGCTTTTGAATATGGTAATATAGATGCGGACAACAGTTCGAACAATGTAAATAGTTACAATCTCTCATCTCAGAAATATAGACAGATGTCTTGGTAGTTCTTGTGAATGTTTGAAATTGTCGATGTGTCGTAGGATGTTGAATTAAATAGCATCTTATTATTTTGATGGTTGCTGCTGATTTTTGCTGACCTTCTTTTGACAGTGAAGACGTGTACTGCTGATCCCGTTTAAAATGAAGGCAAGGCCGATGTTGGAGCTGGGGTCAAACGAGAGAAAGAAAGGGCCAACGAAACGTCACCGTGTACCACAACAAGGAATAAAACGTCTAATAATAAAGCCTCTGATAATAGGTTTTCGGAAAAAATAATGTTGCCAGCTGTACGTTTTTGAAAAAAATGATATTACCAGCTATACGTTTTTGAAACAATAGTGTTGCTGGCTATACGTTTTTGAAAAAATAATATTACCAGCTGTACATTTTTGAGGAAAATTATATTAACAGAAAAAGATTTTTGACGAAACAAAAATATTACCAGGAAAAAAAAGTTGTTGGCATTAAATAACCCATTAAGGTTGATATGCCGTAAAACAAAATAAACCAAACCAATCTAAACCAAAGAAAGCATATTCTATTCATACGAATCTATCCGAAAAAATTTGTCGGCATTAAATGACCCATTGAGGTTGATATGCCGTAAAACAAAACAAACCAAACCAAACCTGATCAGAGGCCTTGCTGTTGGACGTAGTTTATCGTGTTACCCTGGACGCGGATGTAGTTTATCGTCATACCCAGGACGTTCTTTTCAAACGTGTTAAAATAATAATAATTGTTTTTCTTTTCCCAGCTTTTGCCAGCAGAGACCCACCTGTGAAGATATCGTCCATTTTTCCACATGCTGACGAAGTTGGCTTTTGACTCAGTCGAAAAAAATCGTGGCAGTCCGCTATGGCCGAGAAATTTGAAGAGGTGGACAATGGGACGATCAGCTTTGAATCTGGAGATCTTCCGCCAACATCCACATTGCCAACCATTGACCTGGATTGGGAAATGGACGCTGAAGTCAATGAACCTATTAGCTACGTCAAAGATGACTTCTACGGTTTTTTAGCTAAGGTAAGTCGAAACTAACAAATATGTAACCCTGAAAGTTATCTTAAAATGCGTATTCTTAAGGTCCTATCCAAGTTAAAAAAATTATAGCATCACAGTCTTTCTGCATTCATTCTTTTGTCATTTTCTCCTTTTGTTTCATCTTAATCATCATCATCATTATCATCATCCTTATCATCAGTCTTATTATAGCAGGTGTGGTCGTAGGGTCGCTGCGTAATTGAACAACTGATCTCTCAATATTTGGGCTGAAAGCCGGTGGTGGGGAGATATTCATTCAAGGGTAGCGTGTATTAGGCAAGTTGATCTGGCACAGCCAATCCTTTCCCATGTCAAATTTACAGCTGATCCCCCAACTTGAAGGCTCACCCTGGCCACTGACACGTGGTCGTCGAACACTCTGCTCTGGCTGTTGACCTAAGGATGGGAAACACTTCGTCAAGTGATGACGTGTCATCTTAGCATTGGCTGGATACATAGCTATGGAGTTCAGTCTAACACATCATGTGAGATAGCCGTCGACATGCAATCTGTCTTTTGACAGATCTTGCTTTTAATCCTGCTGTTATCTGGCAAACTTCTTCGCCGAAAAACCTGATGAGGGAATGGGTTGAGTCTCCGATGATTCGATTATACAAAAGGCAGTATTATGTTACAATGGCCACGCGAGTTAGAGGCTTAGGGAGTAAAAGACACAGTTTATGTGGATATGTGTGGACGATAACGGTTAACCCTAGTCTTAGACAGGTTAAATTTGTGGTGATCAGGGAATGAACTTCTTGGGAGACGGTTCCACAAGGCAATGGTTCGTGGGAAGAAACAGCATCTCGCTATGGAAATACGAATGAAATGAGGGTGGTTTTTTAACAAAATGGCGGGTCTGAGCCGTGAAGGTTAGGACAAGTGGAACTAAGGAATGTAGTTCATCTGAACATTCACCATGGAAATAGCGATAAAGCAGTGAGAGCCTTGAGATATCTTGTCTGTGAGAGAGAGGATTCAGAGTGGAAAATCTTTCGTCGCCTAGAAGTACGCACAGACGCTATTAGACTTCATAGACAATGGAATGTGAAGACCGAGCAGCTCCTGCCCATATATGGCAGCAATACTCCATTTTCGGCCTGATCTAACTCTTGTAAATTTAGAGGTCCTCAGGAGTCAGGTACTTGCTGGAGCGGTACGGGGAACCGACCATTTTACCAGAATATTTAAATACGTATCATATGTACGAGTTCCACTTGAGGTCTCGGTTAAGTCCCAATAGACACCCAAGGCACGGAACCTTCCAACAGGAACGTCCACTCATAATAATACGAGGGTCGTTCAAAATAATCTAAGCCTCTCCAGAGTTGGAGAAACAAGACAGTTTTTCAATATATAAAGACAATTTTATGTTTATACATTCTTTTTATAGATACAAATATTTAAGTAAATGCTCTGTTTTATAATAAACAGTATTAAACAACATTTACCGGCCTGAATGTCCCAGAAATTATCACAGAAAACATTCGTCCTCCGACAGGGTTCGAACCTGTATCCTATATGGAACCGTCATGTAACTTGACGTGCCTTTAACCGATTTGGCCACAGAGGAGCGTTCGGTTAGCAAGGTCGAATTTACTGTCTTTAAACTTCAATCTTCCATGAATCTCTCACGTATATTCATATCTGCTCATGGCGTATCAAATGTAAACAAATGACGTCACACATTATGAAATGGACAAAGTCTGACAATTATTTTAAGACATTTTTATGTTTATACATTCTTTTTATAGATAAATGTTGTTTAATACTGTTTATTATAAACAGAGCATTTACTTAAATATTTGTATCTATAAAAAGAATGTATAAACATAAAAATGTCTTAAAATAATTGTCGGACATTGTCCAATTCATAAGATATATATATATATATATATATATATATATATATATATATTTCAATTATAGGTGCAATTTTAATTTATAATTACATGAATCATTAATACAAAAAAAATTATATAGAGGTTAATGATTTAAATGGCGAGAATACATCTTCGCAAACAATTTCAATAAGATACACTAACCCCTATACCTGAGGATGTCTGTAGGAACAGACGAAAGCTTATAAAAGATTAAAAAGACCTTATGCAACTGGAATTTATAAGCAGGGGTCATATCATTCATATACAGGTTCTTGGTCATAATTTTTCTTCAAAAATTCATTGCCCGTAATAATTACTTACAAAAATGTATTGCTGGTACTAAAACCTATTTTTACGCTTTCATAGTGTTTTGACCATAGTTTGGGAGTTAACTATTTGCCCATAGGGAGGACCTTAACAGATGCTACCACACCGGGTGTGGGTGGACCTGGGAACACCAGCAATTAAGAGGTGCTTCCGCGCTCCTCAAAACCTTCTGATCAGACGCCTTGCTGTTAGATGTTGTTTATCGACTTACCCAGGATGCGGATGTAGTTTATCGTCTTCACCGGGACGCCTCATTTGAGGCGAGGGGTCTTACCCCTTTGCAGAGGTGCAATCGTCGATTTCGGAAACCCCAGCCGACAGGGCGTTGTACTGCTGGTAATATTTTCCTCAAAATGTATTGCTGGAAATAATTTTCCTCAAAAATACATTGCTGGTAATATTTACTTTCTTCAAAAATATATTGCTGGTAATAATGTATTGCTGGTAATAATTTTTCCTTCAGAAAATTTATTCCTGGTATTAAAACCTATTTTTAAACTTTCATAGTGTTTTGACCCCTGTTTGGGAGTTAACTATTTGCCCATATTTGGGACCTTAACAGGTACTGCCACACCAGGTCAGGGTGGACCTGAGAAAACCCGCAATTAAGAGGTAGTTCCACGCTTCTCAAAACCTCCTGATCAGAGGCCTTGCTGTCGGATGTAGTTTATCGTCTTACCCAGGACGCGGATGTAGTTTATCGTCATACCCAGGACGGGGGTCATGATTGTACAGTTCCCACAAGAAAGAGATAGATAGATAGATAGATAGATAGATAGATAGATAGAAATAATTGCTTATATAATTAGACCAACAGCATAAAATACAATACCGTTGTTAAGTTAACGTATAGTAGGGTACAATGGTGGCTACATCTTTGGTTGGCAGCCAGTCTATGAGAAACACAGTACTATGACACTTCACAATCTTCACCAAGAAGCCATGCCAATTCATAGATAATAAATAAAAGGAATCCATGGATAGTTATGTTTTTTAAAATCCTTATTCTCGCCAACTCTTAGCTCGATCCTAAGCATTAATGTTATGGGACCTTACCCATAATAACATAATGGACTATTCCATACGTAATAAATACTGTGCCTCAAGAGGAAGCAGGGAGTTCAGTCCGAAGTTGGGCGACCGGGTGACCGGCTGATCGGTTGAACTCTCTGCCTTCGGGCGGGGAGGAACCCGAACGAGGCTACGTCGAAGGGCGGAGTCTCTTTCCGGGGGTAAACCGACCCTGAACCCGTTTATACGGGTTCAAAGGGCATATTTTTGGCCGAGCCCACGGGCTCGGAGATCCCACGGGCTCGGAGATCTCACGTTAAACCGGCCTTGTGCCACATGATACCCTCGTGGGGTGGGTGACTAAATACTTTTCAGCCTGAAGTCTGGAGTGAAGTCCGTCAGGAGTCTGTCAGTCAGTCAGAGCAAGTCAGTCAGTCGAGTCAGAGGCAGTGCGAAACAGAGTCGCGTTCAAACAATTACTACAAGACATTGGAATAGTGATACTGGTCGAGACTACATTGTTCTCCCTACTAAACCTGATTGTTCGTACTAACACTTTCTACTTCTCTGTATATATCCCTGTTTGTAATATATCTGTGTTATTCCATATCCGTGTTCGAGTTCTTCTTTATGGGTTCTACCTTGGACTATCACCGTGGTACAAGGAACCGGACCATAACAATTAGACATTTAGGATAACACAGAGTGTCTAGTGGGTGTAATGGGATGGAAAACGTGATTTTAAACCCTCGCTACCTTTGGGCCATGTCCAAAACTCAGAAAAAGCTAAGGAAGGCGACCTCCCCCCCAAAAAAAAAGAAAATCCAAAGTGGAGCCCCGAAGTCCGGTTTGCTGTCAACACTGATAATTTTCCTTCAACTCCTGCAGCCAAGCCAGTCCCTTAATATAATGCTGTATATTCCGTTGGATCTTGTCGTTTCAACCGAGTTAGGGCGAGGCTGTGTGGTCATATGAGCTGGGTAGCACACGGTCTCCATATAACATCGCTCGGGCCAGCGCCCTTGAGAGCTCATTTCGGATTCACCACCTGAAACATAATGATTTTTTTTTAACCACACATCATCCTCCCATTACCTCGCGAGATAATCGGATGCTTACTTCTACGGATACAAATAATGGATGGGCCCGGTGCGGAAAGTTGATTCTCCGTGCCGAGTTCAAATTCCAGTAGAGGTTAGACACCGCACAAATAAATTCGGAAAGGTATGAATTCATTTTCTTTTACTCCCAGCTATGGGTTAAATAATTGGCATCCAATCGAAGAAAAAGATAACACTTTCTAGCAATTCAACTCCGTAAAGGGCCCTACATAAAAAATAACATCTATGCCTGAGGATAGTAAATGTTTTACAAGGTAAATAAACAGAGCAGTAACACCTACGGTAGGGAGAATGTGACTGTAAACTCCACAGAGGAGTCGACACGGTTAAATACATACGTATATACATATTGTATAATAATGAAATATATAAAACAAATGTGTTTGTAATCTTATATATATTCACTTATATTCAATGTATTCATACATTAAATACACAAGGGTCTTATATATATATATATCTTATATATATATATATATATCTTGTATATATATATATATATATATATATATATATATATAAATAAATATATATATATATATATATATATATATATATATTGCAAGTGTTTTTTCCGTTGACGTGGCATGTACTATTGATCCAATAATTAGAGCAATGTCTCAGGTTTTCAGAATTTTTTTTATTCCGCAGATCGATATCACATGAGTTTCATCTTGGAATTTTACCCGAAATTACCTGAAATTGAGAAAAAAAATAACATCTATGCCTGAGGATAGTAAATGTTTTTATCGAAAGTACTTGCAAACAATATGGACCGATCTTCTAATCTATTGTACAATTAATAAAAACAAGGATCGCGCCGTTCAAGTGGACAGTCAGTTAATGCCTTATAATCTGTTAGTGAAGCGAGTTCGTCATCAATTACATTAACTTTATTGATTTATTCTTTGAATAACTAATTTACAATATTAATTAAGCGGCACTATTTCATAATTTAAAAAAAGGATCGAACTGCAGTAAAAAAAATATATTTTGAAGTCTTCTGAGACATTGCTCTTAATATTGGATGTCACGTCCACGGAAAAACACTTACAACAATAGAAATTGTAAATTACTACAATATATATATATATATATATATATATATATATATATATATATATAAACAAAGACTTGTACACACAGAAAAAGAAAATAGATTTAAATAAAATGGACGTCTTTATTCTACCTTTAGAACCCTTTCGGTCAGCACTTTTTCAAAAGGTAATAGATGGTGATGGCGGAAGCAATCGAAGATAGATTAATAAATAACGAATGAGGAGGGAAAATTGGAACACAAAATAGATTTTAATTATAAATAAATTAATGAATAAAAAAATGCGAAGTTCTAAAAAGAGTATAAAATGGAAAAAAGTCACTCATAATCCGTCGGCTGATGAAATTTAATGTAAACAACCTCAATGACTCGGAGATGGTGAACCAAGCGAGTACTATGTAAGATGAAAAACAAATACGCCATTATAATCGGGATTGTCTAGAAAATGATGTCCAATGGTTTAAAATCCTTATTCAAGCCAATTCTTAGCTCAATATCGAAGTCGACAGAGACTAAATATAAAATACTAGGTTCTTTCAAAATGTTCTGAGCCTCACCCAGAAAGAAGAACCATTGCTGAACATTTTTGTTATGACAACACACTACCAATTCTGAGAAAAAAAGAAAAACTAATTCAGTATTCTGTCTTAATTTTTGTGCAGCTGAGGCATAAAAGAGTTAGAGATGTGTGACAAATCTAAAAATGGACAAAACTGAGGCCCGAGAAGTTATAAAGCATCTGAAAAGTAAGGTATAACACCCAAAGAAATCCATACGGACATGGTACTGATACTTGATGAGGACTCTTCTTCATACGCAACTGTGAAGATGTGGGTTGTGGAATTCAAGCAAGGCAAAGACAACACAGAAAATGACCTTCGGTCAGGTAGTCCAAAAGCCTCAACAACTTATGAGCAAGTTGATACCATTCACCGTATGATTTTGGATGACAGACGTCTTACTATTGAGCAGATAGCTAAAGGCATTAGTTCTGGTCTGGTCCACACTGTTTTAACTGAGATCTTGGGGATGAGCAAGTTTTCTGCAAGATGGATCCCAAGAATGTTAACAGCAGAGCAGAAGCTGAAAAGGGTTGACATTTTTAGGACACTTCTGGTTAATCATGAGAATTTTTACCGCAGTTTAGTAACTCAAGATGAAACCTTGATTCCCTACTTTGAACGTGAAACAAAGACTCAAAACAATGGAAACACTCTGGTTTTCCATTTCTGAAGTTCAAGCAGGCAGCGTCTGCTAGCAAGTTGACAGCTTCTGTTTTTTTGCGTATTCTGAAGGTGTAATCCTGACAGATTTTACCTGGGGAAGGGAAAAGACATTAATGGACAGTACAATGCATCAGAAGTAAGGCAACTGAAGGAAGCAGTCAAGTCGAAACGTAGAGGGAAGCTGAGGGTAGGTGTTCTCTTGGTCCAATATAACGCACCTTTCACTTGGCTCAGGTTGCAGTATAAAATCCACACAAAAAAAGCCGCAATTTTAAGTACCGACTTAACGGATCGGCTTCAGTCACTTTCGCACCGCCGTAAGTTTGCCACTGCTCCTGTGACTTTTTCTATAAATAATTTCATGGTAATTTTTCAGATGAACTCTTTACTGTGTTACGTAGATTTTTTGAATTTAAGCGCATTACTTTACGGGCGTCGTGACATCATTAATTTACAGTTGAGTTGGATAGATGTAATCGTAAATTCTATGCTAACAGTTGCTTTTCTCGCACTTCTCGCATGTGGAACTCCCTTCTGACTCCATACTTCCCACCCAACTCCAATCTGCGAAGAAATTAAATGCAATGTCAATCGATATCTACTGTCCTCCTGATCACTCTTTTCTATTAATGTTTCTGTTCCTAATTCATTTACACCCAGTAACTACTTGTGCCTTAGTGGCTTTACTGCCTTGCATGGGGTGAAACTGATTAAAAAATCATTTTAACACAGACCCGTATACTGGGCAATAAATCGGCCTTTAATGTTTGATTGGTATTCTCAGCATCCTTCTGTAGAACAACGTAACTTTTGTTTCGCGTCTCTTCTTTATGTGTGATAAGATTGTGTCAGCATTCATAATACAGTTCAGCACTCTCAAATAAATAATATCTTGACGAAGAGTTTTTGCTTTTATGTGTTATCTAACCCCTTATATGGCATAGAATATTGGACAATTTTCTCATTGATGAAGAAGAGGCTTGAAGCAGAAGAGATGTGGTTCTACAGAGGAATGCAAAATTTTAAGGGATCGTAACATGTCTTAAGAAACAAAGAAAAATCTACCGAACTGCTATGGAATACAGTGGCTTAAGAAAAGTTTTTAGCCAGGAGAAATAAACTACATCCAATATCAAAATTTAATAGCGTAATCCCAACTCAACATAAACAAACAGTATTTGGAACTAGTATGGAGTAGGTCCTCCATTTGCTAGTTTCAGTGCTTGTATTCGATTTTTCATGGATTTGATCAAGTTATCAACAATTGTCTGATCCATATTTTGCCAGTCCTTTAGCAATGTTTCATTAAGGGTTGCTACTCTCTCGAAGTCTTCGGTCAAGGTGCTCCCAAACATGCTCTATTGGATTCATGTCAGGATCTTGGGCTACCAATGGCAGTGACTTGATTCATTCCATCCAGGCGTTTGCTGCCCTTTGCGTATGACATGGCGCTCCATCTTCTTGAAAAAGGTAGACATTCTTGTCAATCTGATTGGTTTCAAATTGAGGGAGTAGTCCTTTCTCTAATATTTGACAGTATTTTGGACCTTTCAACCGTTTGTCAACAAGAATCAGCTCAGATTTTCCTCCAAACCAGACAGCGCCCCACAACATTACTCCAATCCCTCTATGTTTCAGAGTCGCCTGCAGACATTCAGTGTTCCAAGTCTCATTATGATTTCTCCAAACATAAACCTATCTCGAATTCGAATATTGGAAAATTTACTTTAATCTGATCAAATTATATATTGCCATAATTCATAATTTTTCTATTTAATTGCTTCGCCCAGTCCATACGCCTGTACCTGTTAACCTCTGAAATCAAGGGCTTCTTTCTTGCAACTCTTCTTTGATACCCTAACTCTTTCAGAGTCTTTCTCACCGCATATGGCGACATTTCGATGCTGTTGGCGACATCTTTGACACTCTCACAACGGTTTCTGATGACTTCCCTCTTCAGCGCCCTTTCAGTTCACTCAGACATGATGCTTGGTTTTCCTGTACGTTGTTCCACACGACAATGGCCTTCTTCATTAAATTCCTTGACAATATTATTAACCCTTTGATGATTAACCTGGGAGAAACCTAGCAATTTCTCTATTTGACTCCCACACTGATGCCATCCTATTAATTGCCCTTGTTGAAATTCACTAATTTCCTTACTTCTCCGAACTTTCATTGCAAAATATGTCAACTATTGTTCATAGATGAGAGTAGCTTGTTACTAACACGGTATTGTCTGAAGAAAGAAGAGACATTATTACACAAACAAAAAATGCTGTAATCAAGGGTGGCTAAAAAGCCCACGTAGCCCACTGTATCTTATTTTCTCTATGGCAGCGAATGTTGGACAATCTCCTCATAGATAAAGAGGCTTGAAGCAAAAGAGATGTGGTTCTACCGATCAATGGAAATAATATTGTTGGATATAGGTTGAGGAAATACCATTGACCTCACTTCCGCTGCATCAGAGAGTGAGTGAAAATCGGAATGAGTGAAAGCATAAACAGGAAATGCATCCGGTGGTTAAAATAAACATGACGCACAGGCATCCTGAGCCTTGAATATATAGGATGCACGGGTGTCCTGAGTGGAATGTGATGCGTGCATGTGAGGGCGCATGTCGGAAGAGGTGTGGCCACAAGAAGTTGCCTGGGTGTCCAAATGTTATAAAAACGGTCCAACTCTTGGCCTGTAAGAGAGGCTGACTATAGTTTCACTGAAAATTTGTCTCTATCAATTCTTGTGTGCGCAATCCTAACCTCTGTGATTATCCGTTTTACCCAACAATAAAGATATTTGTATATATTTATATATATAATTGTTCGTCGCCTTATTTGAGTCCAGCATCAATATACAACAAATTTATGAATATATAAGGATTATACAATTTATGCTGTCATGAACAGCAGAAGTAACATGTTGAAAAACGAACGTTGTTCAACGAATCTTCTTTGTTTTTATTTATAGGGTCGAGATTACCAGCCCGCAGACGTGAGCCATGTTTACACAGAAGAAGAGCGAAGCACCTTGAAAACGTACGAAAGTCAGGATTACCTCCCTTCGTATAGCCTTGTTTACAAAGCTTGGATTCGACAACAAAAAGAACACAGGTAGAGTATCTAAATTAGAAAGGTGAACATTCTTGTGACGATATCGCAAAGAGATAAAACAGCCCCATATTTTACTTTCATGCAATATTTTAACTGTGATTTTTCAAAGATATAGCAACGTGCTTTTCATATTAGACTAATATTTCCTTCATCATAATTTTCTTTGCAATTCATGGCAACTACTTAGACCGTCGATCTGCGGCAATCAGTAAACAGCGCTGAACGATAATAAAAAATAAACACTCGACAAGACTTGAACACGCATCCCTTTTGTCTATGTAAGTGAGTTGATCTATTGTTAGTTTTCTTTTAATGATATGTCAGTCCAGGACGTAGGCTATCCACAAGTTTAATTTGGACCAGTCAAAGAAAAATGAAAAAAAAAATGTGTCAAAAGGACATTTTTCTATCATCATATTTAATAAAACCATAAAAATCTTTCTTCTTCTTTGTGCCGTGTCCTTTCAGGACGTTGACGATCATGGCTCTCCGCAACTTCTTGCCCTTTGTAGCTCTTAGTAGGTCTTGTATTTTTGCTATCTCTCCTGTTCTGCCAAACATTTACACAAGGTCGTTAGTAAAGTTATTCACCGCTTTCCACTGTCTTTCTTACTCTCAATATGTCGTGTGAGTGTCAAATTCTCCAAGCCCACTTTCCTCTTTATAGGCTTTAGAAATTTCAACTGTCGCTTTCTGATTTTAATTATGTGTCCTTTTTTCATCTTCCTTAATACCCCCTGTTTGCATACGAGCTCCGTCCATGGTATTCTAAGTATCCTTCTGTAGAACCACATTTCTATTGCCTCAAGTCTCTTCTTCCTCTTTGAAGAAATTTTCCAATATTCACTGCTGTATAGAAGTACTAGCATTACATAACAGACTTTTCTCTGTTTCTAACGAAAATTTCCCGTTTTTTATTACTTTGCTTAACTTTTGGAAGGCATCATGTTCTATTCCAGTATGTGTTCGGATTTCGGTGTCATAATGAAACTAAATTTATAATTTTTTTCTTGTGAACTGACAACAAATATATAAAACAATTTATTTATTTCATTATTTATTTATAAGATTAACTCGTATAAATGATAGAATAAGTAATATCTGGTCGTTCGTATCCGAGTATGTCTGTCTGTTCGGGCGGCTAGCCAATCCCTATGGCAGACACCTGTTCTGGCACATTTATGCTTGTTCAACAGTCACAGAGTTCACATGTGGTTTATACTGAAAGTAAGCTGAGCGGACCATATTTTCGGACTTGGCTGCCATGGACGATTCAGAGGATCAAACTGTCGACTAAAACCTGACGGTGAATGGTATCAACTTGCTCATAAGTTGTTGAGGCTTTTGGACTACCTGACCGAAGGTCATTTTCTGTGTTGTCCTTGCCTTGCTTGAATTCCACAACCCACATCTTCACAGTTGCGTATGAAGAAGAGTCCTCATCAAGTATCAGTACCATGTCCGTATGGATTTCTTTGGGTGTTATACCTTACTTTTCAGATGCTTTATAACTTCTCGGGCCTCAGTTTTGTCCATTTTTAGATTTGTCACACATCTCTTACTCTTTTATGCCTCAGCTGCACAAAAATTAAGACAGAATACTGAATTAGTTTTTCTTTTTTTCTCAGAATTGGTAGTGTGTTGTCATAACAAAAATGTTCAGCAATGGTTCTTCTTTCTGGAAGAGGCTTAGAACATTTTGAAAGAACCTAGTATTATTTTATATTTAGACACTGTCAACTTCGATATTGAGCTAAGAATTGGCTTGAGTAAGGAATTTAAACCACTGGACAGCATTTGCTAGACAATCCCGATTATAATGGCGTATTTGTTTTCATCTTACATAGTACTCGCTTGGTTCACCATCTCCGAGTCTTTGAGGTTGTTTACATTAAATTTCGTCAGCCGACGGATTATGAGTGACTTTTTTCCATTTTATACTCTTTTTAGAACTTCGCATTTTTTTATTCATTAATTTATTTATAATTGAAATCTATATTAACTGTGTTCCAATTTTCCCTCCTCATTCGTTATTTATTAATCTGTCTTCGATTGTTGCCGGTATCACTTTTGAAAAAGTGCTGGCCGAAAGGGTTCTAATGGTTGAATAAAGACGTCCATTTTATTTAAATCTATTTTCTATTTCTGTGTGTACAAGTCTTTGTTTATTATTTATATATATATATATATATATATATATATATATATATATATATATATATATATATATTTGTTTGAATAAAAACAGATCACTTTAAGGTTCCATGTAATAAATTATTTCACCACAGCCCTTTTAAAGGGCACTGGATCATCAGACTTTACTTCCAAAAGTTGAAATGAAAAATGAAAAGAAATTTACACATTTTTGACGGGCCGTATTAAGCATATGTATTAGTTTGGTGCAAAAATAATGACGTAATAATGTCGATTTTTGTCGTATTTTTTAGCGTCAAAAAACGACATTATTACGTCATTATGTTTGCACCAACCTAATAAATTAACGAAGTGAGGAAGTGAGGGGGGAGAGAAGACATGAGTGAGTTAAATGTACCATTTCAATTCTTTATCCCTAACCCCACTTGGTGTGAGCCAGACATCGCTTAACTTAACTTATGTTATCTCTAGATATGGGTGGGTAAGGGGTGAAGAAGAAAACCGACATAAAAGGAAGAAGATACAAGATCATCCTCCTTGGGTCTACCCATACGGATTTTGCACCTATATTTTGCATAAATATATATATATATATATATATATATATATATATATATATATATATATATATATTCAATTGTATGTATATGAGTTTGTGACCCTGGGTTTCACAATTTGGCGCTTCACAAAAACTGGTTTATTTTTCTAAAATAAAACCCTACCTGCTTTTGGGAACAATGATAAGATCATATATTCTGTGGAGGATTATTTGGAGGACCAGGACTCTTTCTTCCGTGGTGGGATTTCAATGCTTAAGCATCGTAGGACCAAGTGCATTGCTATTAAAGAGGGAGGGGGGAGCTATATAGAAAAATAGTGGAAAAATGTCTTCTTTCTCCAACTACTTCTATGTGAGGCTTAGAACTTTTTGAACGACGCTCGTATTGTTTTATATTTAGGCTCTGTCGACTTCGGCATTGAGCTAAAAATACTATGACCAGAAGCAGCTCCAAATCACCTTTCACGAGACACGCACGCACAACGTTCACCTACCTCATCTGTCTATATTTCTGAGATGAAGTATTGTAACTGTTTATTATTTATTGTTCTAGTTCCACGCACCATGCCTCTTTCTGGATATCTGGCAAAAGCAGAGGCGAACATAAACTTGGAGAGTTTGGGTACTAAACGGGAAATAATTGAAAGTGAGACATCCAGAAATGGCACAGCACGTGGAACTAGAACTACAGTGGACTAAATAAAGGTTTCGGTTAGAAATTCCAACGTATATCACCTGAAGAAGGCCGAAACGTCGCGAATATAACAATAAAGATAGGGATAACAGTTCGAACAATGTAAATAGTGGACATATTCACTTACCTTTTTCCAGATTCCGATGAAGAGATTTGCGTCCTAATATTAACTTTACGCTGATGCTTAAAGAACAATGATCAAATGGAAAGAAAGCTTCGCGACTCTCTGAAATTCCTTCTGACATGTGGAAATAAAGAGCTACAACGTGATATCTGTCCTCCTTTACGGCAGCGAATGTTGGACAATCTCCTCAAAGATGAAGAAGAGACTCGAGGCAACGGAGGTATTGTTTTACAGAAGAATGCTAAGGATATCATGGACCGAGCGTGTGAGCAACGATGAGGTCTTGGAGAGGATGCGAACAAGGAGGAAGCTTATACTTAACATCAGGAAGAGGCAGCTGAAATTTCTTGCACACGTAATGAGAAAAGAGGGCGTGGAGAATCTGATACTCACAGGTCGAATAAAGTGATAGAGAAACAAGGGAAAACAATGCGTGGCATACCTGGCGCACTTAAGCAAGTGGATGACAGAACGTGGTCTTGGGGAGGTGGCAGAGGGATGGAACTTGTTGAGAGCTACAAGGCACAGGGGGAAGTGGAGAGCCATGATTGCCTACGTCCTGAAAGGACACGGCACATAAAAAGAAAAAGAAGCAAAAGAAAGTTGAAAGAGTGCATGTTCCTATGTTTATTGTTACGATAATGAGCACGTGGCGAAGTGGTTAGAACGTTCGCTTTCAGACCATGAGACCCGGATTCGAATTTCACCATTGTTAATTTATCAGGATGTTATCGGAGAGGAGGGATCGATCCCAGCGCACGGCACCTTTGGAAAGTGCCTGAAAACCATACTACGTGTTGACCTAAGCTTTTTGAGTAAAGTTGGGTAGACGGAACTCTTGGGAATCGTCGATAGCACGAAGTCACAAGTCATCGTGCCCGAGGGTTTGAGCGTGCTGGCCTTGTTCAAATTGTTGATCACGCTAGAAAACACGCTCTTTCCCAGAAACCGTAACTAAGGTCTGCTCATAGTTGCAGTATAAACCACAGGTTGGCTTTGTGGGTGTTGAATAAACACACATGCGACTGAGTAAGCGTCTGCAGTAGGGATTGGTTAGCCGCCCTAATAGACAGTTATCCTCGAATAAGCGTGGCCAGATATATAATATGGTCATCCTGGTATAAGAACAAAAATTGACAGTTTAGAAAATTTTATTTAAGTTGCTTAAATTGATTATTAAGCTTGATTTGGCTTAACCGCAGGCACAACTAAGCGGAATGCAACACAAAGCCAAGCTTATCTGGGACCAAAAGCCAATAGTAATCCAGCCGCCTCGGTACTTGCTTTCCGGTAGACGCCTCAGGTGCCGGGGATTAACTTTGATCCTTTTCCCAAAAGGAGATGTACTGCACTTGAAAAACGGTTTTCAGGGACAGGACGCCGTTAAGACACGCTTCAAGACCGAGATAACACAAGGGCAGGGGTATCGGCACACTTAATTACTGATTTAAATAATGTGTATACCGTTGCTTCCCATCCGTATACATACGCTTAAATTTACATAAGAGTCCCCTAAGAAATGACCACAACCATGTTTACAACGGAACATCTTAAGTAGGAAGGCGAAAGGGAAATGGTTGTACTCATCGATGGAGGTCAACAAGTACATGTCTCCTTCTTGGTTACTAATGTTCACCAAATACAAGACTCAAGAGCCACTCAAGGTAGAGGGTTAATTTGTAGTGTTCTATGTGCGTGAGAAAAAGCAAGAAGTGAGGACCTTGGATTTATGTCGGAAAGATAACGGCTAATTCTAGATATGAATAGATCAAGATTTAATTATTAAATAATATATCAGAGTTCAGTCGGAGGTGTTAGAAGTATACAGTAGACTTTAGGAGGAAGCAGAAATCCAATCCTGAACAAGAAACAAGGGATAAACATCAAATCTTGTTCAAAAGACTGGGGAGGAGTATGAACCGGACGATAAGCGAATCTATTATTATTATTAATATTATCATTAATTCTTTTAATGTCTGGTTTATACTCATTTCTTTGGGTTCCGAAAAGATAACTAAGTTCAGAAATGACATCATGACATTTTCCACTTAGCAGTTTAAAAAAATTAAAAAATCCCACATATATTCATGGGGTTATACAGGAAAGAATACGGTCAATTTTTTTGTTTTTATAATTTTTGTTATTAAATATTTTACATTGATCTTCTAAGGAAGGTGAAATATTGTCAGAATCTGGACGAAAATTTAACATGGATAATCCAGCAATTAAAGCACTTTATATAGATTTTCGTCTTAATAAATCAATAATTAAATTTCGTCTTAATAGACAAAATAGCATTTCTTAAAATCAAAATTAAGGTCAGACTCATTACTGCTTCATGACTGAATACATTGTTCATGTCACGACTTGAAGAGATCAAGATTTTAGTGACTGGGTTTGTTTTGTTTTACAGCATATCAATCTCAATGAATTATTTAATGCCGACAAAATTTTTATTCATGATTTATATTATTCGGACTATTGTCCTCATCTTTCTTGCCATATTTATTGTAACGTTTTCGGCCCTTCAGTATCTGTCTATATTTCTGAGATGCGGGATTATGTACATTATTTACATTATTCGGACAATTGTCCTCATCTTTGTCGCCATATTTATTACAACGTTTCGGCCTTTCAGTATCTGTCTATATTTCTGAGATGAGGTATTATGTACATTATTTATATTATTCTGACGATTGTCCTCATCTTTGACGCCATATTTATTACGTTTCAGCCTTTTAGTATCTCTCTATATTTCTGAGATGAGGTATTATGTACACTATTTACATTATTCGGACTATTTTCCTCATCTTTATCGCCATATTTATTACGTTTCGGCCTTTCAGTATCTGTCTATATTTCTGAGGTGAGGTATTATGTACATTTTTTACATTATTCGAACTATTGTCCTCATCTTTGTCGCCATATATATTACAACGTTTCAGCCCTTCAGTATCTGTCTATATTTCTGAGATGAGGTATTGTGTACACTATTTACATTATTCGGAGTATTGTCCTCATCTTTGTCACCATATTTATTACAACGTTTCGGCCTTTCAGTATTGTCCTATTTTTTATTCGGACTATTGTCCTCATCTTGTCACCATATTTATTATTTTCGGCCTTTCAATCTGTTTATATTTCTGAGATGAGTATTATGTACATTATTTACATTATTCGACTATTGTCCTCATCTTTTGTCACCATATTTATTACAACGTTTCGGCCTTTCATTATTTGAGGTATTATTATTAACATTATTCGGACTATTGTCCTCATCTTTGTCACCATATTTATTACAACGTTTCGGCCTTTCAGTATCTGTCTATATTTCTGAGATGAGGTATTATGTACACTATTTACATTATTCGACTATTGTCCTCATCTTTGTCACCATATTTAGTACAACGTTTCGGCCTTTCAGTATCTGTCTATATTTCTGAGATGAGGTATTATGTACACTATTTACATTATTCGGACTATTGTCCTATTGTCATCTTTGTTTCGCCATATTTATATTTCTGAGATGAGGTATTATGTACAACGTTTTCGGACTATTGTCTTTTTGTCAGTATCTGTCTATATTTCTGAGATGAGGTATTATGTACACTATTTACATTATTCGGACTATTGTCCTCATCTTTGTCGCCATATTTATTACAACGTTTCGGCCCTTTCAGTTTGTCTATACCATGAGGTATTTTACATTATTCGGACTATTGTCCCTCATCTTTGTCGCCATATTTATTACAACGTTTCGGCCTTTCAGTATCTGTCTATATTTCTGAGATGAGGTATTATGTACACTATTTACATTATTCCTCATCTTTGACTATTGTCCTCCTCATCTTTGTCACCATATTTATTACAACGTTTCGGCCTTTCAGTATCTGTCTATATTTCTGAGATGAGGTATTATGTACATTATTTACATTATTCGGACTATTGTCCTCATCTTTGTCACCATATTTATTACAACGCCATATTTATTTTCTGAGATGAGGTATTACAACGTTTCTTTGTCGCCTTTCAACGTTTCATCTGTCTATATTTCTGAGATGAGGTATTATGTACATTATTTACATTATTCGGACTATTGTCCTCATCTTTGTCACCATATTTATTACAACGTTTCGGCCTTTCAGTATCTGTCTATATTTCTGAGATGAGGTATTATGTACACTATTTACATTATTCGACTATTGTCCTCATTGTCCCATATTTATTACATCTTTGTCATATTTCCATATTTATTATTCGGAAAGTTTCGGCCTTTCAGTATCTGTCTATATTTCTGAGATGATTATTATGTACACTATTTACATTATTCGGACTATTGTCCTCATCTTTGTCGCCATATTTATTACAACGTTTCGGCCTTTCAGTATCTGTCTATACTTCTGAGATGAGGTATTATGTACACTATTTACATTATTTGGACTATTGTCCTCATCTTTGTCGCCATATTTATTACAACGTTTCGGCCTTTCAGTATCTGTTTATATTTCTGAGATGATTATTATGTACACTATTTACATTATTCGGACTATTGTCCTCATCTTTGTCGCCATATTTATTACAACGTTTCGGCCTTTCAGTATCTGTCTATATTTCTGAGATGAGGTATTATGTACACTATTTACATTATTCGGACTATTGTCCTCCTCTTTGTCGCCATATTTATTACAACGTTTCGGCCTTTCAGTATCTGTCTATATTTCTGAGATGAGGTATTATGTACACTATTTACATTATTCGACTATTGTCCTCATCTTTGTCACCATATTTATTACAACGTTTCCTCATCCTTTCAGTATCTGTCTATATTTCTGAGATGAGGTATTATGTACACTATTAACATTATTCGGATCATTTTGTCACCATTTTATTACAACGTTTCAGTATCTGTCTATATTTCTGAGATGAGGTTTATGTACACTATACATTATTCGGACTTTGTCCTCATCTTTGTCGCCATATTTATTACAACGTTTCGGCCTTTCAGTATCTGTCTATATTTCTGAGATGAGGTATTATGTACACTATTTACATTATTCGGACTATTGTCCTCATCTTTGTCGCCATATTTATTACAACGTTTCGGCCTTTCAGTATCTGTCTATATTTCCGAGATTCAGTATCTTTGTCACCATATTTATTTCAAGATGAGGTATTTTCTGAGATGTACATTATTTACATTATTCGGACTATTGTCCTCATCTTTGTCGCCATATTTATTACAACGTTTCGGCCTTTCAGTATCTGTTTATATTTCTGAGATGATTATTATGTACACTATTTACATTATTCGGACTATTGTCCTCATCTTTGTCGCCATATTTATTACAACGTTTCGGCCTTTCAGTATCTGTCTATATTTCTGAGATGAGGTATTACGTACATTATTTACATTATTCGGACTATTGTCCTCATCTTTGTCGCCATATTTATTACAACGTTTCCGGCCTTTCAGTATTTCTATATTTCTGAGATGATTATTATGTACACTATTTACGTTTTCGGACTATTGTCCTCATGTCGCCATATTTATTACAACGGGCTTCTTTCAGGTTTTTGAATGTCGAACTATTTAATTAATATGATCTTTTGAAATATTTAGACAGATTCCCTTTCAATCTGTTTATATTTTGGATAATTATTTTACACTATTTACATTTTTATTGTCAAAACTCTATTTCTGTCTATATTTCTGAGATGAGGTATTAAGACTATTTTCCTTATTTATTACAAAGTATCTCTATTTCTGGTGAGGTATTATGTACACTATTTACATTATTCGGAATTGTCCTCATTTTTCTTCAAAACTTTCTTTCATTTCTGGTAATATTTTTCTTCAAAACTCTATTGTCCTGGTAATATTTTTACAACTTCAAAATCTCTATTTCTGGATAATATTTTTCTTCAAAATTCTATTTCATCATCTTAGTCGCCAATATTTTTCTTTCAAAATCTCTATTTCTGAGATAATATTTTATTCGGACTATTGTCATCATCAAAACTCTTTCATTTCTGGTAATTTATTTTTCTTCAAA
Source organism: Acanthosepion pharaonis (assembly GCA_903632075.3). NCBI lineage: Eukaryota > Metazoa > Mollusca > Cephalopoda > Sepiida > Sepiidae > Acanthosepion > Acanthosepion pharaonis. The sequence continues at coordinate 293,950 of CAHIKZ030003043.1, read as the reverse complement.
ACTCTATTTCTGGTAATATTTTTCTTCAAAACTTTATTTCTGGTAAGACAGATACCAAAATTTCTATTGTTGGTAATCTTTTGTTTTTTCAAAACTCTATTTCTGGTAATATTTTTCTTCAAAACTCTATTTCTGGTAATATTTTTCTTCAAAACTCTATTTCTGGTAATATTTTTCTTCAAAACTCTATTTCTGGTAATATTTTTCTTCAAAACTCTATTTCTGGTAATATTTTTCTTCAAAACTCTATTTCTGGTAATATTTTTCTTCAAAAAATGTATAGCTGTTTGTATTGCTTGCAATATTTTTTCCTTCAAAAATTTATTCCTGGTAATATATTTTTTACAAAGTATTTCTGGTATTAAACCAGTTTTTACACCAGCCCGGGGGTTAACAACCTGCCCATAGCCGGGATTCCAACAGGTGCCAACACAACGGTTCAGGGTGGACCCGGGAACACCAGCAACCAAGAGGTGGTTCCACGCTCCTTGAAACCTCCTGATCAGAGGCCTTGCTGCTAGATGCAGTTTATCGTCTTACCCAGGACACGGATGTAGTTTATCGTCATACCCAGAACGGTTAGTGACTGGGGAAGCAACCTGCCGGGAAACTGTTCGAGAAATCAGGATCCTCCTTGCTAATGGAATACAAAGGGAATGAGGATTATTCATCTCTGTGTACGTAACATGGAGTGTCCCAGTTGCGTAGGTCAGAGCCTGTGGTTCCAAGAAATGTGCTCGTTTAGATTTAAAGTAGATTATCGTCTATTGTATAAATAACTGCTTTTTCTATGTCACGAAGTTTTCTGCTTGGTCGGGTGTCACGTCTTCTGACACTTGATCAAAAGCGTACCAGGCTGATCAAACCACGGGAAAATCCGGGGTTATTTGAGACAGATCCAGCTACTTTCCTTTAACGTTTCCGAATCTAGGATGCTCGAGCCAGAGACAAAGAGACAATCTGTACAGTGGAAACACCGCCCTCACCTGCTCCAAAGAAAATCAAGGTCGTTTCATTTGCTGGGAAAGTAATGGTCTCAGGTTTGGAGAAGCAAAAGGCGTTGTATTTATGGCGATTATTATGTCAACCTACTGAGGTAGTTACGAAATGCTATCAAGGCCAGATCCACAAGACGAAATAGGCCATGTTTTATCAAGAAAAGACTCGTGCACACAAGTCATTGGTTTCTGCTGTGCGCGACTGTGGATTTGAACTGCCGGATCATACTCCCTATTCTCCTAATTTGGCCCATCTGACTATCATCTGTTCCCCAACATGAAATAATTTGGCTGGGAACCAGTATTACAGTGATGATGATGTTATATCTGCTGTTGACATTTTTTTTTTTACAAAAAGGCTGAAAGATTGCAACACCGATGGACAGAATGTGTGGCCCATAAAGGAGGGTTATGTTGAAAAATAAACCTCATTTGATCACATTACACTAAAGAATCTTGGTCAGCCTATGAGCTTTTCAGCATATTTGAAATGCGGGCTTCCTTTTTGCTGATGGACTGGCGAGTTTCTGGCTGGGCATTGAGCCGGTTTCAAAACTTGGTTTTGACATAAAGAAGATTGGAAAAACCTATTTCAAAAAGATATGTTATTGTTAGAGGTTTCCATAGAACGGCTCAGAAATAACGGTAATTGAGGTGACGCTAGATTTTCCAATGTCTTCGCTTCGAATGCTATTTTTAAGGCATCATCTTATATCTTGATGAGCGTCCATAATCATCTCTTTCAAGGGGTCGTCATCTGGTGTGACAGATAACTGAAATAAAAAGGGGTTCCTCATCCAATGGTCGTTGTCCTCCAAATGACCTGCACAGAAATGCCCATCAAAAGTATTGAACAGCTGCTGAAGATGCACCTGTATTGCAGTAGAAACGTCTGAGAGCAGATACTGATCTGTTCCAACAACTTCCTTCAGGGGTGAAAACCGAACAAAATTTCCTTTCTTAATATTACTCATCCACAGTAGAATATTTTGTTTTGAAAGCGGCCAACTTTTCGTGGGCAATAACAAGGTTTGTATTACTTCCTTGAAGGAAAATATTCAGTTTATTTCACTTATTTAAATTAGGAAGATTCGAACGCAGAAAAGAGGTGAAGATTTTGGCCTTCACAAAAACTTTTTATATCAACACGAAGATCAAATACGCGCTTGCAAGACACGTACACGCGGCAGCCATCTTAACTCTGTACAGTAAAGAAATTAAATAATTGTATTTTACAGCTTATCAACCCTTTTTAGGTTATTTAAAGACAGAAAATATTTTTAGATTGTAAAGATTTCTTCTTTTTTTGTTTAGATAATAATGATTTTAGTGATACAAGTCTTACTAATTAACCCATAGCTGGGGGAAAAAGGTTGGATTCATACCTCTTCCCAAGGGTATTTCCGTGTTAGTGAACATAACGAACCCAACTGGAATTGGAACACGACTCTCCGATTAACAATTTCGAAATGTTATCCATTGCACTATCCACACATCTAAACTTACAGCACCTTTTAAACCCAGGCAGTCACCCATCTAGGTACTGATCAAATTCGACGTTGCTTAACTTTGGTTATCGTACGGGAAGCAGTGTTTCCACGTGATGTGGCCGTAAGCAATACCTTTTACATTCTTGTGATTACCGGACACATGTCTATCTTTTTCCTTCTTGTGAAAACAGAAGAATTGTGTGTTTGGATTCAATAGTTTCACAAAATGTTTGAAATAATCGATGGAACATCAGGGAACATTATCTGATTGAATTAACAATTTTCGCTGATTTTTTTCTCTCCGGAATCTATCTTGCATATCTATAAATCTACCATTTTCCTCGAGTGAAGAATGAACCGATGTCATTTGTTTTATCGGTGATCATACAAGAACCGGTGTTCCAACGTAATATGGCCGCAAGCACTGGTACAAAAGAATTGTGTATTTGGAATCAGTAATTTCACAAAATGTTTGAAATAATCGATGGAACAAAAGAGAACTAATTGAATTAATAATTTTCACACATTTTTTTCTCTCCGGAATCTATCTTGCTATCTATAAGTATATGATTCATATATACTTAGAATATTGCCGCCATATATGATCCCGTGCCTTTCCTATTTTTCTGAAGCTCCTTGATAATAACCAAAGAAAAACCTGCAATATTATTGGTCCTGATCTGGTGACTCGGCTTCAGTCACTTGTCCAACGCTGTCAGGTTACCTCTCTGTGCGTTTTTATTTATTTCTTTTCTTTTTTTTTTATAAATAATTTCATGGTAATTGTTCGGATGATTTCTTCTGTATGAATTTAAGCGTAATACTAGACAGGCGTCGAGATCTCATCAATTTAGAGTTGCGCTGGGTAGATGTAGCTGTAAATTCTATGCTAACAGTTTATTTTCTCATACTTCTCCCTTGTGGAACTACCTCCCGGCTCCATGCTTCTCACCCAAGTTTAATCTTCAAAATTTAAATGCAATATCAATCGCTATCTACTGTCCTCCTGATTGCCCTATTCTCTTTCTCCTCATTTCTGTTTCTAATTATGCTACACCCTGTAACCCCCTTGCATGCTAGTGGCAGATACGATAAAGTTCAGATGTTTGGGAGCCTCAAGAGATGAACAAAAATCGACGTGATGTAATGCCTAGCAAGCATGTTTCAGTAGAACAATTACGACTGACTAGTGAGTTCGATCCTCACTGGGTGCTCTCTTCTTTTGGCCTTGTGCCACATCTAAGCTACGCTTGGAAAATCATTATCAGTATGTGTGAAATGGGGTAGCGGCAGAAGTTAGGTTCCTTTGGACACTTCGACGTGATGTAATGGTTAACAAGTTTATATCGCTAGAGTAGTCAATTCGATCCTCACTGGGTGCCGCCTACTGTCGGCCTTGTGCCACATCTCAGCTACGCTTGGAAAATCACTATAAGTATGTGTGAAAAGAGGTAGCAGCAGAAGTTAGGTTGCTATGGGAACTTCGACGTGATGTAATGGTTAACAAGGTTATCTCGCTAGAGTAGTCAGTTCGATTCTCACTGGGTGCCTTCTTCTTTTGGCCTTGTGCCACATCTAAGCTATGCTTGGAAAATCACCATAAATATGTGTGAAAAGAGGTAGCAGCAGAAGTTAGGTTGCTATGGGCACCTCGAGGTGGTGTAATGGTTAACAAGCTTCTCTCGCTAGAACAATTACGGCTGAGTAGTGAGTTCAATCCTCACTGGGTGCCCCTTACATTTCAGGCGGTGTAATAATTAGGAAACAGTTACATCACTGGGTGCAAGGCTTTGTTCCATATCTAAGATACGCTTGGAAAATTATACACTCTCAGCCGGAGGCCCCGAGGTGGTGTAATGGTTAGCAAGCTTGTCTCGCTAGAACAATTATGAGTGAGTAGTGAGTTCGATCCTTACTGGTTAACTCCTATTTTCGACTTTGTTTCCGCATCTAAGCTTGGCAAATCACCATGTGACAACTCTAACTTTCTTGGGGTACCCAAATCTTTAATCCCCTTGCCCCAGTTTTCTGACATACCTCTGTGACTCTTACTAACCTGAAATTTTTTTAATACCTCTGCCTTCTGCCATTTTTACCTCAGTACTAAAGAACAATGCGTCACTCAGATCTAGCATTAAAATTAGGATTTAAATTCTTAAATATTTTTTTACTAACTATGAACATTAAACTTACGTTTTAATCCAGTAAAGTGTAAATTTATACCCAGTAAATATTTACAGATTGACATTTTTCTTATCCACCTTTTGTATTAACTATGATGAAAAAAAGCTGCTCAGCCAACATATTTCCACGAACCACATATTAAAGATCATAGAGGCGCATGTGGTTTGCGAGCCGCGAGATTGTCTACGCTTGCACTAATTTACCATTAGGTTTATGTTCATGTATCATTAGCTTACATAAAATACGGACTGCAGGTCAATTGAGGCCCAAAAAACCTACCCAGCGTGGCCCGCGAGTGGTTCTCGAAATGCAGGTGTCCATAAAGTTCGTATGCACTTTAAAAAATTTATATCTTTATTTGTATCTGTGATAGAAATAATTTGTAAAAAGGATTAGAAAGAAGTAAATCTATACTTTTTTAAACGTTTTATTGAAATTTTATTTAAGTTTCCATATGTCCTCCATCATTAGCAATAAAAAGGGTAATACGATTTTGCAGTTCACGGAAAACATTTGCTAAATGATTTACAGTAATGCTTGAAACCATATTAGTTATTTTAGATATACTTAAAACTAGGTACATTAATCTTTATAAAATTTTTCACAGATTATTTCTATCGCAAATACAAATAAAGTTATAATTTTTTAAAGTGCACCCGAACTTTATGGACACCCTGTATTTAATTTATTGTGTTCATCAGAATTAAATTCGATGACTGCTCGCATACAAATAACTCAGATTCGTAGAAGCCTGTCTTTATTTAACCAATACGTCGACTGCACCTCTGCAGAGGGGTAAGATCCCTCTCGATGGGGCGTCCTGGGTATGACGATAAACTACATCCGCGTCCTGGGTAAGACGATAAACTACGTTCAGAAGCAAGGACTCTGATCAGAAGGTTTTGAGGTGCGTGGAACCACCTCTTAATGGCTGGTGTTCCCAGGTCCACCATGACCCGGGGTAGTAGCACTTTAGGTTACCAGCTACGGGCAAATAGTTAACCCCGAAATTGGAGACAAAACACTATGAAAGTGTAAAAATAGGTTTTAATACCAAAAATACTTTGTAAAAAAATTATTATCAGCAATAAATTTTTGAAGAAAAAAACTATTACCAGCAACACATTTTTGAAAAAAAAAAAAATTACTAACAATAAATTTTTGAAAAAAAATATTACCAGGAAAACATTTTTGGAAAAAAATATGACCAGCAATACAGTTTTGAAGGAAAAAATTATGACCAGAAATAGATTTTTGACAAAACAAAATATTACCAGCAATAACAATTTTGCCGGCATTAAATAACCCATTGAGGTTGATATGCCGTAAAACAAACCAAACCAAATCATGCCAAGTCAATCACTGATTAGAGGTTCTTTTCGAGAGCAGCGGCCATGTTAACTTTGTTACCGCCGCCGGGTTTACTATTGAGAGAGGTTTAAATAGTAGTGCCGTCTGCATAGATGCCTACTTGGGAACTGGTGACATCAGGGAAATCATTGATGAAGATACTCATCAATAATGTACTCTAGAAATCTCCCCTTGAAGCCAGCGGTATCATTGTGGAATTTCATGTTTTTTTAATTGCACAGGCCTGCATTTGCGGACCTAGCAGCTTTATTAAGCGAACATTACGACGATTTCATCTTGAACTCTCAGAATATCCAACTGAATAAAATTTGCGCGGTCTTCTTGGGAAATAATTTTTCTCCGCCGTGCAACCGCTTTCCTCCAGACGCAGCGTCGCAAATCTACCGCTATTTCCACGGCAAATGTTCATATGAGACCCGTTCTTTTGTACCACCACTTCAGACATTATTGGGTAGCTAGGACCCTCCATGCTACTTCCACGATATCGAATCAACCAAATTTACCCCGTATTCTAACTACAGAAGAATGTTTCATTTAACTGCTGCTTTGTTGATCAGACTCCCGAGTGAATGCTTCCCTGAACACTACAATGTTAACTTGTTCAAGTCAAGGCTCAATCGTTTTCTATCCGTAAGACGATAATGTTTAATTTTAAACACTTTCCCTTTTGTATATTTCTATATTTTTGAGATGAGGTATTATGTACACTGTTTACATTATTCGGACTAGTGCCAGAAAAAAGCGATTATAACAACAAAAATTGCAATATGAGCTCTGGTAAAAAAAACGTGAAATGATAACAGCAAAAATTGCAATATGAGCACTGGTAAAATATAGTTGCTGAAGACATTAGGTTTATAATACCCAGAAATTAATATACAGATGTCCTTAAGGACACATGGCACAGTGGATAAAGGCAGTAGATCCAGTGTGAGTTCAATACCTGGTTAAGGCAGTGGAGAACTTTGAGAGGGGAATTAACAGGAGATAACTGATAACCGACATCCATTAGACATGGCACGTGGAACTAGAAATAAGGGGTTTAGTTCGACATTCCAACCACCTGAAGAAGGCCGAAACATTGTAATAAATATGGCGACAAAGATGAGAGCAATAGTCCGAATAATGTAAATAGTGTACCTTCCCCCTTAATTATATCGCATTCTTCACCATAATCATTTTAACAGTAATCCACTACCTTGAGTGGCACTCGAACCTGAACTGGATGCAATCTAGTATTAAAAAAAGAATCTGGAGGAGAACATTTCAAGAATTGGTATAATGAAACACTTTCTCTCTTAAAAAACAAATGAATCAATAAAAAAATGGTAGACATAAATACATTGAAGTAAAAATAAAGCAAACATTAGTCTCGTGTACGTATGATTTATACCCAAGTCGACAAGTATCCACTTGGAAAGCTGCCCCTTTATACTTTTGCAAATGATGCAATGTGTTGTAATCTAAGCCCCGATTCTAATTTCAGTTCTACTTTTTATAGAAAAATATCATATTTACAGACGACTGAACGAATTAAAATATCCATTTTCAATGTCCTCAGAATAATTTTGGAAATTTTGAAGAGTTTTCCAAATCGTAGATTTGCGGTTCACTTCACAAAACGATTTCCTCTTCCCTTTTGTATGAGAATAACTTTTGAGGCATTTCTTATTCAAAAGTTGTTAATCACAAGTGTTTTTCCCGCTCTTAGAAATATTCGCCCGAGATGAAATTGATTTGCCGAACGAAACTTTTTTTTATTGAGTTAGAATTACTTGTTTCTTTTGTGTCAATCCCGAATGTTATTTTTGTCAAAAAAGAAAGAAAAAAAATACTTTCAGCCACTTTCGCGTCTGTCTAGGAGTCATTATCGAAATTTTGATATTGTAAAGAGATTATCCGTGAGGTATTGACATTTTGGTCGACATATAAGAAGCGTAATTCAATCACGGATCGATAATCATTGAATGGAAGTGATAAGATTTTTTTTTTTATTATAATTCATTTTTGGGTCACTTGGCAAAAGATCTATAGCCAATATTATTGATTTTATGACTATTCAATTGTAATTATCAATAAAAAAAAAATTATGACTGATTCATCTCTATCGAGGTTGACTACAGCAGTAACAGCTGTCAATGCTTCCACCTGGGCAAGACGAGTATTCATAGGAGTCTGAGGGATTGAACAGTGTCAAGGTTGATTATGGGAGTAACAGACTTAAGATTCTGTTTGAATACAGCGTGCTCCCACCGAAGATGTGTGCAAACCTGAATATTAATTAAATTTTAATTAGAATCTGATAACATAGAATACCGCTCTCTAGGTGTGGACGATCATTGCTCAACACGCCCTCCATTTTCTGTATATCTGTAAACAGTGTATTGTTTTTTATTTTTTTTTGTGAAAGATCATTGAGTTCTCCACCATTTATTTTTTTTGTGAAAGATCATTGAGTTCTCCACCATTTATGAATTCATGATTATCTTTCTACAGACTGCTTACTAACCAAGGCTACAGAGGCCAGTCTATACTAATAAGGAACATATAATTGGATGATGTGTGAGTGTCTGTGCCTGTGAGAGAGAGAGAGAAATATTTTCGTTTCAGATTTTCATTGAAAAATGTTCGATATTTATTTATGAAAAAACTCTAGTTTAATTGCATAGTCAAAATGAAGATTGTTTTTGAAAATAAATATTTGTCAAGAAAAATAAATGCTTGTTTGGTTATAAAGTTACGGATTTATTGACTTTTCTGCGCACACACATATATATATAAGGTCTTTCGCAGAGAGTACTGTTTTGTTGCATCGCAGCTCCTCGATGCGACTAGACAATAAAAAACCTGAAACCCGGATCGAAACCCAACCGATTTGGTGTCAGTCAGAGATTCTACCACTGAGCCGTCTGTCTGTCTGCCGATCCATCTATCTATATATCTATAGCTATATCAAAGTGAACATAGAAGTCAACACTTAGAGGCGACAGTTTGTTTCATGCTATATGCAATCGTCAGGCCTGACGATTGCATCTAGAATGAAACAGTTTGTCGCCCTAAGTGTTGACTTCTATGTTCACTTTTATATTTACACACACTCTATCTCTGATATTGAGCACTTTATCCCATAAATATAGCACACATTAACACTATATTTCTTCATATATATATATATATATATATATATATATATATATATATATATATATATATATATGTATATATATAATAATAATAATAATCAATAAGAAAACCTTAAAGATTCATTTCGGTTATAATTTATTTCGTGAATATCTATATATTCATCTCTTCAGACCGAAATCTCTTAATAAATTTACTAAGAGATTTCACACTAAAGACATGAATATATGGATATGAATGAAATAAATTATAACCGAAATGAATCTTTAAGGTTTTCTTCTTGATTATTATTATTATTATTATTATTATGATCTGTAGTCTACATTTACCTCTCCTGGATTAATATCCTACTTGCAATTATCCCTACTACTCGTAAATTGGTAATATATATATATATATATATATATATATATATATATATATATATATATATATAGATAGATAGATATAGATATAGATATATAGGTAGACCTCGAATTACGTCGGAGATCCGTTTCTACTGTGCGACGTGATGTGATTCTCGACATAGGTCGCAACAAACCTGCATAAGGACCCACGAGTCTGCCTTACGCGTGGTAGCCATAATGAAGGGGAAAAAGTCCCCCCAAAAAAAAACGACACAAACGAGAGATAGGATATATATATATATATATATATATATATATATATATATATATATATATATATAAGTATATATATATGTGTCATTCGCAGCTCCTCAATACGACTAGACAACCTGAATGCCTCAAGCCCGGATCAAAACCCAACCGATTTGGTGTCAGTGAGAGCTTCTACCACTGAGCCATCTTCACTCGACAGGACGAACCCGCCAAATATATATATATATATATATATATATATATATGAATAAAAAGACAAGAAGAAAAACTATCCTTAACCAAGAATAGTTTTTCCTTTTGTTTTTTTTATTCATTTTTCGTTTACATACACTCTATCTGAAAATAATTTAGACCCGCACGCACACACACACACACACACACACACACAAATACACATATATATATATATATATATATATATATATATATATATATATATATATCAGCATCTTCTACCAAATATTCCAAAAAGTAGGATTCAAAAACAGAACAATGCTCTGGAATTGGAACGAAATGATGCCACGTGCCCTGAATCGTCCATAAAATTTCTGGATATGGAATTATTAAATACTAAACCCTTCAAATACCTCATTATCTTACACTTCAAGCTGCTAAAAAAACACCAACGCAAAATCTTGAGTCTTGTTCTTAAATAGCCTCGTCAAATCGAGTCTTTCATACATGGTGCCAAACTCAATCAAAAAATATCTACACAATCGGTTGTATGCAATCGTTTTCTCAGATCGATGTTTAAAAATACTTTCCAGCGAGTGAAGCGTGTATCTCAACGGAAACTATCTTTCTTCGAACCTTGTAGTCTGTGAAAGATGTGATTTTTGTTGTTCCCCCTTAAACAAAAAAAAAAAAACACCTATTAACAAAAATCTTAAATGGACGCATGATATGTGCTGTGTTTGTTAGAAATATTTTGCGGGTTTCCTCGAGAGAATGTATACCAGCGATTTTGTTGATTTGTTGTTGAGTTCCTTTTTTAACAGTCCCATAACTCCAACCACAACAGTTAAAAGTTTTAGTGTTTAAGTGCCACACCTATTCTATCTCCTTATTGTTGCGAGCGTATTTTGTTTAGATGGAAGAAAACATTTCTCCTAGTATATTTATCCTACAACAAAAAATGTCGGACTCGGAATGTGAGTCCGGGTAAAAAACGAACAAAGTAACACCAAAACTATACATATAAACAAGCGATAATGTATCTATTAACAAAACAAATATATACATAGAAAATAATAAATTGCTGAGTGTTAAAAAACAATGGATACGAGCGAAGAGCGGGTGTGACAATTAAACTAGTGAAGGTGCTTGTGTAGAAGTGGGTGTAACAAGCGAGTGTACATGCATGCGTGTGAGAGAGTTCAAAAGGCAACAGATGACTAAGGGAAGCGAACGCGCCTTAGCGGCAACGTTCATATCTACGTGCGATCACATTTGAAAGCTTGAGAAAAACAACAGAAACAGTGGCCGACATAGAATGTTTATCCCTATTCATAGGCTTAAGGATCGTCCTCTAGCGACGGTTTTTTTAGGAAAGTAAGTGGGATAACACCACAATACTCTCCTCCATGTGGGGAGAATTTTATGTTCATAAATTTTGTGTATGTTTGTTCTGTCTCTCGTAGGTTGAAAAGAAAGAAAGAGACGAACAGTGTGACTGCGGTCGGTTTAAACATGTCGACGAAAATATACTTGTTTGAAGTACTGTGCCCTCAGAGTGCTATATAATTCTCTAGTGGGTCAGAGTTGTAGCACTCCCTGGAAGATATGTCTGTAGTGAAGAAAAAGAGAGTTCAGCGGTTGGTATTAATATTCTGTTGTTTTCCAATTCTCCACGTTGAATTGATTTTGTCTGAAAGGCCTCGTTTATTTACTGTGCTTGGATAATGTTGGCGCACAAAACTTTAAGAGAAGAAGCTTCGATTTGTAAAGCGGTTAAGCGATGCTGGTGAAATTTCTACCGAGTGTCGAATACATGCTTGCGAAAACCTTTTGAAGATATCTGATATTGTCGATTTTTCTCGGAGACGCATCTACCTCCGTGTATTATTAAATCGTACTTGCAGATTCCTTAGTTTTGCTTTGTGTTAACATTTTAGAAGAGTGAATAAGGTCAGTGAGCCGCTGAGCCGCTGAGCCGCCTTTGGATTATTTCACATTTTTATCTGTTGAGCCTAAGAGAAACAATGCTGTTTAAAGTTGAAAATGGACTTTCGTAGTATTTGTTTGGTATTTTCTTGTAGACTGGTTTCCAATCAAGGTTACCCAATCTATCCTGCAATTTACCCATAGCTCAGTATTCGCGCATAAATGAATGTAATAAACTCGACTGGAATTCGAACTCTGTTCTCCAGTTTCTCAATCTGAATCGCTATCCATTACTCCCTCTGCACCTATCAAAATAAGATAAATTGAAAAAAAAAATCACTTTCGGAAGGCCGGCTCTATCTTTGGTAATTTATTTTTCAGGTTGAACATTGCTCGGTGGTTCATGATGGGGTTGATTGGATTTTCGGTCGGTTTTATTGGCTTCCTGATGCATCAGTTCATTGAAATTCTTGCTGACACCAAATGGAGAAACGCCGTAGCATTTCTTGAGGTAAGAATGTATAGCAACATCAATTATTATTGAAATATTAGATTGTTCGGCAAGTAATTACGTGTTGTAATGTAAGCAAAGAGTGTGTTGTGATTGGATGAAACATCAAAACAATTACGCTCACTACGGATGTAATAGGCAGAGAGCGAGGGAGGGGGGGCGGTAGGTAACAAAAATGACTGCCTCGGAAACCACAGCAACTTTAGGAATAAAGTTCCCACGAGATTGATTTAGTTAAGCTTATATTTCAACCAAATTTCTATTTGTAAATTTAGTTTACTTTCATCATCATCATTTTGCGGCCTCAGCCGAGATTGAACTCACTACACCTCTCCAGTATTCCCTATCTGTCATAGCACCTAAAAGATCTTCCTTAGGGATCAATGTGTCACGTTTTATCCTATCTGGAAAGATTAACTTGCGTGATCGATTGACAGATGATGGGTGCCTCCAGAGTACAAATGATGACACAAGTTCATCTATGGCACGTGCACAATGCCCGGCGAACTGGACACGTCTTTTGCAAACTAAGGTTGATACTCTCGGCAAGTCACCATATATCATTTCTAGAGTTGGGTGGTTTCGCCATGAGAGATTAAGCACTCTTTGCGCGGCCACTTTCGCTTATATGACAGAATTAATCTGTAAAAAATATTTCTAATCATGGCTCGTCTAGTCTTTTTTTCTTATTCGAAAAGCGTCCATTTTTCTTTTTATTTACATGTTTTTTATTCTCTTCGTCATTTTTGCTAACACCCCACAACGTTTGGGCTATTGTTATCTCCGATCTCAGGGATTGACAACCGCAATTACTAAATCAACAAATTCACGGATCAACGTTTAAAACTACCTGGTTAGTAATATTTGTAGAGTGAGCTAGGATCACCCATTTTTTAAAAAAAATCGTTTCACCCCAAGCAAGACAATAATGGCACTAAAACGCGGGAGCTTACAAGAAGTGAAAGAGAATGAGAAAACTTCATCTGAGGGTGCAACAATCACACCATTGTAAAATAGCTTTGTAATCGCTTCCCAAAAGCAAAGCCACCTGTGGCCGTCCTGCCATTTAAATTTGCAATCTTACGAAATTCAAATATTTTTTCCGGATAATAAGATGTTCCGGAAGTTCGGTGGTGTGCATATATCTCGTGTTAATCAACGAACTGGACATTATTTCCAATGAATCAACGTTTAAACCAACCGGGCTATTTGGTTTGTAATATTTTGAAAGTAAGTCGGGATCACCCATTTTTTTTAATCGTTTCACCCCAAGCAAGACAATAATGGCACTAAAACGCGGGTGCTTACAGGAAGTGAAAGAGATGGTGCAACAATCACACCATTGTAAACAGCTTTGTGATCGTGTACCAAAGGCAAAGCCATCTGTGGCCGTCCTGCGATTTAAATTACCAATCTTACGAAATTCAAATATTTTTTCCGGATAATAAGATGTTCCGGAATTTCGGTGGTGCGCATATATCTCGTGTTAATCAACATACTTTCTAACTTTAAATACATTTTTTCCAGTATGTGCCGTGTCCCCTCAGGATGTAAGCGACCATAGCCTACTACCCCACCAAGTTACTCTTCTGACACCCTTTTATATAAGCTCGTTAGGTAGAACATTCACTGTTTCCTCTGCCTCTTGCTATCAATATGTCCTCTGAGTGTCAACATCTCCAAGCCGTCCTTTCTCCTCATGAGTCCCAACTCGCTTGATGAACAATAACTTCCCCAAATGTGTTTGCACAAAAGTGAGTATAACGAAGCAGAGAGTTAGGGGGTGGGGGAGCGTTAAATAACAAAAATGGCTGCCTCGGAAACCACAACAACTTTAGAAATAAAGTTCCCACGAGAGCGATTTCCTAACTGCTGATTTCCCCGCTATTTTTATTAGCATAAGGCATTTTACAAAGACCCAGATCTTGACCAGTTGCAGAGAGCCTCGTAATTAGACATGCCAAGCTGTTCTGCTGCTATCGGGGGAACCCCAAATGTAACTAGAAAAGCAAACATGTCCACACGCGATCCGGTGGCCTCTTTTGCGCCTGTATCGATGCGATTTCGCTACATTACGTATCACCAGAAAGGATGTAAAGTTAATCAATCAATTATAAAAACTACGATCCTTTCATTAGGTGCATAGAATTAAGAGTTGTACTTCTCCTTGATTGGTTGCCAACCAAGGCTTAAGAATCCAGTCTGTCCTACTATTTAGCCAATAGCTACAGGCTATTCATAGATTCAAAACTTTCCCAAGAGTATTTACTCGAAAATGAATATAGCGAAACTGAACTGGAGCGCGAACGCGGCTCTCTGGTTTCTCGTTCTGACTCGCTATCCATTGCACAACAGTAAATAAAACCATTAACTTAAATACTAAGCAGTTCGGAAAGTAATGTCGCTTTAGAAAAAGGTTATGAAAATTAAATGGAAGTTATATTTATTTAAATATTAGTGTGTTCGGAAAATAATGCCGTTTTCACAAAAAGGATATCTATATAATGAATGGGTGTGTCAGTGTGTCAGTATATCACACTTTTTCAATTAAACGGACACAACTCTCTAACTTTCAATAGCTCATGTTACAGAAATTTTGGATTCCTAATTTTTCATTACTGCGAACGTTTTCGGCGATTTTTTTTGCGTGACATTTTAAGACAATTTTTTGTACGATAGCAATTTTTATAACTTGGTAAAAATAATTGGGAATAATCGAAATTAATTGCGAAATCCAGCGAAAGTTACGCATGAAATAAAAAGAATTGTTTGTCCGGAAAGTAAGGACCTACGCACATCAAAATGTCTTTAAATTCAGTGGTAACAGCAGAATTATCGTTGAACTTTTAGAAGGTAAACTTAAATAATTCAATACTTAAATGCAGCGATCGATTTTGAGTTGTTCTTCAGTTTATTGTTGCCTATCGCATACGGCAGCAGTATGATTCACAAAAAGAAATCTCCCCCAACAGAGGACCAGATTGCAGTCAAAAGAGCCAAGGCTGCAGCGAGGAAAAGAAAGTCACATGCAAATGAATACTCAGATCAAACGGCAGACCGGAGAACTTCCAGTGCTGAGAATATGCAAAAACTCTGAAGAAGCCGAGGGCCCAATCAAGAGCCTTCCGCAGGCGCTAGCTTAAATGCCGCCCGATAGGGAGGCTTGTAAGCTAGTAATAAATAAATAGGATTATATTTATTTAAATATTAGAGTGTTCAGAAAGTAATGACGTTTTGTTGACCATGTTTACCGCAGTCTCTGAATATGGAATCCGGTGAAGTCCGTAATGTGTTCAATATCAGAGGTTGGCAGTGAAGATTCAGAGAAAGTAGCGGCTGTTAAGTAATTCTTTAAGTCTTCGATATCAGGCTGGCAATGGAGATATTTTGGGAGAAAAAACAAAATGGCTGCCTTTATACACGTCGCATTGAATATTTTGAGCTTTCTGATTGGTTAACCCTTCTACTATAAAATGAGTCAACTCATTGTGACTTGCTCACTAGTACACACATATACAAAAAACTGCAACACGTTTTACCAGAAAGGACCTAAAAAAATTAATGAAAGTTTAATTTCTTTAAATATTAATGTTTTCTGAAACGTTTTACCAGAGAGAATGTATTTAATAAGCATTTCATCTTAAACAAGGCAATGAATCCACTAAGCGGAAAGCTATGACAGAGTGTGAGAGAATGAGAAGAAGAAAAAAAATAATCAAAGTGAGAGAACAATAAAAGAACAGAAATGGAGGAGACAGGAGATAGCGATTGACATTGCATTTAAATTTTTAAAGATCAATGTAAACCGGGAAGCAAGAAGCCGGAAGAGAGTTCCACAAGCGAGAAATGCGAGAAAAGAAACTGTCAGCAAAAAACTTACGGTTATATCTAGCTATTTCAACTGTAAAATGATGGGACCTAGCTGCCAATCTTGTACTAGGCTTGAAGTCGTATTACTATTTACCCGATACCCGACGCAGCAAGATGTGGCACAAGGCCGAGTTTTAAAGTGGGGTATCCGAGCCATTAGGCTCGGGCAAAAATTCCCTATAGACCACGTAAAAACGGAGTCAGTTTCCCCAAGAAGGGAGTCTGCTTTTCGGCAGGGCCTCGTCTGGCGGATACCCTTTGACATTTGCCAGGTAGGTATACGTCGTATAGCTAAACAGAACAATTATGAAAATATTTATAGAAAATATGGAAAAGTGAATGGAGCCTAGATGCCAAACGGTTTATGTATTATTTATTTACTTTTTATTTGACGCCAAGAATTAACTTTTTTTTTTAATGTAATGTATTTAAAATAGATGTGATATGTGTTATAAAACTCGATAGACTTATCCTACGCTGAGAAGCGTATACGTGTATGCGAAACTTCGAGTGTGAATGTAAGACATTGAACATTACTTTCATCTATTCACATTTTAATGTTTTCTTTTTTAATATTAAGCACTTTATTTGTAAATATATGCTCAACACGTCATCCTACAGCAAGGTACAGGTCGACGTGTTTTGTGGGGCGTTAATATATATTTGTCATTTTTCTTTATTTTTATACCAAGTTTGATGCAATTAATTCATGTGTTAGTTGGGAGTTCTTATTATTGGTGTTAAGATGATTTTTCTCTTGGTGCGTGTGTGTGTGTGTGTGTTTGTATGCGTGTATGTGTCAGTGTTGAAACTTAACTAATGCATGGAATAATAATACAACACAAAATGTACTTAGAACAAAATGTATTGAAACAAGAAAGTGTACACAATATTTACATAGAGTCTTTTGTATATTTTTGGGAAAACCGTTCCTGGAGAATGTGTTGACTTAGTCGCAGTCGGGCAGAGTCTCTGGATTGAATCTCTTGATTCCTTCCCTCGTCTTCACGGTACCAACCATATTTATATGGTCGGTACTCCACTATGCAAATTAGGTGGATCCTACCACACCAGTCAGATATCGTGTTTATTTGACTGTTTTATCATTTTTTTGTCTACCTATAATCTCTCCCTATTCTTTTTCCTTGTTTTTCTCTCCCGGCTCTAAGTATCAAAAAACATGTTTTTGTTAAAATATTTTGTAAAAAAAATAATAATATATAGCTCTATTTTGTATTGAGCCCTTTTAAAAAAAAAAAAAAAAAGTAAATGCTACGAACATCTGTTCTTCATCTGTTCTTTCTCTTACACACAGATGAAAATACACACACACACACACACACACACACATATATATATTTATATTTATATATATATATATATATATATATATAGAGAGAGAGAGAGAGAGAGAGAGATCTTTAAAAATGGGATCATATTTTATTCATAAAAAATAAAAAAAAAGATACAAAGATAACTACTGTTCCCCTGAGGCTTACTTTCCTACTAATTTTATAGTAAGTGGAAGAGTCCACAATAGACTCATTAGAGAGAAGACACCACAACACACACACACACACACACACACACACACACACATATATATATATATATATAGATAGATAGATAGATAGATAGATATGTATCGACAGCATATCTTCATTCAAGCATGGTTAATTGAATAATTTAGATATACTGCGTCAATTTATATTTATGTTTAATCAGTTTCTTGATTTTAAGATGAAATTCATCAAGGAAGATGCCATAGTTTTTGTTAACCGATGTACTTTCGATCTTTTCCAAGATTATCTTCGGGTGTAAATTACAAAGACGAACTTATTGTAACTTTTTTCTTTATCCATTGTAGATACAGAATTCTTTGCAGAACAAGAGTTTCAATATCAGAGAACTGACTGGAAATTGGAAGAGGTGTAAAATGACATTAAATGTTATATGCATTTTAATATGTTGTTGCTATATTCGTAATATATTTTGTTGAGTGTTGGTTGATTGATTTTCATATAGAGAGTCTCGAGAATTTGAAGTTTTCGTTTATTATTTTCAAGGTGTATTATATTGGTGTTATGATTTTTTTTTGTAATGTGAAGTTTTCCACTTTTTTATTGATATATATATATATATATATATATATATATATATATATATATATATATATATATATATGAGTGATAGAAATTAGGAGAAATTGAGATAATTATAATTAAGTAATTCATTGAGTCTAGATGAAACCTCAGCAGAATGCAGAAAGCACTGGACGGCCGTTTTGTCATATATTTGGGACTCTATATTTGGGATTCGAGTCTCGCTTTTACCTATAGGACTGTGCCCCCACGAGACACGACTACCATCCCCAAGGCACTCCGGATGAGTTCCACCACGGAATATGTAATCGAGCGGCGCTATATCGAGTCTGATTCGCTACTTCTTCGTCACCGAGGCCCGTTGAAACAGTTTAATATGACGTTTGTCTGATAACTTAACTGTCCGGGTTTCAATTCTTGGTAGTGGATGCGCACTGCTGATGAGTCCCCATAATAGGACGAAACGACTGTTCAGTGCTTTCTGCATTCTGTTGAGGTTTCTTCTAGACTCGACAAATTACTTAATTATAAATGTGTGTATATATATATATATATATATATATATATATATATATATATATATATTTATCTCAATGAAAAGATAATAGGAAACTATTTATTCCTGTCTACATATATATTTATATATACTTTTTCTACATCTCTCTCTCTCTCTCTCTCTCTCTCTCTCTCTCTATATATATATATATATATATATATATATATATTTAGAAAGATAGAGAGATAGAGATAGAGATAGATATAGATATGATATGTGATTTATTTATTTTTATTTTTAGCATCAGAATGTTGTAGCAGCGTGGCTTTGGGCTCTGTTTTTTTCTACCCTTTGTGCTTTGCTAAGTTCAGGCAGTGTTGTGGTAAGTAGAAAATTCCGTTCTTATGTCTGTTACAAAAGACAAGCCAAAAAACAATTAAATACACAAAATAACGGCCACCGCCCAAGCCACAAAATATCATATTGTCCCGAGACTCTTCACAGTATATTTCAACCATGAAAAAACAACGCTGGTCAGAAATTTTTAAAAATGAATCGCGTATAATAAAATCAAATTATCTCCCCTTTAGGAAAAAAAAAAAACGACACAAATATACGTCGCCATTTTGTGCCATTCAAAATAAGAGAACCAAAAAATGAATGAAGAAAACAGAAGATAAAATTAAATGAAAAAAAAATCCATTTAAAAGAGAACCTAGATGCTTAACTTCAGATACAGTAAGAATGCTTTTTTTAGATATATATTTCCATTTTTAGTCGAATGTTTTTTACAGTTCGATTTCTGTGGAAGCCCTATTTAAGATCTGACGTCGGTTAATAGTGCTAAGAAATCTGTCATTTGAAAACTTAAATGAAGCACTGGAAACTGATGAGGAGACGCCATAATATGAAAAGTAGAATTTGTTTTCGTCAAAGCAAGACTGCGTATCTATTTTCACTTTCTGGAAAAAAAAAAAATTGAATGTGAACGACTTTGAATTTAAAAAGAATAATACCTTCTGGAGCGACATTATCTTCAAAACATTTTTCGGCATTGAATAACCTGCAATGGGTTGATAAACCATAAGAAACGAATCACTCAATAAATCATGGATATTTTGAGTATGCTCAGTGAAAGAGGAAACATCCTTTCTCGTTAGGACATAATTCACATACTTCCTCTTGCATTCAGTAATATTCTACACTGATTGCCTCTTGAGCCTTGTATCGGGTGAACCTTTAGTATAGAAATTGTCCCGTCCGTAGTATTCTCAGTATTCTTCCGGCTTACGGCCATATCACGTTGAAACATCGGTTCCCGTACGATTACCGAAGTTAAGCAACGTCGTATCTGGTCAGTACCTAGTTGGAGGACCGCTTGGGAATACCAAGCTTGGATGTGTGGGTAATGTAATGGTTAATGGCTCGGAATTGCTAAGTGGAGAGCCGAATTCTCATACCATTTGAGTTCGTAATAATCACTTAAGCGCAAATAGCCTTGGGAAAGGGTTGAATCAACCTCTTCTCTCTCCCCCCTAGCTTTTGATTAAATAGTAAAACTTGTATCCTTAAAATCATTATCATCTTAAAAAGTTCTTACAATCTAAAATATTTTCTGGCTTTAAATAAATTCGAAAGGGTTAACAAGCTGTAAAAAAATATGAATCAATTAATGTAAGAAATTCAATTAAAGTTTACATTATTCGGACTGTTATCCTCATCTGCATTTTCGTATTCACAACATTTCGGCCGTTGTACGCCCCGGCCTTCTTCAGGTGATTGGAATTTCGAACCGAACCCTTTATTTCGTCCACTGGGGTAGATTGTTCTAGTTCCACGTACCATCCCTCTTCCGGAGGCATGCTGCAAAGAAAGCCGGTGCGTACAACGACCGAAACGTTGTGAATATGGCAATGCAGATGAGGATAACAGCCCGTATAATGTAAGTATTCATAATACCTCATCTCAGTGATATAGACAGATATTGTAATTTAAGTATGTAAAAAAGTTTTCATTATTCATGAATTAAGGCTTTTGTTAATGAAAAGAATACGGCTAATTTTTGGTACTAATGCAAGTTCCCCCCCCATGCTTCTCTCCTTTGTCTTGTGTTGTTCTTAATTTTCATCAGTAAACTTCCTGATGTCTTCAGCTCTCAACTTGGTACCTATACTGATGACACAAACATTTACTCTTGAAAACAGGCATTCACAGCTAAAAATTCTCTTCCCTAATTTCTATTCTGCATCATGTTTCCCGGCACCAAAAAAAAAAAAAAAAAATAAACTTGTAAAATCAATTCTAATTTAAACTGTTGTTTTTGATAACTCACTTGCAACACATAGTCATTAAGAAATGTGCTCAATGACTGGCGCCTGTTCTATCTAGACTTTATAATAAATGCCTCTCCGCCTCTTGTTTTCCTACTTCTTAGAAATACTCTTCTGTTCTTCCAGTCTTTAAGAATCCAGGTGAACCATCTGGCCATTCCAACTCTCGGTCTATTATCCTTCTGTCTCTTTTTCGTAAACAACAACAGGCCCTAATCAACGCTGAATTATTTAAGCATCTCGCATCGCAGGACCTTCTTTCAGACAAGCAATATGGCTTTTGTTTCTCGAGTACACCTGCTAATGCATTAACGATCATTACGGAAAGAGTCTATCAAGCTTTAGATAAAAAATGGTGATGCTCAAGATTTTGCTTTGATATCCCGAAAACATTCGACAGGGTTTGGCATACTGATCGTCTTCACAACATAAAAAGTTGTTAGAACTACAAAAGACAAGAATTTGTGGAGAGCTACAATCGCCTACGTCCTTAGTGGACACGGAAAATAAAGAAGAAATAATTATTATCAAAAAAACTACAAAAACTTTGAAGACGGTATGAGATGTAATCTCTTGCTTTTATACTTGTTTGAAATTCTTATCTGTTGTTCCAGTCTTTAAGAATTCAAGTGAACCGTCCGACCCTTTTAGCAATCAGCCTATTAGCGTATTACCTCCTTCTGGGAAACTAATTAGGGCCTACAATTTGGCTTTTGCTTCCCGGGAACAACTGCTGATGTATTTACGATTAATGCGGAAAGAGTCTATGAAGCTGTAGATTAAAAATGGTGATGCTCAAGATTTTGCCTTGATATCCCGAAAACATTCAACAGGGTTTAAAAAACCTGTCTGCTTCACAACATGAAATGTTATGGTCTTTCCATACGGATATTTGACTTGATTCAGTCTTTCCTATCAAATCTGAACAGCAATTTTTCTAGATCCTTTCGTATTAATGCATGTGTCCCCCAGATCTCTATCCATGTTTCTATTTTGTTCTTAATTTTCATCAACGAGCTCCCTGATATCATCAACTCTCAACTTTCTATCTCTGCGGATGATACAACCATTTGCTTCTATCTCGATATTAAATACGATCAGCTCGATAAGATCAAAATGGCGGCTGATATAAAAAAACAGTTCAACAGTCTGTTGTTAATTGAGGCAAAGAATAGCTTGTTAATTTTAATACCTCAAAAACAAACAAACAAAAAACTGCTCTTTATTAATCACCCGAGAAACGCCTTTCTACCTAGCATGGCTGATGCTAACTTCCAAGAGAATTCCTCGTTCTTTCTTAACCTTTAGTATTCGGTATCTAGCCACCCCCACGACTTCGGTGATCGATCGAAGCTTACGGTCAAATCACGCTGAAAACACCGGTTCTCGTTCGATCACCGAAGTTAAGCATCGTAGAGCCAGGTCTAGATGGGGGACCGCTTGGGAACACCTGGTACTGTAAGCCCCCAAAGTCCAACCCTTACCTCACAGGCGGTGGGGGGGTGTAAACGGTAGTGTCAGAGCTATGCCGCCCGGAACATCGTTCCTGGTAGGGCCACCCAAGGCGAACAGGTCTGACACACACGCCGGCTAACAAGGGCTCTGGTGAAAATCCAAGGAGCGTCTGCATCGGCAACCGGCGGCTTCTGGTCGTTCCTGTCTCTGCGTCTGTGGGAACCCCGCGGCAAGCAAGAACGTTATCCGAGTAGGCCTGGGTACCCTACTTCTGTAATTTATCCCAAGAATCTTCTTCTCATAACAGGAAGAAGCCGGCTCAATCCGCCCAGGGTGAATGCCGCATCAGTACAGTACAGTACAGTACACTAGTACCCCCCACGAGGGTTGCATGTGACACAAGGCCGAGTTTAACGTGGGTTTCCCGAGCCCGTAGGCTCGGCCAAAAAGATACCCTTTGAACCCGCCTAGACGGGTTCAGGGCCTGTCTACCTCCCCGGACGAAACCCTGCCCTTCGGCAAAGCTTTGTCCGGGTTCCTCTCTGCCAAAGTAGAGAGTTCAACAGACATGACCTGGTGCTGGTAGCACCATTCATTCTTAACCTTTAGTATTCAACGTCAACATCTTAATTATGTCATTATTTTCTCTTCGATTTACATTTTGATATACATTTTAGCTGTTGCTGGTGTTAGTAATCCTCAAGTGATGTATTTTCTGTTATTTGGCACAGTTCTTTGTGATTATGTAGCGCCAGTCCACGAGATCTCAAGCAGGAGATCCCATTTAAAGACCCAAAGTCTTTTTTTCGTAAAAAGTCATGTAAAAAATCGCCGAAGATAATCGCAGTAACGAAAACTTGAGGATCCATAATTTCTGTAACATGAGCTATTGAAAGTTAGAGTTGTGTTCCTTTAATTGAAAAAGTGTGACACAGTGACACATTGAAACTCGCATTCATTTTATAGATATCCTTTTTGTGAAAACAACATTATTTTCCGAACACACTAATATTTAAATAAATATAACTTCTATTTAATTTTGATAACCTTTTTGTAAAGCGTCATTAATTTCCGAACACCTTAATATTTAAATAAATTGTTTTATTTACTGTTGTGCAATGCATAGCGAGCCGGAACGAGAAACCGGAGAGCCGCGTTCGCGTTCCAGTTCAGTTTCGTTATATTCATTTTCGTGCAAATATTCTTGGGAAAGTTATGAATCTATGAATAGTCTGTAGCTATTGGCTAAATAATAAGGCAGATTAGGTTCTTAAGCCTTGGTTGGTAACCAATCAAGGCGAAGTACAACTCTTAATTCTATGCACCTAATGAAAGGATCGTAGTTTTTATAATTGATTGATTAACTTTATATCCTTTCTGGTGAGATGTAATGCGGTGAAATCGCGTCGATACGGGCGCAAAAGAGGCCACCGGATCGCGTGTGGACATGTTTGCTAATTCTAGTTACATCTGGGGGTTCCCCAGATAGCAGCAGGACAGCTTGGCATGTCTAATTACGAGGCTCTCTGCAACTGGTCAAGATCTGGGTCTTTGTAAAATGCCTTATGCTAATAAAAATAGCGGGGAAATCAGCAGTTCGGAAATCGGTCATGTGGGAACTTTATTCCTAAAGTTGCTGTGGTTTCCGAGGCAGCCATTTTTGTTACCTAACGCTTCTTCGCCCCACCTCTCTGCTTCGTTATACTCACTTTTGTGCAAATACTCTTGGGAAAGTTAGTGTTCATCAAGCGAGTTGGGACTCATGAGGAGAAAAGACGGTTTGGAGATGTTGACACTCAGAGGACATATTGATAGCAAGAGGCAGAGGAAACAGTGAATGTTCTACCTAACTAGCTTATATAAAAGGGTGTCAGAAGAGTAACTGGGTGGGGTAGTAGGTTATGGCCGCTCACATCCTGAGGGGACACGGCACATACCGGAAAAATGCATTTAAAGTTAGAAAGTATGAGTCGAAATTTATTGGAAATAGTGTCCGGTTTGTTGATTAACACGAGATATATGCGCACCACCGAAATTCCGGAACATCTTATTATCCGGAAAAAATATTTGAATTTCATAAGATTGCTAATTTAAATCGCAGGACGGGCACAAGTGGCTTTGCCTGTGGCACGCGATCACAAAGCTTTTTACAATGGCGTCAGTGCTGCACCTTCTCTTTCATTTCCTGTAAGCTCCCGTGTTTTAGTGCCATTATTGTCTTGCTTGGGGTGAAACGATTTAAAAAAATGGGTGATCCTGGCTCACTTTCCAAATATTACAAACCAAATAGCCTGGTAGGTTTAAAAGTTGATCCGTGAATTTGGTGATATTGTAATTGCGATATCAATCCCTCAACCGGGTAGAATGTACTTGAACTCAGGCGAAATTGGCCCAGCAAGAACTGAGAAGAGTAAAGTAAACTAAAATAACAACTAGAAATTTGGTTGAAATATAAGCTTAACTAAATCAACTTGCTAAATTAGACAAGGTATCCCTGGGCGTGACTAGAGGAACGAGAACAATGTTTCCCTGGAGATGATATAAACGGTTCAGTTCGAAATTCTCTGTAGGCTACCTGAATCGACATACACCTGATTAATATCGGAGATAACAATAGCCCAAACGTTGTGGGGTATTAGCAAAAATGACGAAGAGAATAAAAAACATGCAAATAAAAAGAAAAATGGACGCTTTTCGAATAAGAAAAAAAAAATAGACGAGCCATGATTAAAAATATTTTTTACAGACTAATTCTATCATGTAGACCTCCAAAAACTATTAGTGTATAAAATTGCACACAGACTTTATCGCTCACATGCTAAGGGGACATGGCACATACTGGAAGGAAAATATATTTAAAATTAGAAAGTATGAGTCGAAATTTATTGGAAATAATGTCCGCTTTGTTGTTTAACTATAACTGACGGAAATCTTTTCATTTTAATCATTACCGTAATTCCCCATGTATAATACGCCTTTATCCATAATACACACCCCAAAATGTGTACTGAATGTATGTGAAAATGCTTCTACTCACGCATAATACGCACCCCTTTTTTGATAATCAAACCCTATAAATATTACCTCTCCTGTCTGTCTGTCTGTCTGTCAGTCTCTCTCTCTCTCTCTATATATATATATATATATATATATATATATATATATATATATATAAAAGTCATTGATATTTTTCAAAAACGTTCATGAAAATATGTCCCCAAATAATATCCGATAATTATTTTCGGGACATATTTTTATGAACGTTCTTCCAAATGTCAATAACGTATAACACCGTCAAGATTACATACTCAAATTTATCACACACACACACACACACACACACACACACACACACACACACACACACACACACACACATATATATATATATATATAATATATATATATATATGAAGAAATATAGTCTTAAGATTTGTATATTTGGTGGCCTGACGATTGCATCTAGCATGAAACAGACTGTCGCCTCTAAGTGTTGACTTCTATGTTCACTTTTATATATATATATATATATATATATATATATGGGAAAAATATATAGAAAATAGGAAAGAACTCGTTTTAATAAATAGTTTAAATGCCCTACAAAAAAAGATAACCTTTTATGGAGTCATCAAAAAACAAATGTTAGCGATTTACGACAGTTTTTATATACACAAAACCCTTTCAGAAAAAAATAAAAAATAAAATAAAAAAATAAATAAATCTCCATAGACGCCTAACCAGACTAGGCGATGTCATCTCCCGCTTTAAATTTAGACACCCCAACCTTACCCTGACTTGACATCTGTGAATGTAACTGAGATATTGATACAAATTATTAACACCTTACGCCCCTTTTCTTTAAACAATTGCTCTAGCCGTTACCATAGTAATTTTGATTTTAATAATGAATATGCTTATAAAACGCGTAAATTTAAGAAATAATTTATTCCAAAAAAAAATTTCGCTTGAAGATGGAACAGAGCTTAGTACTTTAATTCAAATAATTATATTGAAGTTTTCGGCTCTTGTTTCGAAACATGAGAACTCTTATGTAGCGTGTTGGAATCATATTTTTAAATAAATAATTATATACATATATATATATATATATATATATATAATTATTTATTTAAAAATATGATTCCAACACGCTATATATATATATATATATATATATATATATATATATATATATATTCTGTTTAGTATTTAGTTTCCGGTTACTACTAAAGTCTATAGGATTTTTCCAGGTAAAAACCCTACGAATAAAAGTAGTACAAGCAAATGTTTGTAGTAAAGTTAAAGTATAAGTCAAAAAGCGCATGCCAATGACAGACGTCACGAGCTGAGTTTAGAAAAAGAAATACGTTAAATTTATTGACTGCACAAAATGAAAGAAATCACACAAATTAAGTGCTTTGTGTGGCAAATAATGGCCAATAACATCTATGTGCAAATGAAAAAGACATAATGCAAATAAAATACGCCGTTTTTATAACAAAGGATATAAAATCATATTATTTTTACATTAAAGGATATACATCAAACAAAATTTGCTGTTTTTACAATAAAATATAAAATATGTGGCCATAATGTCAAACGACATTAAAACAAATATAGAAACAGGAAAGGTAATACTTCTCTGGGTGTCTTCTTGTAATAGATACAATGTCCGAAGCGACCTTTTTGGGTAACAGTGGATAATTGATTTTCACACCAGTCGATGGAATTTTCTTAGATGAAGCAACGACCTTGATTTTCTTTTCAATTCTCACCAGGCGGTGTCAAATTTCCTTTGTCGTAGTTCCTTGAACGGAGTAACCGGGATTCAATCAGCAGCTTATGTCGACTCCTAAACCGGAGTGACCTGGCCTCACTTTGCAGTCTCTTCGTTTCGATTAAGTTTTCGCTTTATATACATCAAGATAGACTCCAAAATGTGTCTAGGGATTTGGAGGGAAGACTTTTGATTGGTGCCGAAATAAAAACACACGCCGCTATTTTTACTCAATTTGGAAGAACGCAAAATATTTTTTTGAAAGTCAATAGTTTAAGCTAGAGCCTAAAACAGTGTCTGTCTTCTTTCAGAAAAGCAGACGATAAATGCTCAATTAGCTTAAATTTCTTATATTTTCCCCTCAGACACGGATGTCAGAAACCAACAGTTTTTAACATAAAAAAATTCATGTTGAATGGCAGACCTTTCTGTGTAAGCAAAATACAAAGAATACTCTTCTTTCCACATTAATATTGGAAACCTTTTAGAATTGTTAAAATTAAAAGACATTCATTTCGAGGTTTAGAACAATATTTAATTTTTTGTGCTAATAGCACGATATTTAAACACTAGATATATTTTCCTTTTACTTATTTTATAAACATTAATTCCGGCTTAAAGAAAACAGTTTATTCCTGTATTAATTCACAAATATGTTATGTGAAGAGACTAATACCAATTATAAGGAGTTTTAGGGTCAGATTTTTTTTTATTTTTCATCTTTTAGATTTTCTGGTAGGATTAATGCCCCGTATTGAGTGGCTGGAAACGGTTTTAATTTTAGATACCGGATGAATCGGATTAAATTTATGTGTTAAGGATAATTCCAAAGGATTAAGATGGCTTAACCAATGAGTTTAATTCAAACCATCCTTCTTTTAACTATAACTGACGGAAACCTTTTCATTTTAATCATTACCGTAATTCCCCATGTAATATAATACGCCTTTATCCATAATACACACCCCAAAATGTGTACTGAAAGTATGGGAAAATTCTTCTACTCACGCATAATACGCACCCCTTTTTTGGTAATCAGACCCTATAAATATTTGCTCTCCAATTTCATTACGGCCAGCGTTTCCTACTCTTATTTAAAAAATGGTTTTAAACATAGAATAATATTATTCTAATTTAGTTTTATGATAATTTTTATTTAATTTTACAGTTGTTATTATTGTTAGGTACATATGATTGTATTTGACATCCTTATGGGGACACAATCGCCGAATTTTAGTGTCAAATTGTCGTATGCTTGTGGTGAGTAGTCATTTCGCAACTGAAATCGACCTATGTAATGACATTTTTTAAAGATCTTTTTCGGTGTGCATAATACGCATCAATAATTTTGCTTATGATTTTTGAGAAAAAATGCGTATTATACATGGGGAATTACGGTAAATGTCCTGTAAAATCTATTCCTATATGAAAATATGGTTTGCTCAAATTCACTCTATGTTTAAGAATGTTAGTTAATTTTGGATGAACGCGCATTATATTTTACAAAGATAACAGCTGGAAATATAAATGTTAATAGTCTGTCTCGCCTTAGGAACCCAAACCTAGAGACTCTCTATTAAGGGTAAAGGAAATTTTTAAATGCTTACATCTTGCATGCGTATCTATTATGATTAGTCTAGTTAAATCAAGTTTCGGATACAAAAATACTGGGTAAATAACGTCAGACTGATAGATTTTAGTCAGTAGAATGAATTAGACGATTTTCGTCTAAAAACAAGTTTTAATCTGTTACAGTTTTTGTGTATATTCTATGTAACTAGTGAGCCAATCAAAATGCCCTGACTCACTTTATAGTCAACCAATAGAAGGTTGACCAATCAGAAGCCGCAGAACATTGTATCCGTCGTGTATAAAGGCGGTCATCTTTGTTTATCCTACCGAAATGACCAGAGCCAACTTGTCAGGCGAAGATGACAGAAGGAAGAACTACGCTCTGCTACTTTGCTGCGATATCCACTGCGAACCTGAACTACGCTTTCCTACTGTCTCCGAAATATTCACTGCTAACCTCTGGATTCTATACTCGAAGACGACCGTCAAAATGTCTAACATAATCTGCTGCTAATTTAGGGATGCGTTCATTTTGAGGATTTTGTAAAAATTGAATTTACCAAAAGATTGGTTCTGCATCAATTTGGGTAGATACATGTTGCGGATTCCGGGATGAAATCCGGTCTCAAATGAATGACAAACGTAGGAATGAAATATAGCAAATAAATGTATTGACGTAATAATACAATTGGTAATACGGTTAGTAGATCCAGAAATGCGGTTAGTAGCAATAATAATATATATACAGTATCGGAAATTGAAACCTCGAGGTGGTGTAATGGTTAACAAGCGTGTCTCGCTAGAACTATTACGACTTAGTAGTGAGTTCGATCCTCACTGGGTACCCCATATTTTCGGCCTTGTGCCACATTTGAGCTACGTTTGGAAAATCACTACAGTCTGGGAAATTCAGTCTACGTGCTCGCAACTGTGACTCCTGCAAAGCGATTACTTAACTCTCTCACTCCATCACTTCCGGGTATTCACCGGCAGCAGTACAAGAACACACTGGGCGAGTCCACTTGTATAAAAAGGGATGGACCCCTTAACAATACATTTTAGAATTTGTTAGAATGTTTTAACGTATTAGTGATTTTGAACACTAATGTTAATATTCTTAATAATCTCGATGACTTTGAAAATTTTATAGTGAATTAATGACCGAAGCTTAAAAATTCGTTTTTATAGTCCCAAGTAAGATATAAAACACTAACGGAAAAAAGGCATGAATCAGAACAGTAACATCACCATTCTTTACCTAGACCATACGAACATTATGGTCATTCCCCAGTATTCTACTCAAAGACCATTATGGTCTCGGATTTTTTGTGAGAACAGTATTGGAATCTTCCAAAAATCTAATTTCGGTTCAAACCTTTCAAAACATAACTCACTAGTTATTAAATCTGCCGGGTTTTCTGAACATATATAAACTTTTCAAGCAAAGAAAATTTTCTTTGGACTTCTTTATGTGCCCATATAAGTCTCGCATACCCACATTCTAAATTTTGTTCAAACTTTTCAAAAAATAACCCACTAGTTATTAAATCTGCCGGGTTTTCTGAAGTGGGAACATATATAAATTGTTTAAGCAAAGAAAATTTTTGATTGGTGCCGAAATAAAATCACACGCCGCTATTTTACCTCAAATCGGGAGGACGCAAAAATATTTTTTTTTTGAAAATATATAGTTTAAGCTAGAGCCTAAAACTGTCTGTTTTCTTTCAGAAAAGCAGACGATACATGCTCGATCAGCTTAAATTTCTTATAAGTCTTCTCATTTTCTTTCATTCCCAGGAGTCCCTTGTGTCTTAGTGACACCACCGCCTTGCTTGAAGTGAAATGATGTGTGTATCTGTATATGTATTTATATATATGAAGAAATATGTTTTTAAGCTATGCTATATTTATGGGATAATGTGTTCAATATCAGAGAAATAGCTTATGTAAATACACAAGTGAACATTGAAGTCAACACTTAGGGGCGACAGGACACATGCGTTGTTTTTTTTTTTATCTCGACTATTTACATACACGGGTCGGTTATTTTGGCGGGAATGGTTTGTTAATTTTTTATTTATTTATTTGGATTAATTTATTTTACTTGTTTTTCCTTATTTATTTTTTATTTTATTCATTCTGTTCAGTTTTCGGTTTTTAAGTTACGTAGTGAAAATTTGTTTTCGTGTCTACATTTGAAGTTCTGAACGTTTATTTAGTAAAAATAAAACTGCTAAATAAACGATCAGAACTTATCTCAAAATACAGATACGAAAACAATTTTTTACTACGTTATTTAAAAATAGAAAACTGAAAAGAATAAATAAAAAATAAAAATAAATAAGCAAGCAAAAACAAGTAAAATAAATTAATCCAAATAATATGTGTATATGTCTATTTTGTGTACGACGTAGAATTATAAACTTCTCTGAGAACTAAGTATGTTTGTTATTTTTTTTTAAATTTAACTATTCCATTACGTCCGTGGAATATCGGTGTTTTTATATCGTGGATATAACAATGTCTATAACGGGAGAAAAGTAAATGGATGAATAAATTTTCCTTCCAAGTAAACCCGTTACATATATATTAATTTGCATATTTCTGTTTCCGATTGAAAAGAAAAAAACGTCTTTGAAGAAAAGCTTTGTTGCCATACGAACGTAGTCCAATTTTTTTTGTTCTGGTGTTTCAAGAGAATTGGTAAATCTATAATAAGAAACGAATGAATAGAAGATATAATATTGCGACTGCCACTTACTTTTCTGCTAAAATGGTCGATTCTTTATTGCGTCAGAATTCCACCGAAACGATTTCACTTACAGCCTTTAAGTTATGGGCGAAAAAAAATCCATTCCTTATTTCCTTTGTGACCGATAAAATGTACTCAAAGATTCATAAATATAAAATGCACTTAATAACGGAATAATTCCTGTGTTTTATTTCGAAAGAATGCTCGCAAATTCTTCAGACCAATAACCATGATAGTTATTTTCATATTCGTTCCATTACTGGGTTTTGGGAGTCAGACAAAAGGTCATTTTAATGAAAATTTATTTCAGCGCCTTACCAACAGCGTTGTTTCGTCAGTTTATCAGGCAGAATAATATATCACAGACTTCGGTTCAATCGCTACATTGTCTTTGAGTCAAAGGATGCCAAGCTTTGTAAACATCTGTGTTTGAGTGTCATGCCATGTAGTGGATAGCGGCTCGGATTGAGGAATCGGAGAGCCGAGTTCGAATTCCAGTCGAATACATTACATTCACTTACGTGCTAATACCCTTGCGAAAGTATGAATCCTCTTATCCCCACCAGTAGTGAAAATAGCAGGACAGGCCGGGTTCTATAGCCATGGCTGGCAACTGGTCTATCGCAGAAAGAAATGGCAATCTACTGCGGGAAAAATCTACCTCGTAAGTCATATATCGAATGATACATGATCACCTAAGCGTATATTACGCCTGGCACATAACTGACTGACTTTTCAGTGGAATCCATTACATTCATTTACGTGCTAATATCCTTGGGAAAGGTATGAATCCTCTTCTTCCCCCAGCTATGGGTAAATAGCAGGACAGACCGGTTTCTATAGCCTTGGATGGCAACTGGTCTTGGATGGCAACTGGTCTACATACTGTCTGAAAAAATAGGCCTCGTCAGTCATATATCGAAATACATATGATCGCCTAAGCGTGTATCTTGCATGGAACATAACTAACTGACTACCCTGTAGCAGTTTTAACAAATATACTGATTAAGATTTTGTACACAATGTGCCCCAAGGAATATAATATGCGTACAAAAGCTCCGTTTTCTAATATAATACACTAATTAATGATTTCCTTATAAATATAATAACATTTTTTACTTCAACCGCAACAAAGAAAAAGCCAAGAAGGTTTTTAGCACTATTTACATTATTCGGACTATTATCCTCATCTTTGTCGCCATATTTATTACAATATTTCGACCGTTGTACGCTCCGGTCTTCTTCAGGTGGTTGGAATGTCGAGCTAAACTCTTTATTTCGCTCACTGGGATAGACTGTTCTAGTTCCACGTGCCATGTTTAATGGATGTCAGTTATCAGTTATCTCCTGTTAATTCCCCTCTCCAAGTTCTCCACCGCCTTATCCGGGTATTGAATTCACATTTTTTGGGCCTTCTCACTGGATCTAACCAACGCCTTTATCCATTGTGTCATGTGTCCTTGAGGACAATAGTCCGAATATTGTAAATAGTGTACATAATACCTCATCTCAGAAATATAGACAGATACTAAAGGATTTTAAATATAAATATATAAAATATTTTTATTTTCGTGTTTGTGCAACTAAATTTTTCTCAGTGTGTGAGCATTAAAGTTCCTTGTTTATTGTTGTTTGTTCAGATAAAAAGAAATGTGGTTTCACCGGGTATATGTGTGAAAAAAGAGGCAAGGTAGAAAGTGTGGAGGAAATTGTAAATGTCACGTAGCTTGGTGAGGATGAGTGTACGTGTCACGTAGCTTGGGGAGGAAGATTGCAAGTGTCACGTAGCTCGATGAGTAAGACGAGTGAATAAGTAAGGGAATCTCTTTGAAATGGCACCGGCCGTCGTGAACTTCTGCCATCTGTTGCCGTTCCTTACTCCATACTGGCTTGTCTGGTCTAGAAGTTTTGCTTATATATTCTTCAAAGGAATCACGAAGGATTTTTTTCTTGGCGGGAATGTGATCCGTTGGTTGAAAAATGATGAGTATTTACTTTCAAAGGAGCAATTTATTAACCAGATGGATGAGTAGATACTCAATCAAAATAAAGTAAATGTATTTCTTTTCAAGCGTTTATTGATAAGTATATTATGGCCTGGCGTTACCTTTGATTAATAATTAACGTCTCTAATCCTACTGAACAAGTTCAATATCAAACAGAATAATGAAACGTGTATCCAAATAAAGTAAATGTATTTCTTTTCAAAAGCACGAGCATTTATTGGTACGTACATTTTGAATTGGCGCTACAGAATCACCAACAAAGAGATGTATCAAATAACAGAAACCACATCACTTGAGGACTACCAACATCGGCAACAACTAAATTGGATAGCACATATAACTCG
The DNA here is from genome assembly GCA_903632075.3 of Acanthosepion pharaonis. NCBI lineage: Eukaryota > Metazoa > Mollusca > Cephalopoda > Sepiida > Sepiidae > Acanthosepion > Acanthosepion pharaonis. The sequence goes on along the minus strand of CAHIKZ030003043.1, from coordinate 259,825 downwards.
GAGAGAAAATTATAGCATAATCAAGAAGTTAATATTCCACGCCACTTCAAACAGAAGATTCGGAAGGAAACTCCGTCTATATTGGAAAGAGCGATAAAAGCTACTGGACTCGACAAACCTAGTTTCTTTAAAAAAGTGTTTTAATAGAAAAAATTTCTACCGAAAACAGCGCTGGCTGCTCGGTCAATGAATGCGAAATGTTTCCTTGTAAGGAAACGGTTAATAGTAGCATTACCATTAACAATCATATAATGCCGAGAAGTTTTCAATATTTTCTCATAACTAAGATGAACGCACGAAAAAGGAGATATTGATTAAACTGTTTTTCTTCTAGAACCCGGATCACGAAAGCTATATTTAATACGAATCTGTCTGAGAATCAGTCATTTTCACAAAGTGATGTTGCTTTCAGGCAGTAGAGGAAATTAACAATAAAGTAATTAATTGAATCTTTAATTAGAACAAAAACTATTTGCGTGAATTACTCACGAAATGGGTAAAACGCGGGTTAAAGGAAAATGAGTAAAATTCTTTATGGGCATGCGCAAAGAAGGAATGAATACGAAATAAAAGATATTTCGAACATATTCACTTATTGAATAATTCAGATTAATTGGGTGAGGTGAAGTTGGTTAATTTAATGACATATGAACCCTTGTTGTGCCATTTAATGTCGAATACAAATCATAAAGGACATCACAAGGAATTAAATCATACGTAAACTTAGGTTTGCTTTACACTAGACTAAGAAATAGACGTAAGATCGATTTACACTTGACTCGGAAGGTAACATATGCCCAATTTTACAGTCAAAAGGTAGTTATGGATTAGTAAAAAAAGTAGTTATGGATTAGAGTAAAAAGGTAAAAAATGGTTCATTTTAAAATAGAATCAAAACGAAGACATGGGTTGATTTTACACTAGAGTCAAAAGGGAGACATTGATTCATATTATTCGAGGGTGAAAATGTAGATAGCAAGAAAGATTAGAGTTGAGTCAAAAGGGTGACATTAGATCCACTTTGCCCTAAATCAAAAGGTCGGCATAGGTTCAGTTTACACCCGAGAAAAAGGTAGACATGGGTCCAGATGGCACAAAATAGTTTACATAGCTCCATTTTGCAGTAATATCAAAATGTAGTTATTCGTCCAGTTTTCTCTTAAACCAAGCGGTAGACATATCCCTATTTTCACAGTATAAGCATTAAGCTTGGTATAAGTCAATTTTACACGAGGCAAAACATATATTGGCGAAATCAAAACGTAGGTATATGTCCACTTTTACTGTGGATTCAAAAGTTAGATATAGGTCCAATTTAACTTGAATCAAAAGGTAGACATGGGTCCATATTACCCATATGTAAAAAGTAATGGGTCCACTTTACGCTTGAGTCAAAAGGAAGACGTATGTCCAGTTTTACAAAAATATTGTCATGGGTTTCCTTTATGCTACACTTAAAAGATACACATAGGCCCAAGTTTACAGACGAATCAAAATTTAAACATTGGCCCAGTTTACACTTGAGTCGAAATGTAGATGTGAGTCTAGTTTAAATTCAAGTCAAAAGTTAGCCATCGGACAAGTTTTAGATCAGAGTCGGAAAGATTGATAAATTTGCAATTGATACTAGAGTAAAAACGTAGATATAGTTTCTGTTTACACAAGAGTGAAAAGGTTGGCATTGGTTCAGTTTACACGAGTGGAGACATGTCCGGTTTAAACTTGTGTCAAAGTTTAGACATAGGTCCAGTTCACAATCAAGTCCAAAAAGGATGAAAAAATCGACAAAGGTTTAGAATCAAAAGCTGGACATGGGTCTGGTTTTACAGTAGAGGAAAAAAAAGGTAAATATGATTTGGGTTTAAAATCGATTCTGAGCGTATCCACGCAGGACGTGAATCTTTTTAGGGGATCTTAGCCCTCAGCAATGGATGGAGCCGATCTACTTTAGGCTTCACCGACAGAGGGCTTAAAGTGATTGAATAAACTAAATAATAAGAAAGGTGAAATAGGGAAAAAGCCTGGGCGTAGATTAATATTTGGGTAATATTCTATGATGGCACTCTCTAGCATTTTCCTTCTGAGTGACTTATTTTCTTTTTTTTATGAATGTAGCATTTTTAAAATCAAAACTTTTCACCTTTCTTAACAAAATTACTGCTCTCCCAAACAAACGTACACAACAATATTGTAAAATCAAAAGAAAATGGTTGAATCCGTCAACACAGCTATAATGACAATATTCTCCACACGTGACAGTAACTGACGTTATTTTCAGTTAACAATATGAAAACAGCGTTCTATACATTCTTCCAGTTGCTAAGAACATTCTGTTTTTTGTTATTATTAGTTACTTTGTTTAATTAAATTCATTTCGTTTTTTGCTTTGAGAAACTCCACATTGGACGAAATGCGTCAGCAATAACTACAGTTTTCCTATTGTCTTTTATATTTATAAATATTGTCTTTTCTAAAGGTTAACTCTGAGAAATTTTCATGTTTGAGAATATGTCAATTTAAGCTGAAAATTTTTATGTCACACAATCTGAGCCATAGAGAATCAACTGAAGACTGCATATAAGAAATATTGTTGTTTCAGTATGCATTGGTACTCTTGGTGATTTCAGCATATCTTCTTTTTATCCTTCAATACGTACATGATCATGGCTCTCCACATCTTCCTGTTTCTTGTAGCTCTTAATAAGTTTTATCTTTTTGTTATTTCTTCTAGACCCTATTACGCCATCCACTTGCTCAAGCTCATCAAATATGTTACACGCTGCTTTCCTCTGCCCCTCTTTCCCTCTATTTGTCCTGTGAGTATCAGATTTTCCAAGCCCTGTTTCCTCGTTATGTGCCCTAGAAATTTCAACTGCCTCTTCCTGATGTTAAATATAAGTTTTCTTTTTGTTTCCATTCTCTCCAAAATTTCATCGTTGCTTATATGTTCGGCTCATGGTATTCTCACCATCTGTCTGTAGAACCAGATCTCTACTGATTTAATTCAGTTCTTCATCTTGTTCATTCACTGTCATACAAGAGAAAAGCTATCACATAAAACTTCAGTCCTCTTTTCTTTGTTTATAACTAAATTTTCCTGTCTCTTAATTCTCTGTTTAGCTTTTGGAATACATCTTTGGCCATCACAATACGTCTTCGGATCTCAGTGTCGCACTTTCCGTTCTCTGTTAGAATACTTCCCAGATATTTACATTGCATATCACGTAACAGTCCAATCCTCTTTTCTTTGTTTCTAACGAAATTTTCCTGTCTCTTAATACTCTGCTTAGCTTTTGGAAGGCATCTTTGGCCATCCCAATACATCTTCCTCTTCCCGATCATTATTAATGTTTCTGTTTCTAATTGCTCCGCACCCTGTAATCCCTTGTGGCTTAGTGGCTTTATTGCCTTGCACGGGGTGATACCGATTAAAAACAAAACAAAGAACGAACCATGATAACACGAAAGAGAATGATTGATAACAATTAAACATTTTTTCCACTCTTTTTTGATTGAAGCTAACTGTGAAATAATATAATAAAAGAAAAAAAAAACGTTATTAAGAAGCGAGAACAATAAAAGAACAAGTGGTGGTAACACTTGTCAGGGTCCCAGGTATGGGCAAATAGTTAAACTCCCAAAAGGCGTCAAAACACTATGAAAGTATAAAAATAGGTTTTAATACCAGCAATACTTTTTGGAATAATTATTACCAGCAGTACATTTTTGAAAAAAATATTACCAACAATACAGTTTGGAAAAAAAAAAATTACCTGCAATAACAATCTTGTCGGCATTAAATAACTCATAGAGGTTGATATGCCGTAAAATAAAACAAACCATTTATGAACTTTCTCTATTCTGGCGTCTCCATTTTGTAGCCCGAAACTTGGGCTATTCCTTTTGCTAACGACCTAATATTTTAACTTTATAGAAAACGAATGATACTCTTTGCTAAATCGACTCGTCTTGAAGCGCGGGAAATTGAAGCCTAAAAAGGCTGGAAATGAAACCTCATTAGTACATTGCTGGGTGAAAAAAATGGTGAAAGCAATTTGCGTAAATAATTTGACAAGATTTCTTATTCTGTTTTGAAAAATTTTTATGCATAAATTTGTCGGGTATATTTTAAATTAGGATGTAAGAAATACTATTAAAAATGAATAATAATTGACAATGCTTCATGTAAGAAATTCAAATAATATTATGTCTAATATAACGAGTGTAATAAAAAGCAAGATAAATAAGATAAAAGAAGTACTCGTCAAAATTAATAGAAACTGACAATGCTTCCTTCCTGTCAGTAATTCAAATATTATTGCATCTAATTCTAGTTACATCCGACAGCAAGGCCTTTGATCGAGAGATTGGAGGTTTTGAGGAGAGTGCGACCAAACCTTAATTGCTGTTGTTCTCTGGGTGGTAGCACCTGTTAGGGTCCCAGTTATGGGCAAATAGTGAACTTACAAACAAAAACAAAAGATTATGAAATAAAAATACATTTTTATTGTAAAAATACAAGCAACATATTTATATATCTCAAAATTATCAACAATACCTACTTATAGCAGAATTAGCAACAATACCTACTTATAGCAGAATTAGCAACAGTACCTATATATCTGTGGATGAAGCCATAAGATTGTGTTCAAAATATTTAGAGTTCGGAAATAACCCATAGTGGTTGATGTACCGCTAAATAAAATCAACCAACCATCGAGTTATACAAGACAATCATGAGAAAGGAAAGACGAATCAAAAATTAAAAATAATAATTATTTTATAAAATGTTTTTGTGTCTATTCGATACCCTGAAAAAAAAATGAGGTGGCTGTAATCGATTTGGCATAATTTTTCTAAAAGTCAATATGGCGTCACCAATACGATGTTTAAGTCGCTTGGATGAAGCAGAATTTGTTGAGACTTGGAATAGGTATTTTGCAGCCCAGGTTAGGGCTAACAGATTGAGAGACAAGCAGACAAGGAGGGGGGAGATAATGAAGTAACTAACCTCTTTCAAGCTTCGGCAGGTTGTGAAGATATAATGAAAATGTCCAGTGGTATACCCCACAAGCACTGGAGAAGTTGACGACTGATCAATAATCCAATACAGTGGACCAATCCCAAGCTGATAATGAAGACCAAGATGGTAGTGTACAACGCCTACGTCATCAGCACACTGCTACATGGCAGCGAGGTTTGGACCATGTATGCCAGGCAAGAAAGGCGTTTTCACACCTTTTACATGAGAAGCATCCACCGCAACCTGGGAATAGCGTGGCAGAACAAGGTGCCCAACACTGAGGTCCTCTCTCTAGCAGGTTTGCCCAGCATGTTCATACTGCTCAGACAGCGCAGACTCCATTGGTTGGGCCACGTCCACCGTATGCAAGACGGCCGCATCCCCAAAGACATCCTGTAAGGAGAGCTGGCTTCTAGAAGAAGACCCGCCGAGCGGCCACAGCTGCGGTACTTCGATGTCGTGAGGCGGGACATGAAAGCTGTGGACATCAACAAAGAATTCTGGGAGAGCCTGACAGCTATACGATCCAAGTAGAGAGGAACCCTGACCAAAAACCTCAAGTCAGGGGGAGAAGCTGACACAAGTCACCACGAAGAGGCAGACCCGTAGAAAGCAAAGTGATAGCTCCAACAGACCAAGGACAGAACACACGTGCGACCTTTGTAACAGATTTTCACTCCCGCATCGGCCTCTACAGTCACAGACGTCGATACTCCAGCCAAGCAGACAACTGGGATGCTTACCCATGGTCAACCCTGACCGACGGAGGCCTACGACAATACAACAATAAATGTATTTAGAAATTAAAATAAAAACTTATAGAAAATCAATACAGCATTTTCCCTGAAATCATCAAACATATGTCGACTGTGTTCGAATTTTCTACAGAAAGATGTTAAGGATATCATGGATCGAGCGTGTGAGCAACGATGACGTTTTGGAGAGGATGCAAACAAGAAGGAAGCTTATACTTAATATCAGGAAGAGGCAGCTGAAATTTCTGGGACACGTAATGAGAAAGGAGGGCCTGGAGAATCTGATACTCACAGGTCAAATAGAGGGAAAGAGAGACAGAGTAAAGCAAACCATTACATAAAAGAGTGGATGACAGAAAGTCATCTGAGGGTGGTAACAGAGGGAAGGAACTTATTGAGAGTTACAAGGGATAGGGGGAATGTTAGACATTTTATGACGGTCGTCTTCGAGTATAGAATCCAGAGGTTAGCAGTGAATATTTCGAAGACAGTAGGAAAGCGTAGTTCAGGTTAGCAGTGGATATCGCAGCAAAGTAGCAGAGCGTAGTACTTCTTTTTGTCATCTTCGCCTGACAAGTTGGCACTGGTCATTCGGGTAGGATAAACAAAATGGCCGCCTTTATACACGACGGATAGAATGTTCTGCGGCTTCTGATTGGTTAACCTTCTATTGGTAGACTATAAAGTACTAGTCATATATACATATACATATTGTACTACATTGGTAGACTATAAATACTAGTCATATATACATATACATGTACACAAAAAACTGTAACAGGGAAGTGGAGAGCCATGATCGTCTACGCCCCGAAGGGACACAGCACAAAAAAAGAAAGAATCTTTATATATATAATATATATATCTATATCTTTAAAATAGATGTCCGTCTGCGAGTGTGGGTGTGATATATATACACGTCGCCATTTCTCGATCGATTTCGGTGAAATTGTACACACATGCTGAAAATTTACCAAGATCTGTCAAGATCAACGTTTCAATCTCCAATACACTCCACGCTCCGGATTTAGCAGAAAAATCGATAAAACTGAAAGTGGGTACGACTTTTTGCATAAAACCAAAGCAAAGTTACACGTGAACAAATTTTTTACTGGATGAGTTGATGTTCTTTGCATTTAATGCAAAATATTACGAGGTTTATGCAGAGTGCTTGATAGTTTTCCTGCAAAATTGGCTTCGCATAAAAAACTGAAAAAATCGGGATTTTCGTACTATTAAAAATAAAAACTTGAACTTTCTCATTTTTATCCAATTTTCTTCAGACATATCGCAAACAAAAAAATTTGCCATCATGCAAAAAATAAGATAGTGTGTTTTTAGTCCTGCTCGCTTTCCCGCGTATAACGAAAAACCACATAAAAGTTTTAAAAAAAGCCCGTTTTTCGGCCATAACTCCATGTTTTTCATTCGCTGCTTTACAAATGTTCCATGTAAATTACATATGACACACAAATTGCCCTGAGTAAATGTTTGGTGTAGATTATTTCAGTTAAGTGGATGAAATCTGCGATAAACTAGGTCCAAAAACGACTTTTGCCATTTAGCCAGTAGTTTCTTCATATGATTCCATCCTAAATTAGCATTCGAACATCCTTTGATGCAAAGATTGTTTGAGAAGGATTACTGAAGCATGAAAATGGAAAAATTCCAGAAGAACCTCTTATTAACACCAGCTTTACAGTAAACGTGCGAAGAAGGAGGGGGGCATTTGAAATATGTCGTGTTTGCTTGAATCTTGGCAACGTGTTTATTTACATATTAAATAATCTTTATATATATATATATATATATATAAATATATATATATATATTAACTATATAATTATATATTAAATAATCTTTAACAAACTTATGGCGAGTCTATTGGAATCTTTGTGACGTCTTTATTTATATATTTAAGAAAAATATTTAAATCTGTCTGCTAACCGTTCTTTTCTTTGTGATGTACATTATTTAATATCCAGTTCGCATCATGTGTTCAGCCTCAAACTAATTGGGCTCCGAGGATTAAATTATCTAAAAACTAAGTACACATATTTTCTATTTTCACTCTTACTAATTATCTGGTACTTTTGTCTAGACGCATATTTAAATCTTATATTCATTTTTTAAGCTTCCGCTTTTGATTGATATGTACTTTTTGTACATGTATTCGATGCACGGAAAAGACACATTGGAAGGGAAACTAGATCTTAATATTACTGCATAGTCCCTTCTTCTTCTTCTTCTTCTTCTTCTTCTTCTTCTTCTTCTCCAAATCCTCCTCCTCCCCCTCTTCTCCTCTCCCTGCTTCTTCTTTTTCCTCGGCTCCCTCCTTCTTTGTGCCATGTCTCTTCAGAACGTGAACGATCATAGCCCTCCACAGTTTCCCATCATTTGTAGATTTTAGTAACATTTGTCTTTTCAGATGAAGTAGAGTTCTGAAACACCAAAAACGTGGTTCTACAGAAGGATGCTGAGAATAGTACCGAAAATACGAGCAACGGCGAAACAGAAACAAAAAGGACACTTAAACATAGCAAGAAGAGACGAGACAATTTCTTGGGCATATAATAAGGGAAAGAGGGCTTGGAAAATTTGATACGCATAGGACAGATTGGAGGCCAGGGAAAGACAATACATAACTTACCTTCTTTTGGATGGCGGAGACGGGTTTCGGAGAAACTGCAATAAGACAAAATTTATTAAGAACTCCAAAGGATAGGAAATTGGGAGAGCCAAGATTGGCAACGTCTTGAAGGAACACGCGACAAGTTAGGCTCTGTTGCCTCACTAGAAAACAATTCCCCCATAATATAGCCAGTAGAATATTATGATAATACGGGTTTGCACAAGACATAAACAATGATTATAAATTTTGTTAAGACTTTATTAGCATTATTAAGTTTCATATTTTTTAAGCATTTACCCCAAGCAAGGCGGGAGTGCCACGAGTACGCAGGGAGTTACAGAGGATGAAAGTGACGGAAAAGTTTGTGTGTAGAGGGGAATGAGGAAAGGATAAAAGATGAGACAGAAGGAGAGGTTTACAGCCATTATCGAGTGATCAGAGTTGCCAAGACGGCAGAGCTGCGTAGCGTGACAAGAGTCAGGGATAGAGGTAAAAAAGAGATCGAGAAGAAAAGCCTTTCTATCAGGGTTACTGGGGAAACGCGTAGGGAAGTCAGCTACTTGCGTGAGAAATTGAGTGACTGAAAAGTTAAGGGTTTGGATGTCAGTGAGTGTTTGAACCATCTAGAATTGTGGGCATTATAGTAACCGAACACAAATATATTTGCAAAAGGGTGTAGAGAGATCCCCTTGTCTATATTATTGCAAATACTATCAAGCGCGCAACAGTCTTGAGAGGAAAGGGGATGGTAGAGAAAGAAGAGATAGCTGACTGAGTTAAGTAGAGAGAGATGGAGACACATGTAAAAATGATCTGGAGATTCAAGAAAGAGTTTCCTAACCAGCGGGAGTTGTTCGCGGACATAAAATCCCAGGTCATGCACGAGGACTTCAGAGTTCTTTCTAAGAAGAGGAAGGTTGCCAGGAATCGAAAAATCAGCGGAAGGGATTCAAGAGTTCAGGTTAGTCTCGCAGAGAGCTAGGATATCCGCAGACATTTCGAAGAGGAACGATTCCACATTGTAGAAGTTGTTACGAATTCCACGAATGTTGGAGAAGGAAAAGTTAAGGGGTTTAGGTTATTTTTGTTGAGCTGGTTTAGTTTTATATCTTTGGATGTTTATAGTCATGATGTGTTATATTGGTAAGGAAAGGGTCTAGGTTAGCAGAAGCAGTCGGCCATCAAATGTAACATGTGCAGAAGGGAACAGGCGAAATTTGTAACACAGTGTATCCCCCTGGTTGTTCACCGGAGGTGCTTCCAGGGACATTCGTCCATGCGCGACATGGCACTGCAAGAACCACGATATTAGGCAACCTCTCAAGACGCTACGCAAGAGTTCGGGCTCCTAACTGCGAGTCGAGAACAAAAGCCAAAAAACTACCAACACAGTACCCTCAGTATTAGGAGACGTTGCTCCCAACCACGCAGATCACAATAAATTCATTATAACACCACTATTAAGGCTTGAGAAAAGGAAAGACACCGAGAACCACTTCCTAAACAGGAAACAAGAGATGAGCCTCTAGAATCGCCCGGTAATATTCCTCCCACTTCTCTTGAAGTGGGAGGGAAATGAACCGGGCGATAGCAGAGCGTATTTACTTCTATTAAAAATACTTAAAAAAAAAGGAAAATAAATCTATGTGAGACTTAAATACATTTTCAAATTAAGTTATCTAGAGATTTAGTGGCATCTGTTTAGTCCTGATGTACCCCTGAAAACTGATCCCCCACATTATGAACATTACAATTTTATATTTATATGAGATTTTACATGAAGCTTAAAATTAAAGACACAATTTGCTTTTATACAGACTTGACTAATATTAGGTCTTCACTTGTTAATCTTTAAATATATTTTCCAATTCTTATGCCATCTTTAAATTTATAGGTAACATTTTATTACTGAAGAACCACTGAAAACTGATCCCCCAATTTATGATCATTAGAATATTATATTAATGTGAGATTATACATAGCATTAAAAATAACAGCATTTTTTATACAGCGTTCATTATTATCAACTTTTTACGTGTGTATTTTTTAATATATTTTGCAATGATTATGTTATCTAGAGATTCGTAATTTACTTGCAGAAAATTATAAACTCATTCTCCATTTTCTGATCATTAGAATCATATATTAATATGAGATTACATATGACGCTATAAATAGCGACATATTTTATACAGTCTTTATTATTATCAGTTTTTTTGGGTTTTTTTTTGGCACCTCGAGGTGGAGTAATGGTTAGTAAGCTTGTCTTGATAAATCAATTACGACTGAATAGTGAGTTCGATTCTCACTGGGTGCTTTGTGCCACATCTAAGCCGGGCTTAGAAAATCACTATTATCAGGTTTTTCACATACGTATCTTTGAATATATTTTGCAATGGTTATGTTATCTAGAAATTTATAGGGATGATTTTATTTCTGAAGAGCTATAGAAAACTTATCACCCACTTTCTGACCATTGATATTTCATAACAATATTCGATGACACAGGGTTCTATAAATAACGACATATTTAATTATGCCTTGTGTTTATCAAATTTTCACATGTGTATGTTTTAATATATTTTTCAATGATTATGCAATCTAGAAATGTATAAATCTTTTCGTAGTGACAATACAAGATCTTCTCGAGAATGTGGTGATGGAAAGCGAGAATAAAGGACTAAGTGAGTGTTAGCAAAAGGGGCAACTTAACATGCAAATTATAAATTGGATATACCAAAATCAAATAAGTACAATTTAAGTATCTGAGGACGAAAATTCGACACGAATAAGACACGTATACTTAACATCAGGAAGAGAGAGTTGAAACATTTCTAGGTCACATAATGAGGAAAGGAGACTTGGAAAATTTGATACTCACAGGACGGATTAAAGGCAAGAGGGAGAAGAAAGCAACGTATAACATACCTAGTTCGAGGAAACAGATGGTAGAACAAGCCTTAAAAGAGTCATAACAAAAAGACAAAATTTATTAAGAGACACAAAGGAAATTGTGGAGAGCCATGATCGTTAAAAGTCCTCAAAGGACACGGAAAATAGAAAACGGCATTTAAAAATTTGGGAAGTGTTTTAACAAAGGACGGAAAGTGTGATACGGAAATTGCGATCCTAAATTCCGAAGGAGAACTGGAATAGCGAAAAATGCCTTCTAAAAGCTAAGCAACGTATTAAGAAACATGAAAAACTTTGTTAGGAACAAAGAAAAGAGTACTGAAGTGTTATATAATATCAGTCTTCATATACAGTAGTGAATGCTGGGCAATCTCCTCACAGATAAAGCAGCAGAAATTTTGTTCTGAGAATACCATGGATCGAACATGTGAGCAACGACAAAGTTTTAAAGAAAATCGAAGCAAAATGGACGCATAAATAGCACCAGGAAGAGACAGTTGAAATTTATGGGGCAGATAATGAGGAAAGTGGGTTTGAAAATATTTTTTACTCACAGAGGTGATTGAAGGCAAGAGGGACACAGGAAAACAATGCATAACCTACCTAGCGAGTTTGAGTTGTCGATAGTAGAGCAGGGCTTAGGAGAGATAACAAAAAGACGAATTTTATTAAGAGCGACAAAGAACTTCTACAGAATATAGTGAAGGAAAAGCAGAAGAAAGGACTAACCATCAATTTCAAGAAGAGAGAATACATGGCTGTCAGCTAAAGGAACAGAACAACATGCAAAGTACAAAATGGAAATATTAAAATCAAATAAGCACAGCAATTCATATATCTGGGAAGAGCGACACTGAAACACGAGGGAGCATTGTCATAGAGAAATATACCTTTCAAAAGCTAAGCAAAGTATTAAAAAAAAGAAAAATCTCATTAGAAAAAAAGAGTGCTTAACTGTTATGTCATATCGGTCCTACCATATGTCAGTGAATACTGGACAAGAAAAGACAGAAATGTGGTTATACAGAAGGATTATGAGGATACCTTGGATCTACCGACGAGGTTTTAGAGAAAATGGAAACAAAAAGGAAAAGTACAAAAGTACCATAATGAGGAAAGTGGGCTTGGAAAATTTGATACACACAGGATAAATTGAGGGCAGGACGGACAAAGGAAAACAACGCATAACATACTTAGTGAGCTTGAGTAAATGGATGGCAGAACTGGGCTCAGGAGAAATAACAATAAGTCAAAAGGGCAGGGTGGAAAATGCGACATTGAAATACAAAGGCACATTGGGATAGCGAAAGATAAATTCCCAAAGCTAAGCAAAGTATTAAGAAAAAGGAAAACTTTGTTAGAAACAAAGAAAAATGCGCTTAACATTTATGTCATACTAGCAGCATGGCCCGGCGTTGCCCGTGCTTGATTCAAAAATCGTACGACTCATACAGCAATCGCTATCACTTGACTTAAAATATTTTTGCTCTTCCTTGCCTTTAAAGGAGTGCCTTTGCCGTGCTAATGTTACTACATGCTTTACTTCTTGCCTATCTCGCACTGCAAATTTTTTCTAAGCTCTATACTAAACATTAAATCTGTTACAAAAAAAGAACTAAACAAAATGAACACAAAACGATCAGCTTTAAAAAAGGACTCGTAACTGGAAAACCGAATGAAAAAAAGAATGTTAACAAGAAATACTTTTTCACACCCAACCCAGTTCTGCGAAATCAGAATCAACGTTGAGTTTAAGCAAGCGAATGAGCCAATTGGATTAAAGTGCCATGCAGATTTAAATTTTTCCCACCTGTGACAAATGCAGCTATCGATTTTTTTTTGCGTGCTAGCATGCTAGTTAACATTCGTGGCAGCCAGCTATTGGCTCTCACTCTGGCCAGTATAAAATGGCCGCAAACTACATGAAAACTGCGGTAGAAGCATGAAAAAATCGATTATTTCCATTATCGATGGGAGTTAGGAAATGTAAAGACGGTTTTGGCCTTCCCGCTAACTTGGAGCATGTGCATGTAAATTTTGGTGCAAATCCGTCGAAAATTGCGGCTGCGCATTTGCTACACACACACACACACACACACACACACACACACACACACACACACACACACACACACACACACACATCCTGTTTTTTTTATAGATAGAGATCGGTCCTCCTATATGTTAGTAACTGTTGGACAAGAAGTGACTTGAGGCAACAGAAATGTGGTTATACAGAAGGATGATGAGGATACCATGGAGCGGACACGTGAAAAACGACGAAGTTTTAGAGAAAATATAAACAAAAAAAGGACACTTATATTTGACATAAAAAAGACAGTGGAAATTTCTATGACACATAATGAGGAAAGAGGGCTTGGAAAATTTGATACTCACAGGACAGAAGGAAAGAAAGGGAGACAGAAGAAAGCAACGCATAAGCTACCTAGCGAGTTGGAGTTGTCGATGGTAGAACAGGGCTTATGAGCGATAACAAAAAGACAAAATTCATTAAGAGCTACAAAGAACGGGGATATTGTGGAGAGCCATGATCGCTTAAGACACACGGCACACAGAAGAAGAAGGCGAAGATTCATGATATACCCTGATGGTTTAAACATCAAAGCTTCTTAGATAGTTTTTGGTGTATTTGAATATTGGAAGATTCGACGGGCAATAATTAACTCGGAAAATTTAAATCTTTTTTTGTTTTGTTTATTTGCGCAGTTATGACAAGCGATTTTCTTTTTTCATTTTCCCCGAATTCAATTTATTAATTTAGTGCTTGTCTAATAGGTTTGCATAGGACCTTAAACAGGGAAGGCCACGAAGTACATTGCAAGACTAATAACCCGGTTTAATTGAATCTGATACCGGAACAATTAATAGCACTAACAAGCCCCATAATTCCCACCATCAAGAAATTATATTAAAAAAATCCCCCAAAAAACAGTACGGAGCTTTAACTTGTTTTGGTGGAATTTATTTAAAAGAGAGCTTAGATAATTAAACAAATCTTTCTAAGATGTTTTAAAGAATTTTTTGCGTGATTGTAAATTAGTTTTTTTTTATTCGGCTTACGGCTATCTCAAGTAGAAACATCGGTACATGTACGATCACACGTTAAACAAAGAGCCTAGATGGGTGATCGGTTTTAACAGAAATCATTTACTTTCGGCAGGTTTACGGCCATTCCTATATTGAAACATTGGTTCCCGTATGATCACCTAAGTTAAGCAACGTCGAGCCTTGTTAGTACCTAGATGGGAGACCGCTTTTAACAGAAATCCTTTACTCTGGGTAGGTTTACGGCCACACCACATTCAAACACCGGTCACGGTATGATCACTTAAGTTAAGCAACGTCGAGCCTGGTCAGTACCTAGACGGGTGATCGGTTTTAACAGAAATCCTTTACTCTGAGTAGGTTTATGCCCACTGCATATTGAATCACTGGTTCCCGTATGATCACCTAAGTTAAGCAACGTCGAGCCTGGTCAGTA
>CAHIKZ030003043.1:185000-240000 GCA_903632075.3 Acanthosepion pharaonis | reverse complement strand
CCTCTGGGACATGCCAATTCAAACTGACTTTAGATTTTCGACGTTTATTTGTAGATTTCACAGTTAAATTTCTATTTCCGACAGGAACTCAGTCTATACCTGGGTTGATAAGATAGACAGATTATATTTTTGCCTTTCAAAACAATTTATTCCTGATATGACGTAATTTTGGATTTTATTGTTTCATAATTGTATTGCTCCGTAATAATAAATATATTGAGCTCTTTTTGTGGATCAATTTTAATATTTTATATTACTAGGATCCACTTGGATTATATACCAACACATTTATTACCTTTAATATATATATATATATATATATATATATATATATATATATATATATGGAACCGGCTTCTTATGCTTGGGGATAGAAGTCGTGACTCATAGGGGCACAGTCCGTTGGTATAAGTCGACAAGGATGAGTCACACGACGGAATTTGTGAAGAGCTGGGGCCATATCGGATTTGGTTTGTTACCTCACCGTCAACGAGACCCGTTGATCCAGTGTAACGGTCTGGTTCGATTCTCGCTAGTGGATGCATACTACTGATGATTCCCAAATATAGGACGAAACGCCCGTCCAGTGCTTTCAGCATTCTGTTGAGGATTCTTCTAGGCTCGTTGAATTACTTATGATATATATATATATATATATATATATATATATATATATATATATATATATAGTTACTTATGATATATATATATATATAGTTACTTATGATATATATATATATATATATATATATAGTTACTTATGATATATATTATATATATAATTACTTATGATATATATATATATATATATATATATATATATATATATATATAGTTTTAAATTTATTATATTTTATAGGGAAATGTGCAGTATCGAAGTAGTATCACTATAAACGTAGATAGTGTGGACACAGGAACCGACACTACATGGTGACTGTCAGTTTCACGTCTCAACCGGATCATCAGACCAAATAAATTAAGGATTAGGATTAAGGGAAGTGCAAGCAGGTAAACGACCTTTCCTAGTCCTTTGTTAAAGTCAACTGCTTAGGATCATTTATGATCATATGATCATATGTTGATTGCTTATCACTCACCACTTACCCAATTCCAGTTGGAATTCTATACTTTGATCCCAGAATGATAGCCAGGGAGCGAAGAAATGCGTAATTCGAGTTGCACTGCTGATTCGGTCAGTAAATGCTGAATTTATTCTCATGAGGGAACATATTATATTGGCATTATATTTCAGGAAAAGAAATACTACATTTTGATCCAAAGCTGATCACTACTGAGCGATGGAAAGCGTAAATCGAGTTGCGCTGGCTGCTCGATCATGCCGAATGATTCGTTATAAGAAAACTGTTAATGTTACCATTACCATTAGAGATGAAGAAAACAGATACTGAAGGACCTCGGGTTACGTCGGACTCGACATACGGCGTTTGTGGTTACGGCTCCATCTCCTATAATATAATACGTCGTCACGCGGCTATATATGAGGAAGAGGGAGTTGTTTCTTCACCGGGTGTACACCATATGGGATTGTGTTACATTCGCTATCTCTCGTTTGTGTCGTTTTTTTTCGGGGTGGGGGGAACCTTTCACTCTTCGTTATGACTCCCAAGCTTAAGGCAGACTCGTGGGTGCTTACGCAGGTGATTTTCGACATACGTCGAAAATTAGATTACGTCGAGCCGTAGGAAAGGTTCTCCGACGTAAGTCGAGGACCCACTGTACTACACTTTGGTCCCAGGCTGGTGACCAGGGAACGAAAAAAGCATAACTCGTGTTGCCCTGGCTGTTCCCTCATTGAATTCTGAATGTATTCATATGAGGAAACAGATTATTTATTAACCAATAACATTAGAGATGAGGAGAAATTATACTACACTTTTTAGGGAGCAAAGAATGGCGTAATTCGAGTCGCACTGGTTGCTCGGTTATGCAATGCCAAACGATTCGTCATAAGGAAACGGCTCATATTGCCGTTGCATTTACCATAATATTTTCTTTCCTTTTTGGTTTTTAATACGTCTGTATGATTAATGCATTTGCATTAAACCTAATAGAGTCGTCCGGGGTAAGACGTTAAACTACATCCGCTACCTGGGTAAGACGATAAACTACATCCAGCAGCAAGGCCTCTAAACAGGAGGTTTTGAGGAGCATGGAACCACCTCTTAATTGCTGGTGTTCCCAGGTCCACCCTGACCCGGGGTGGTAGCACCTGTTATGGTCCCAGCTATAGGCAAATAGTTAACTATTACCAGCAATACTTTTTTGTAAAAAAATTAATACCAGCAATACAATTTTGAAGGAAAAATATTACCATTTTGACGAAACAATATATTACCAGCAATAAAGAATGTTGTCGGTATTAAATAACCCATTGATGGATTGATATGCCTTAAAACAAACCAAACCAAACCAATATATAAACCAAAGAATACATATTCTATTCACACACACACACACACACACACACACACACACACACACACACACACACACACACACACACACACACACACACACACATACTGGAATCCCTCGATTAGTGCGCTAAAATTTTTATATACTAAAATTCAATTAGTGCATACATAATACTCGATTAGTGCGGTAAAACATTGTTCAGTTTAGCTATAGTAATTGAAAACTTATCTTTTTTATCGTTACTTATGTACAAATTAGTCACATTAATCAAGGATTTCCTGTATAGTCTTTTGTGAGTGTTACACACGTTTTACAGTGTTCTTCCTAATTTAAAGACATTTTTAAAGCACTAGAATGTTTTTATAACACGTGGCAGCGTATTAAAAACCTCTCAGTCTTGTTGAAGGTATTGCTAACAATTTTTGTCTACATTTACAAACTATACGTTTCGTTTAATTTCGCAAACCAATCAATTCCAATTTTTTATAAAGTGTTTGACCGTGTGATTCATTTATAGTTCTTGCTAATATAGGGCGAATTAGAAACTTGTTTCTTGTACATAAAAGCCTAAAGAAAAAATATGCAAAAAGCAATACTGTATGTTTATTAAATAAGTATTTGGTATTTTAATAATTAAATTGTTTTTAAAATAGTGGGAGTATTTTGTATATTAAATAATAAAACCTTTAACTTTCCCCACCCGCCCCAAAAAATGAATGAAAATTTATTGTTCGAAGCTACACACCCGAGTAAAACCAATTGTTCTTTGTACCCACTTACCTGTTTGCACTGCTCCCTAAAATTTGGTTTCGATCGGGCAGTATATGGCTGTTTTGGAAGGTGTGACGAACAGACTGACTAACAGAAGTCAAGATTTATTGTATATAAAATACAATTGTTGCAAAAGGCCGAAAATAGTGGGGTTGAGGCTGGTCATCACCGACTGTCTTATACCGAGCTAATCAGATTCCCGACCCATTCACTTATTACAATTTACACATCTACCAAAAGAACTTATCCATCATCATTCAATCCTCTATATACCACAATACCGCCTACTCTCAGGGGACTTACAAAAACATTCATGACATAAAAATTAACGATTATAAAATTATATATATATAAAAATCTGTCGATGATACATAATGAGGAGGGAGGGAATAAACTCCCAAACAAATTAAAATATCAAAACAAATACACAAAATAAAAGGATAACTGATGTTATTTGGACAAAATTTCAAACACTCAAAAAAGTTAAGAGAAGTCGCTGTATTCTGTCTTAAGACAAAATCAAGTATTTATTTTATCCTCCCTTCTCCCTTAGCGACGGGCTAACGGAAGTCACAGAATTTGATATATTGATTATGTCCAATTTAATTCAATATCACGACTTCCGGTACCAATTAATGACGAGGGCCTGGGAAATTCTTTATGTATTTAGTGACGAGAATGAATGAAATCTTCGATGTAATTGTTTAATAAATAATTGCATTTCTATAGCAAAATAATGCCCAATGAATTTCTATAAATGTTTTCCAGCATTTACTGTGTCCCAGAATATGTAATGAGTGATAAAAAAAATATGTATTTATTTAACAACGCCTACCAATATAAACTGTGTGATCCTTAACAAAAATAAATCTTTATTTTAGTTTCTTCGTTCTAGTGCCGGCGGATCTGGAATACCGGAAGTCACTGGTTTCTTAAACGGAACTCTCGTGCGTCATGTGTTTAATGTAAAAACCATGCTGGTGAAATTTATATCTTGTACCTTAGCCGTTGGTGGTGGGATGCCAGTTGGGCCCGAAGGACCGATGATACATTTGGGGTAAGTTTTACGTGTTCTTCTTACTTACCTTGTGTCCCGACTGATTATTTATTCATAATCATACAGTTAATTTGCGTGTGATTTTATAAATATACTAATATACTGATAACAAAATATAACCTGACCAACGGGTGCGGGGGCTCGGGGAATTTTTGTTCCTTTCCCGGGTGCACGCGCTCGGGATCCCCACATTAAACTGACCTTGTGTCACAACCTGACCTTGTGGGGGGTTGAGTAAATATCTACTGATAGCAAAATAAAGTCTGACCATGAGAAATCATTAATAATTTTGGAAACTGTTGTCTTTATGTGTCCGAGCTTGTAAATTACTCTTTTTGGGTAGTTACCCGTCTACTTATCATCTCTCAGTTACGTCTCTGTCTTTGGGCAGAGTGCCCTCAAGGGTTTTTCTGTCAAAGGACAGAGGGGCAACTGAAGAAAATAATGCTGAAGAGGTGCCCAGCCCTGGGTAACAGCTGCCCGAGGCCGCGCCCTCCCATTGTACCAGAGGGAGGGATCGGTGCTCGCACCGAGGCCAGCGCAGCCGACGGTTGCGGGGGCTGAGGGCAATTTTTTATTCCTGTCCAGGGCGTACGCGCTCGGGTCTCCACCTAAAAATAGACCTTGTGTCACATCTAGTCTTTCTGTTGGTAGACTAAATACCGTGTGTCCGAGTGGAAATCACGTTCAAACGAAAAGACTCATTAAACTAATTTTTAGTATTAAATTTGGGACACACAGTGTGGTCCGAAAGTATTGTCACCCCTAACAAAAATAATGCGTACAATAAAAGAACAAGTAATACAAAGCACATGTACTGGATTCAGTGTATTCACTTTCATTGATGGCGTCATACATCGATAAGGTCTGTATGAACACCATCCTTTTCGTGTCAGCCATCTGAAATAGAAAATGATATCATGTATGGGTGACAAGACTTTCGGACCAAACAATCGATGAAATATAAAAAAATTAAAGAAAAGATATGCGACCCCACCAAAAAAGATACAAAACAATATTGCATTTTTATTAAATAAAAGTATTTTTTTATTTTAATAATTAAATTATTTTTAAAATAGTGGGGGTATTTGGCTTTTGTATGTTAAATATTAAAACTTATTTTTCAAAAAACGAAATTAAAATTTATTGTACAAACTAAGCTATGTACCCTAGTAAAACCAACTGTACAGGGTGGTTCGAAAGTCTTCTCACCCCCTACCAAAAAGTAATGAGACCAGAACAACAATAAGTAATACAGTAATACAAAGTACATGTACTGGATTCACTTTATTCACTTTCATTGACGCTGTCATACATCTAGAAGGTCTATATGAATACCACCATTTTCCTGGCACAAAATAATGCGGCGCCATGTCCTGTGTGATATTTTACGATGCTGTGCTTTGTTGGTTGTTGCAAAGGCTCTCTGAACGAAGTCCTTCAAATGGTGAGCATTCTGGTATTGTTCATGTGAAACTCTTTGATAATAATACGTCATAGAGCGTTGTCGCAAGACGTGATGTCTGGACTTCTGAAATAGAAAAGACTTTCGGACCACCCCGTACATTCCCCACTCGTTATATTATGCTTACCTTTTTAGTACCGACTTAACGTTTTCCGCTGATATGAAGTTAAAAGATTATATAAAATCAATTGCTAGGTCAACTGTTGGTTTACTGTGTCGTGTTAGACAATATTTCCCGATAGAATCTATCTTCCTTACTTATAAGTCAACCATTCGCCCAATCTTTCAGTATTGTTGACACATATAGTCTGGTGCCTCTGTTATGGATTCTTGAAGAATCCCAAAGAAGAATCAGTAATGTCATCGATCATGCCCTGGTATCCCAGCTTAAGTAATATGAGTGACAGAACTAATTTCAACTCGGAACTAATTTCAACTCAATTTCAAAACCATAACCCTAATCCTAACCCTTAGTTCCAAGTTGAAATTAATTCTGAGTTGAAATTAATTCCGGACTCCGTTAGGATCACGCTGACGTAACATAGCCTCCAATTGCCTTTTTATATAGATATTTTCATGTTAATGGTTCAAGTGAGCCTTTCTCTTTTGTTACTCGATTTTATGAATTTAAACCTTGTACTAGATTAACAGCCAGATCTCATTATTTTGATGTGGAAATAGATGCTAACAATTTCTCCAGTCACACTTCTCGCCTGTGGAAATTTTTTCTAGCCTCTTGCTTTCCAGTCAAATTTGATCTTGAAAAATTTAAATGCCACGTCAAATGTTATATTCTGTCTTCTTAATTCCTGTTCTTTTCTTTTTCTCCCTCATTAATAAGGTTTTCCTTTTTTCTCATAATCTTTCAATATCTGTAAACCCCTTGACTCTTAGTGATTTTATTGCTTTGCTGAGGATGAAATGATAAGAAAATTGTTCGAATTATTTTCCCCCTTTAGAACTACTTCATTACATCTTGGCATAGATTCAGCAATATTCCGGAAGCACTTCTTTCCGAAATTTAACGTCCATAATCGTCTTAGGCACCCTATAGTTCTAGACCGATTGACTGCACATTCAGGATTCAAATCTATCTTTTCCATTACATCTTACTACATCCCCACATCACATAGGTGCATTATGGGATTGAGATCCGGTGACGGTAGACACAAATAAAACACAGAAAACTGTCTTCCATAAACCAATCTATCACTATTTTTTAAAAATTTTCACACTGATATGAGCGACCTCCAGAGGATGGATGTGCCGTAGTCATAAATTGAAGTATATAGGTATTCGAGGATACCCGTCTCCTAGGGCGGCTAGCCAATCCCTATTGCAGACGTTTGCTCAGGGGCATTTGTATTTATTCATCACCCACATTTTCTATGGATTATACTGCAACTATGCTGAGTAGACCTTAGGTACAGTTTCTGAGAAAGATCGTGTTATCTAGCGTGATCAACAATTTGAACAAGGCCAGCACGCTCAAGCTCTCGGCCACGATGAGTTGTGACTTCGTGCTAGCACAGCTTCTACGCCAGTCCAGTCCGATACCATCAGGAAGTCACCTTCCTGACAAATCGACCATGGTGAGATTCGAACCCAGTTCTCATGGCCAGAATGCGTACATTCTAACCATTCTCCCATAAATTGAGGTACCTAGTCATTTACAGTACCCAGATTGGCTGCAGCATTTAAATGTTCCCCATACCATTACAGGTCCACCAACATATGCCTGAATCATTGATAAAAGGCTGGATGAATTCATATTTTCATCTAGTTTACGCCAAATTTTGGACAATTGTCTGAATGTCGCAGGAGAAATCGAGAGGCACCAGACTAGGTAACGTTTCTCCAATCTTCGAATTGTAGACTCAGTTTCTTGTTCATCTCCCTGAACAGAGTGGTATCGTATATGGACTTCTGCTGCTGTAGCTCGTCAGCTTCAAGGTTTGACGTGTTGTCAGTTCAGAGTTATCTAAGTTACTGTTGCCTTCCTATCAGCTAGAACCAGTCTGGCCCGCATTCGACCGCTTCCACCAACGGAGATTTCCGCCCGCTGAACTGACTCTCCCTATAGATGGTTGTACGTGAAAATCCCAATAAATCAGCAGTTTTTGAAGCACCCAGCCGATATTTTGAAATATACAGCGTTTACCGTACGGTCTGATACGACCGACAAGGTCAAATTGGTATCTGATCTCACAAATGATCAACAATCTGCTTTTAAGTGGGTAAGGAATTCCATGTTAATTTGAGATCTTAGTGGCTTTATTGCTTTGCTTAGGGTGAAATGATTAAGACATACGTAAAATGAAATTCAGTGGGTCGCCAGGACTATGTTGAAAGACACCCTTCCATTAAATTCTTGCCAAATTATTAGTTGTACAGAAATTTACACAAGAGTGCATCAGTTTATGTACATTTAACTAAGTGTTCCGTGAGTAAAGTTTATATAAAGTTGACTTGCGAGTTAATTTGAGGTCACCATAGTTAATCAAAGCGCGCAGGATGCCGTTTCTAGGCAAATGAAGCAATTTCTGCCAAAATTTGATTTACTGAGAAGTGCAAGAATTTTTTTCTAACCGCACAGTTGGTAGCACGGAGAAGATCAGTTTCGACGCATCCCCCCGGAGCTAAATGGAATTCACCCAGCGTTGTTATACATGAAATTATTTCCCCCCGAGCAGCTGTAGGTATTTACACTAGACTTTACTAAATTATTTGCAGTGAAAACTTAGAAAAATTAGTTATGTGCTTTATCAGGTGAGGGTACGGATTTTTATTGTGTGCCATGTCCCTTCAGAACATTGGCAATTATGGCTCTCCACAATTTCCCTGTCCTTTATAGCTCTTTTGTCTTTATGTTATTTTTCCTGCTATCCATTTATTCAAGCTCGCTAGGCAGGTTATGCGCTGTTTTTCACAATCCATCTTATCTTAAATATATGTCCTGTGGATATCATATTTTCCAAACCCTCTTTCCTCATTATGTGTCCTAGAAATTTTAACTCTTTTTCTGATTTTAAATATAAGGGTCCTTTTTTGTGTCCGTGTTCTCTAAATCTTTGTCGTTGCGTCAACATTCGGTTCGTGGTCTCCCCAGCGTCCTTATGTAAAACCATATTTCTGCTGCTTCATGTCATTTCCTGTCCAATATTTAATATAATATAGGAGAACCGGTATTACATAACAGTTAAGGACTCTTTTCTTTGTTTCTAATGAGATTTTTCTGTTTTTAAATGCTTAGCTTTAGGAAGGCATCTTTCGCTATCCAAATACGCCTTCGGATTTCAGTGTCGCCCTTTCCATCCTCTGTAAAAAACACTTCCCAGCTATTTAAATACTCGCAGGACATATTGAAAGCAAGAGGGACATACGAAAGCAACGCGTAACCTACCTAACAAGCTTGTGTAAATGGTTGATAGAGTGGGGATTAGGGGATATCGCAAATAAATACAGTTTACTAAGAGCTACAAAGGAGGGGACGTTGGGAAGAAACATGATCGCCAATGTCCTTAAGGGACACGGCGCATACAAACGAGCGGGAGTCGAGTATTTATGCATCTTACAAGAATTTAACGAACGTGATCCTCTTATGGTACCCTATAGTTCTAGACCGATTAACTGCACATTATGGTACCCTATAGTTCTAGACCGATTGACTATACATTATGGTACCCTATAGTTCTAGACCGATTGACTGCACATTATGGTACCCTATAGTTCTAGACCGATTGACTGCACATTATGGTACCCTATAGTTCTAGACCGATTGACTGCACATTATGGTATCCTATAGTTCTAGACCGATTGACTGCACATTATGGTACCCTATAGTTCTAGTCCGATTAATTGACTGCACATTAAATGTTGACCCATATGGTTCCTATACCGATTGACTGAACATTATGGTATCCTATAGTTCTAGACCGATTGACTGAACATTATGGTATCCTATTCTAGTTCTGCACACCGATTGACTGCACATTATGGTATGGTCCGATTGACTGAACATTATGGTATCCTATAGTTCTAGATTGATCCTATGTTCTAGTCCGATTAACTGTACATTATGGTAGTTCTAAACTGATTGACTGCACATTATGGTACCCTATAGTTCTAGACCGATTGACTGAACATTATGGTATCCTATAGTTCTAGAAACCGATTGACTGAACATTATGGTACCCTATAGTTCTAGACCGATTGACTACACGTTATGATATCCTATAATTCTAAACTGATTGACTGCACATTATGGTACCCTATATTTCTAGACCGATTGACTATACATTATGGCATCCTATAGTTCTAGACCGATTGACTGAATATTATGGTACCCTATAGTTCTAGACCGATTGACTGCACATTCAGGATTCAAATCTCTCTTTTCCATTACATCTTACTACATCCCCACATCACATAGGTGCATTATGGGATTGAGATCCGGTGACGGTAGACACAAATAAAACACAGAAAACTATCTTTCATAAACCAATCTATCACTATTTTTTTATTTTTCACACTGGTGTGAGCTACCTCCAGAGGATGGGTGTACCGTAGTCATAAATTGAGGTATATAGGTATTCGAGGATACCCGTTTACTAAGGCGGCTAGCCAATCCCTATTGCAGACGCACGCTCAGGCGTATTTGTGTTTATTCATCACCCACAGAGACAACCTGCGGTTTATACTGCAACTATGCTGAGCAGACCATAGTTATAGTTTCTGGGAGAGAGCGAGTTATCTAGCGTGATTAACAATTTGAGCAAGACCGGCACTCTCAAGCGCTCGGCCACGATGACTTGTGATTTCATGCTAGCACAGCTATCGACTCCTCCACCCCAAGGGCATCAGAATCTATAGAATATAAACAGCCTGATTTTGTAACCGAACCTATTTGCCGAATCTGGCTGCTCTGCCGGTAAACGTTACGTTGCTTCCACTTTGACGTTAATTTTGACATTTGCTTTGCATTTTTCGTAGAGCCCTGGTTGGTGCCGGCCTGAGTCAGCTGCGCTCGGAAACGCTGAAAATTGATCTTCCTTTTTTGAATCGCTTCCGAAATACCGAAGACAGGTGAGTGAGCTTTTAATTGTAAACACTGACAGGCGCCATTATCTGTCTGGAAATGGCGGTGCAGAAAATTAATCGTAATTATTATTGATGAATTGCAGACATGCTTCCGCCTATGGTTCCAGTAAAATTCTAAATCCGACAACTTAATAATAATAATAATAATAATAATAATAATAATGCACTTAGAAAAGAGCACGATTTAAGAAAAGAAAAAAGAAAAGACAGAGTTTGAGTGTTCAACAATGTTTCAACAGTATGTCTGTCGTCATCAAGTTATGATACAAAATTGTATACAAGTATAAAATATAAAAGTCTACAAAACTTTATAAGTTTTTTTTGTAGATTTTTAAAATATTTTATAGTTGTACATAATTTTAAATCATAACTTGAAGAAGGCAGGCATACTGTCGAAACATTGTTGAACATTTTCAAACACCGTGTCTTTTCTTTTACTTAAATCGCGTTCTATAACTGTTAAAGATATCGGAAGAGTTATGTCAACCATTTTGTTTAATAATAATAATAATAATAATAATAATAATAATAAAGATACTTAAATAAACCCTGTTGTTTTATGGGCCTTGTGCATTATAAAAAGAGTATCGAAAATCATGTTTGTAATGTCTCTGGTCACATCAGCATCCCAGAGCTACAAAAGATTGAATTGTGGGGAATTCCTAATATCATTCTCAAATGTACACAAATAACTCACCTACAGTGTCCCTTTTACTTATAGACAACGGAAGGAACTTAAAATTACACTGAGACAACACTGATACCACACACAATTTTTGTGGGGAAATTAGTTACTGCCACTTTGACAGAAAATTTACCAGTAAAAAATTCGTTTATCACCATATTTGTACATGAACGCACAACTGTAAAAAATTTAAAATCAAACTCAGCGTTGCTATTGCACGCTCCAAAAACAATAACTCATTTCCAATAGCATTTTCGGATACAACAATACATATATTTTCGTTGTTCTCTTTATTACTAAGAGAAAAAACAAGAACAACATCTATTCCATACCTGAAGATGTCTGTAGGAACAGACGAAAGCTTGTAGTAAAAATAAGAACTAATACGGCAGAAATTTATAGAAACAAGGATCTTTTCATTCATAACGGATTCGGAGGTTTTTGTATATTATTTGAATTGTTTGCGACGATGGATTTCTCATAATTAAATCATTAACCTTTGCATTTGTCTTTGTGTGAATAATTCATGAATATATATATATATATATATATATATATATATATATATATGCTGTAAATAAAGTAACTACCATATTGATGAAAACATTACATGTGGAAAATACTTGAACATGAGAAACAAATTATTTTTTCCCACAACTCCCCATGACAACTTTGCAAACAAAATATATTCCCTAAAGCGACGCACCTGCACATTATTTACCTGTCTTCCGAAAAATTATCATAAAAACAAATTCCTGATCGATGGCTTGGGACATTGGAACTATTGATTTGGGTAACAAAGGACCTCTGATATCGCACCTCGAGATTTGTCTATTTGTTTGGGGCTATATAAAAGAATGCGATTTAGAGCGGAAAACCCGAAATATGTAATGATTTAAAGAAATCTGTTTAAGAAGAGACAGGTTCAATAACACCTGAAATGTGTGAAAATATTATCTGAAGCTTTCAAGGTATATTGCGCATTTGCATTGACAATGGGGACTGATCTGTTAAGCGGTATAAAATTTCTGTAGTGCTTGATTCGTTAAATATTCTTACATCATCGCATTTCGTTTTTCTTCTTTATATTTGTTCCAAGAGGTGGTAGTTATATATGTGATGGTTCTATGACACTTGAGACATTGGTTCCTGTTCGATCACCAAAGATAAACAGTGTCGAGCCTGCGCAGCACTTAAATGGAAATATTTGGTCCTTTAAGCAATGTCAGAGGTCACATAATTGTTATATGATTCAGGCATTAACGACACCGCTAATATCTTATCGATCGATTGATTGAATTGTCTGTTTAACGACATATGAACACTTTATGAGTCATTTAATGCCGAAATTTAATTTTCCTTGGATTTTGGAAGTAATAATAATTTGATTTAAGTTATTCTGCTTCCACAACTGGATATATGGTAGATATTTTCAAATATACACCCTTGTGAAAATTGAAACAAAACGTAAAATTCTGCTATTATTTACTTTTTGTTCATATTTTTCCAATGAAACATGACACATTGCACATGTTAGTATTTCGTATGTTCATTCCGCGGAGTCGTTCCTTGCAGATTGACCACAGATTCTTGGCTGGATTTAAATCAGGAGAATTTCCGGGCCAGCCATTAGTAATTTTATTTGCTCACTGGTAAGTCTTGCCAGGGGGTTCGTGCAGCGTTACAATTTTCGTACGCCTCCTTGGAGTAACGTCCATCGCAGACAATGGATATAGGACAACTAATCGACAGTCGAGACAATAGCGTGATAAAAAATCTGATGCAATCACAGATGACGCAACATTTTTCAAGGCCAAACAAATTTCATCATGCACCCCAAAAATAGATTCATATTACTTCCCACCACTTCAAATGGCCTAATCTGAGGAAAAAAATAGAAATCGATTACACCCTGTCACTCCAGTATGGTGAATGGACGGAAACTAATGCGCTTGATTCAGTTAATTTGCACAAAGGTGTAGGTGAACATAGCCCTCCACGTCTTCCTGTATAATTAATTTGCACAAGGGTGTACATGTTTGTGTGGTTACGATTAATGGAAGCGGTGATATGTGTGTTTTATGTTGGTCTTTTGTTGAAGTTATTTTGGAATAAGAAATTGACTTGAGAAATTGTAGGATATTATATGAATTAATTGTTAACCATGTTCACCATAGTCTATGAATATAGAATACAGCGCAGTACATAATCTGTTCAATGAAACAACGTTAAAGATTAACACTCACGAGTCAGACACTCTACTGAATCCGCCTATATCGCCAATACCACCAGCAGCTGTTCCATAATTCTTCAATCTTCAATATCAAAGACTGGCAGTGCATATTCGGGAAAAACCATGGCTGCCTTTATACACGTCGCATTGAATATTTTGAGCCTTCTGATTGGTTAATCCTTCTATTGGTGAACTATAAAATGAGTCAGCTCATTTTGGCTGGCTCACTAGTACTAGGGTACCCCAAAATTCCAACATTAATGTCATGAAAGTGTTCATGCTAGTTGTTTAGTAGTATTTTTAAAGGATTTCGGAAGTAGCTATAATTTGTTAATATTTGCGTATTGTTGGTAACATTTTATATAAAATATTTTCATACTTTCATAATGTTTTGTTTTTGTTTGGGGGTTCACTTTGCTTGTAGCTAGGACCCGAACAGGTGTTACCACACCAAGTCAAAGTGGACCTGCGATCAACAGCAATTAAGAGATCGTTCTACGCTCCTCCCCCTCCCCCAATCTCCCGATCAGAGGCCTTGGTAGTTAAACGCATTAGAAACATAATAGGTAGTATAAAAGTCTATATATTTTCCTTATGTCGTATAATAACTAAGCATTGTTTATACGAGCCTCGATATGTCTCATAGGTTTGATAATTGTCTCGGTATGCGTCATAGATTTT
Source organism: Acanthosepion pharaonis (assembly GCA_903632075.3). NCBI lineage: Eukaryota > Metazoa > Mollusca > Cephalopoda > Sepiida > Sepiidae > Acanthosepion > Acanthosepion pharaonis. Next base: position 225,572 of record CAHIKZ030003043.1, on the reverse strand, counting down.
TAAATCCTTAGATACGATCTACAGGTTGTCTACAAGCCTAGATATTTAATTTTCTTGGGATCTTTGAAGTAATGAAAATATATGTTATTCTACTTCCGCATTTGAATACATAGTATATAATACCCAGCTTTTGTGCATATATATGTTTGTGTAGATATTATTACTAGAGGTGGTGATATGAGTGTTTTATGCTGTAGTATTGTTGATGTTACTTTTTGGAAGACATTTTGATTTAAGAAATTGTAGTATATTATATGGATTAATGTCATGAAAGACTAATGCTTAGTTTTTTAGTAGTATTATAAACGGCTTTCAGAAGTAGCTATAATTTTAAGTATGTGCGTATTGTTGGTAATATTTTATATAAAATAATTTATAATAGTCTTGTTTTTGTTGGGGGGCACTTTGCTATAGCTTTAAAAAGGTATAATAAATTGTAGACCCTAAAAGGTGCTCACTAATTAATTGTTTGGATATTATATGAATATAATATCATGAATCAGTTATAATTAGTTTCTCTGTTTGGTAGTACAAACAAAACCCAAACCCGGATATAAGAGACCCGGATATAAGAGAAACCTGGTCCCCAAATTGATATAAACAAAATAGAGATTTATAAGAGGCTTTTCTCCCAAAGTGTTCCCATACAAAATACCTAAACAAAACAGACCAAACCCGGATATAAGAGAAACCCGGATATAAGAGAGATTTTCTCTGGTCCCAAATTGTTCCCATACTTACCTAAACAAAATAGACCAAACCCGGATATAAGAGAGATTTTTGTTCTATCTGATCCCAAACCCCGGATAAGTTTTCCTGGTCCCAAAGATCAAAACCCGGATGTTCCCCAGTACTTACCTAAACAAAATAGACCAAACCCGGATATAAGAGAAACCTCTGGTCCCATATAAGAGAGGATTTTCTTTTCTCTGTCCCAAATTGTTCCCCATACTTACCTAAAACAAAATAGACCAAACCCGATATAAGAGAGATTTTCTCCCAAATTGATCCCAAATTGTTCAAACCGGATATAAGAGAGATTTTCTCTGGTCCCAAAAAAACAAACAAAACAGACCAAACCTGGATAAAAGGAGAGATTTTCTCTGGTCCCAAAATAGACCAAACCCGTTTGATCCCAAATAGATAGATAAACAAAATAGACCAAACCCGGATATACCGGATATAAGAGACTTCTCTTCCGGTCCCCTTTAACAAAATAGACCAAACCCGGATATATTTTCTCTGATCCCAAATTGTTACATTGTATTTAAAACCCGATTTAGGAGATTTTCATCCCAAATTGTTCCCATACTGCAAACAAAAACAGACCATTAGAGATGTCTGGTCCCATAAACAAAAAATATTATTATAGAGACTTTTTCCGTCCAAAAATATATTTTAAACTAAAAGTCGCTGCAATTTATTAGTATGTATTTTTTTTATAAATATATTTCAATATAAAAATGTAATTTTACTATAAAATGTATTTTTATAATTTCATACTGTTTTGCTTTTGTTTAGGGGTTCAATTTGTTCATAGCTAGGACATTAACAGGTTCTTCGCCGGGTCGGGGTAGACCTGGAAACAATAGTAGTAAATATGTCGTTCCACAATCCTCAAAACTAGCAATCTCCTTGCTGCAGGATGTAGTTCATCGTCATACCCAAAACTAATAATATCTTATCATGCTCATAGAATCTTATGCGGTAATGGTATTAGGTTGTTCGAGAAATAATACCCTAATAAATGTGTTCTAGTATATTAATTAAAAAAAAAATTAGGCTGACGTCTACGTCAAGGTTTCCACAAGTCTTATTCAGTGAGCTCATTTCATATAAAAGACCACTGGGTTGTCCTCTTCGAAGATACAAGGATCAACTCAAAACAATGATAGCTACTAGACTTGAGCCTAAATCGAGTCAAAATACAAGTCCGAGATCGTACCACCAGGCGGCGCTACATGACCAACGGAATCAAAAATTTCGTAGCCACCAGAAGGAAAAAGGAAGAAGTCAAACGATATGAGAGAAAGGCTCGACAAAATCAACCCTAGTCCTCTATCAACATTGCTATGCAGTCAATTCCAAGTAAGAATTGCTCTAGTCACCAACGCCATCACCATAAAAGAAGCGGTCAGAATTTGGATTTTTGGATATGAGATAATATCAACTCCATTATCATAAAAGAAGCGATCAGCAAAGAAGAAATTGAATTTTTGAATATGAGATAATACCAATGATCATAAAGAAAACGGTCAGAAAAGAAGAAATTACAGTCTTTGATACGCGATAATACCGACGCCATCATCATAAAAAAAGGTCAGCAATGAAATTAGGTTCTTGCATACAAGATAATACCGACGCCATCATCATAAAAGAAGTGATCAGCAAAGAAGAAATTAGATTCTTGGATACAACATAATACCGACGCCATCACCATAAAAGAAGCGATCAGCAAAGGAGAAAGATTTTTGGATATAAGATAATACCGACACCATCATCATAAAAGAAGCGATCAGCAAAGAAGAAATTGGATTTTTGTATATGAGATAATACCTACGCTATCATCATAAAAAAACCGTCAGCAAAGAAGAAATTAGATTCTTGTATACAAAATAATACCGACGCTATTATCATAAATGAAGCGATCAGCAAACAAGGAATTAGATTCTTGGATATAATAACGATGGCATCATCATGAAGTAAGTGGTCAGCAAAGAAGAAATTACATTCTTAGATACGAGATAATAACGAGGCTATCACCATTAAGGGAGCGATCAACAACAAAATTACACTCCTGTATATGAGATAATACTGACAACATCATCATAAAAAAGTGATCAGCAAAGAAGAAATTAGATTCTTGGATATGAGATAATATCAGTGACATTATTATAATGGAAGCGATCAACAAAGATGAAATTACATTCTTGGATAGGATAAACGCGCAGTGTTTTCAGAAATAAGAAATAGAAACCTTTATCTATCTATAAAAGGCAGGATGTGTGTGTGTGGGTGTGGGTGAGTATGTGTGTGTATGTGTGTGTGTGTAACGAATGCACGGCCGCAATTTTCGACGGATTTGCACCAAAATTTACATGCACATGCTCCAAGTTATCGAGAAGGTCAAGACCGACTTTGCATTTCCCAACTCCCATCGATAGTGGAAATAATCGATTTTTTCAAGCTTCTACGGCAGTTTTCATCTAGTTTGCGGTTATTTTCTACTGGCCAGAGTGAGAGCCTATAGCTGGCTGCCACGAATAAGCAGGGAGATTCTATTGGCCAGCGTGTGACCCAACAGCTGACTGACAAGAATGTTAACTAGCATGCTAGCAGGCAAAAAAAATCGATAGCTGCATTCGTCACAAGTGGGAAAAGTTTAAATCCGCAGAACTGGGTTGGGTGTGAAAAAGTATTTGTTAACATTCTTTTTTTCATTCGGTTTTTCCAGTTACGAGTCATTTTTTAAAGCTGATCTTTTTGTGTTCATTTTGTTTTATTCTTTTTTTGTAACAGATTTAATGTTTAGTATAGAGCTTAGAAAAATTCGCAGTGTGAGATAGGCAAGAAGTAAGGCATGTAGCAACATCAGTACGGCAAAGGGCATTCCTTTAAAGACAAGGAAGGGCAAAAATATTTTAAGTCAAGTGATAGCGATTGCTGTATGAGTCATATGATTTTTTAATTAAGCACGGGAAACGCCGGGCCATGCTACTAGTTTACAATATAAACAAAAGTTAGATATAGGCTTAAATGAATAGTACTTGAATTGCACTAATAATGGATTTAAGTGCCATGAGATTTCCCCAGCCATTTGACATCGAACATGTAAATGAAATGTTTTTTTTTTACTTACTAGCGGAATGAAAAAGATATTTTCATCTGAGCTGTTGTATTTTTTTTTAATAAAAAAAGTTTCATATGATTACTAAGAGTCTTAATAACGGGTTTTAAATTTACCCTTTTTAAAATTTCCGCTTACGCTGCCGGATATTTAAAAATGTAAAATTTTGGCCCACAAAGCCGCTATCTCCAGGAAGAGATCTTTCGCTACATTCTGTGTTGTGAGTTGTCATGGAAACGATGATCACTCCTGCTGCTGAACGGACCTTCTTGAGTTGCGGAAGGAAGCGATGATGACGTAACTCACTCTTCTGCCTAAAGGCGCTGACCAAGACCTGTTGGGCCCATGTCCCCTACCAAAAACAAATTATTAAAGAGTCAGATAGAAGAAAAAAAGAAGAAAAAGAAGACGAAAAAGCGCGGGAAAGGATTAAGAGAACTCCTGGTCCTGGCATTAACAAAAATCCAGGAAAACTATTATCACCTGAAATGCAATGATTCAATCCATGTGTATATGTTGAGAAAAATATTTTCAATTACTTCCCAACAAAAGATCTCTTGATTTATCTTAGTATTCAGGTGAAAGATTTGATAACTGATTGTATTAAACAGAAAATGAAAAGTATTAATAGTAGCAGCAGTAATAGTAGTATTAGTAGTAGCAGCAATAATAATAATAATAATCATAGAAAGATAAAAAGAATTTCTTTTGTCAATTCAATCGATCATGCTGAGTTAGAAATGGGAACTGTCGCACCTGTTATTTTTATTGCTCTATGATGTATCTTAATAATAATAATAATGGTAATAATAGGAAGAAGAAGAAGGAGACAAGAATATGAAGACGATGACAACGAAGAAGAATATGAAAAAGAAGATAAAGAAAAAGACGACAAAGAAGAAGACGAAGTATATGGAGAAGACGACGAAGGAAATGAAGACGAAGAAGAAGAAGAAGGAAATGAAGACGAAGAAGAAGAAGAAGACGAAGGAAATGAAGACGAAGAAGAAAACGAAGAATACGACGACGACGAAGAAGAAGAAGATGAAGAAGTCGAAGTTGAAGAAGAAGAAGAAGATGAAGAAGTTGAAGAAGAAGAAGAAGAAGTCGAAGAAGAAGTCGAAGAAGAAGAAGAAGTCGAAGAAGAAGAAGACGAAGAATGTGAAGAAGTCGAAGAAGAAAAAGAAGACGAAGTTGAAGAAAAAAAAACAAAGAAAAAGACTAAGACATAGAAGAAGAAGAAGAAGAAGAAGAAGAAGAAGAAGAAGAAGAAGAAGAAGAAGAAGAAGCGAAAGAAGAATAAGCAGAAAATGACAACTGCTTGATCTTACTGTAGTTTATGAAGCCGACAGAAAATGTCATCTTGCTGATGTTGCATGACCAGGAAATGAAACTGTTGTTAAGAAAGCGGCTAAGAAACTCAATGTGTACTACGATAGCCCCCATCATTATTGGTGTATGAGGTTCCATTCTGAGGAATTTGAACAGTACGCTGTAAATGCTGGGAATAAAGCCCCATGATCCAACCCTGGAGAAATCAGCATTACAAGGAATTGCCAAAATCTCGTGAAAGGTGCTCTCTGACTGACGCCAAAGCGACTTCACGAAGAACACTAACAATGTAACATCTCCAGATTAACGTGTAATATGGGGGTGGGTGAAGTATGGGGCAGTAAAAATAATAAGGGCATCTATTCTTGACTGGAGTTGTTAGCATGTACTTGTTAGCATGTACTTGTTTTATCATAACGCTTACCGTATATACTCGCGTATAAGTCGATTTAATAATAATAATAATAGTATTTAATAATAATAATAATGATAATAATAAACACTTCTAATCTTGACTAGAGCTGTTGGCCTGTACTTGTTAACATGTGTTTTGTTAGCATGTACTTGTTTTATCATGACGCATACCGTATATACTCGTGTATAAGTCGTTTTAGTAATAATAATAATAATAATAGTATATAATAATAATAATAATAATAATAATAATAATAATAATAATAATAAACGCTTCTATCTTGACTGGAGGTGTTCGCATGTATTTGTTAGCATGTACTTGTTTTATCATGACGCATACTGTATATACTCGTGTATAAGTCGATTTAACAACAATAATAATATATATAATAATATTTATATATGAATAATATAATAATAATATATAACTAATAATAATAATAGGCGCTTCTAATCTTAACTGGAGGTGTTAGCATGTACTTTTTTTAACATGTATTTGTTTTATCATGACGCATACCGTATATACTCGTGTATAAGTCGATTTAATTTTGTATAGTGCAAACCCTGAATCATTTCTCTGAAAAACTTGATTTTTTCATATAGCTCGTATATCATGCAGCCCTATCTTCGGAGCTATACAAGTAGGCTTATCATATTCAAGTATTGCGGTAGCGGGCATCAACCTGAACGTATTTTATAGCAAATAAATGTTCTTTGTTTTTTGTACAAAGCTATGCCAAGATGATTAAAAAAAAAACACTGACTGTAAAAATATCTGATATAAGGATTTACATACCATACTTTTGTCTGAGTTCATGCCTGATTTTTAACCTCTTCAAAAAAAATGACATGTCTGTCGAGAGATCGCTTATTTTTTATATGACTGATCATAAGGCTGATCATAAAACATATAATCGGGACACTTCAATGCGGTTTAATTGTTAGTCAACTTGCCTCGCTAGATCAATTACGACTGGGTGCCCCATTGTCGAAATTTAGCTTAGTAACAGCCAAACTCGGCGCAAAAAAAGGTTGGGAAACTTTGTCATTACGTCCTATGACAGGAATCCCGCGTAACACAGTTAACAGAGACCTGAAACCATGAATATACAACCATAACAAGCGAGATAAAGAAGAAGGAAAAACCACTTGAAATAGTTATAAAATTTATTGAGGGAAAAGAAAAAAAAATAGAAATGAGGGGGGGGGGAAATAGTCTGATGTTAAAGTTCACTGGTACAACTTGAAAATAACTGCCAAAAACGTCCCTTTGGCGAGCCCTTAAAAAGGACTTCAATAACAGTTCAGAGAGAGTGAAAGAGGTAGAGAGATAGCAGAAAGAGAGGAAAAATTAGACTTACAGTTCAAAAAAAAAAAAAAAAATAGCTTTAGTATTTTTTTTAGTAGCTAGGCAGAAAGGTTTAGATATTTTTTGAGTTGCTCTCCTTGGAAGAGAAGCAAGATTCCTGTTAAAAATAAATGCAGACTTGTTTTTTTTCAAACTTTCTCTGCGACACAAATTCAACTTCTTAGATCTTTTTTTTCACATACTTTTTTTTCCACGTCAGAATTTCGTCCATCAATAGGCCAAAATAACTCCTCGAAGGAAGGTAGCTTTTCAACCGCTTGATTTTGACATATTTCTCTCTTCGACCCGATTGTCGAAAGAAGACTTCCTTGGGAATGTTCTATTGTAAATTCTCTTTACAATAATTTCTTTAACTGATTTTTTTGATAAGTCTTTACTGACTTGTCCTTGGTTGCTGAACAATAATCCACTTGATTACTTGAACAGACTTGACTTCACTTGTCTAGAGAATAAGCTTTTTCAACAAGGCGAACACGCTTGTTCCTTATCTTCAATTCTCTTAGACAAATATTCTTGACTGGTCTTTTATGACTGTTTTCCTTGTCAGAACAACAACAAGTTATCTTCAAGCAGGTTTTCTTTTCGTCCCGAGACAAGACGACTTATCGTCTCCACACTGCGGCGCTCTTTCTTTTTTGTCAGAGCAACAACAGGTTATCTTCAAGCAAGTTTTCTTTTCGTCGCAAGACAAGACGACTTCGTCTCCACACTGCGGCGCCCTTTCTCTTACTACTGACTAGATTCCTCTAATCTAGTCGAAAACAAGCGGGAAAATCACGTACGACCAATCGTTAGACACGATTTCGCCACGTGACACAGCAGCAGCAGTTCTTACACTGCACACAGGGGGGAAAGGAGAGGAGGAAGGAAAGTAAGAGAGACAGAAAGATAGATACAGGAATTAAATTTCTGACACCATACTTTCGGCCTTCTGCCGCGTCTCAGCTACTACTAGAAAATCACCAGGACACCTCAACGTGTTGTAATGGTTAGCAAGCGATACTCACTGGGTGCTCTATAATGTCGACCTTAAAAAATCACCATAAAACCTATATTCGTGTATATGAAGCATTCGGTGGAGGTGGGGGGTATTCAACAAAAATTGAAAATTGCTTTTTTCACTGCAAATTATTCATTATATCATATCCAAGTATTTTACAGAAAAAAATTAGAACCGAATACACAATATTTCAATCTCAATTTAGGTTTATAGTTCGTAACTGTGTACATGAGAACAAAGTTATCTGCCCCTGCTAAACAGGCTGGGACAGAGTTATCTGCCCTTGGCATAATATATAAAGCAGACCGGTGAACGCGGCTGGCGTTGTTTACTGACATACAGTGCCGGACGTACTCGTCACACTTTACGATGCGATGAGATAATATAAACCGTAGATTTGTCTGCGGAATATCATTACTTTTTTCTAATACTTTTTACAAATTATTTCTATCGCAAATACAAATAAAGTTATAAATTTTTAAAGTGCACACGAACTTTATGGACACCCTGTATTTATTTTTAACTAAGGCAACTGTTTTTGTCACAATATTTTTCTTGTCTGGCAAGTTCTAAGCATTCAAGTTGAATCCAGTATTGGGAAGGCAGGAGAAAATATTTCCTTTGTTTTTACATTTATTTTTAGAAGAGTAAATTAATAAAAAGCTATTTCGACAGGCTATATGACGCGTTCGGCGGAGGAGGGGCGTATTCAACAAAAATCGAAAATTACTTTTTTCACTGCAAATTATTTATGATATCATATCCAAGTATTTTACAAAAAATTAGAGTCGATTACGCAATAATTCAAAGCTCAATTTAGGTTTATAGTTCGTAACTATGCAATGAGATGAGGTAACATAAACTGTAGATTTGTCTGCGGAATATCATTACAATATTGTTACATAATTATAGTGAAATCATTAAGATCTTTTGTCAAAAGCATTTTATTTTTTGTCATATATTAATTTAAAATATTCCTTTTTACAGGCTTTATTTTTTGAAATGGAATAAGATCATTCTAAATTTCAGAATTTCGCTATTTCCCATCAAAATGACTGGAAGAAAGCGATCTAAAAACAATAATGAAAAAGAGAGGTAACAAAGTGTAAACGAAATAGCTCCAGTTTATTTAACTTAGGAAACTTAGTATTGCAGCCAAAATATTCTAAAATGCTGCCAATAACAAAGGAGAAAAAAATACCTAACAACAAATCAAATATGGCATCAAAATTTATATTATTTTTATTTATTTGTTATGTAACTGAATACATAATTGTTAAAAATTTTTCCGTAAAAGTTGATATTTTCTGTAATAAATTCTTAAATATTATTATTGTTATTATTTTATTTAAGTGTAAGGTACTCCTACATTTATAATTCCTTGCGGCTAACCATGAAAAGAAATGTTGATCAAAACTGCATAAAACCTTCAAGCGCGTATTACCGCAAAATTATCAAATGTTGAATCTACGTCTCCTCCACCGTACGCATCATATACAGTAAGTGCAATAATAATAGACCATGCCTTAAAGAAATACAAAAAAAAAAAAATTGATCCCACAAGTCCTGCCCACCCTTACGAAGGGAGATATCTTTATAAAATGTGTGACCTTAGATTGTTTTATTTTTATTTTTTTCCCAAACTGTTCAGTACAACATGCCATGTTGTCGTTTAGTTTTGCACTTCTACCCGGTTTTATGAACCGGAGTAGATTTATCCTTTGTTTCATGTTTAAGATTCGGTTTGGGGGTTCCTTTTAAAGTCTGCTTGAGCTCTATACTTCTAACATCTCCGCCTGATGTCTTGAATTTTATTTACTAATCATTTATTTATTTTCCTTCTCCTTAATAGGAGTGGATATGTTCGCCCATCGCCCGGTTCAAACACCTCCCCAGTATTTTAAACACAGTAGAGTTTTCTTCCTTGTTCTTTGTTTAAGTTTGACTTCCGGTTCATCCTAAAGTTAATTTTATTTTACTCTCAATATCGCAATACATCTTAGTGACATTGTCTCCTTGCTTGGGGTCAGTTGATTAAAAAAAATGTGAAACGGTTAAATATAAAGCTATTATTTTTTTTTCTCTTGGAAAAGAGGCATTGGAATCATTGTTGAGGTTTATTTTGTGACGTTATTGTAACTTTGGAGGAATAAATTAGAAAATAACGAATGTTTTTTAGTTTATATTTTTCATTAAAAATTGCCTCTCCGAAAATGAAAAGAGAAAAAAGTAATTGACTTTAATGAAAACGCATTCAGGACTAACGACAGGTGGGAATGGTTTAATATTATTTTAGAAAGAATGAAATCATTACAAACATTTAAGGAAAAAAACACAAAATTATACAAAAGTCAGATTAAACTCAAAAATGAAAAAACAGTTTCAAATGAATTCAATATCAACTCTTTCATCCCTACGTTAAAACCTGGCTTTAACCTTTTGTACTGAGAGAAAGCAAGACGACCTCTTAAGATGAGTTACTCAGAATCACTCAAAGAGGTCTTGAAAGAAAAAAAAGGCGTTGATACTGTTATTTGCCCTGCCGATTCCAACACAAACCAGGAGACACGCAATTTAGTTCTAAATATAGCAGCATACTGAACTCTCGTGTTTTTGTTTTGTTTGGCATTGACTCCATGTTACATTGAGATGAAAAAGCAAACAGCCCCCCCCCGCCGCCTTTGGACAAAAAGGTCATTTATTAAAACTGGATTGCAAACAGTTCGTTTTTAATGAATGAATAACTCCGATTTTACTTTAAAAATGTCGTCATTAACTCTTTTTTTTTTGTTTGTCACTGGGTGTTGTAGATTGAATCAAGTGGCCAAATGGTCAGAATGTTTGTTTTTCGACAAAGAGACCCGGGTCATAAATCTAATCATGGTCGATATATTAGGAAGGTGACTTCTTGATTTTATCGGACCGGTGGAGCCGATCCCAGAGTTCGGTACCTGAAAACTGTACCACGGGTTGGCCCAAACCTTGGAGAGTGAAATTGGCTGGACAGTACTATTTGGGAGTCTGAGATAGTTGAAATCAGTATAACAAGAATTCACAAGTCATCGTGGCGGAGGGTTTTAGCGTACTCACCTTGTTCAGACTGTTGATCACCCTAGGTTATGCGTACCCTCCCAGAAACTGTAATTAAAGTTTGCTCAGTATAGTTGCAGTATAAACCATAAGGTTATTTACCTTAACTCTCCGTGGGGCAGGATGTGACACAAGGCCTTTTTTAATGCATGTAAGCTCGGGCAAAAATTTCCCATAGACCCCGTATACACGGGATCGAGTACCACCCTAGATGATACTCTGCCCTTCGGCATAGCCTCGTCTGAGTTCCTCTTTGTCCGAAGGCAGTGAGTTCGACCAGCACAGCTGGAGACGAATCTCCAACTAATTGCCGAAGCGAAGTATAAACCACAAGTAGGCTCCGTGTGTGTTTAACAAGCATAAATATGCCTGAGCAGGCGTCTGCGACAAGGATTGGTTAACCGCTAACAGGCAGAAATACACGGATATAAGTGTGACGTCGTCTCCTGGTCGCAGCGCCAACTGTGACGTCCTATCCTGGTCTACCACGGCACCAACGGTGACGTCCTCGCCGCGGCGCCAGCTGTTCGCTCTTCGCTGCTCCGTTCGGGTGTCGCCGCTCCAAACGTGACGTCCGCCTGTCGCGTCAGTCGTGTTGTCTCGTCCTGTGACGACCAACTGGCTTGGTATCGGTCGCGGCACGCAAATGTGACGTTCTAACCTTTTGGTGATTCGGGTGGGAATCTGGTTAGATTTGATATCAGCCTCGTCGTTCCCAACTCGCTTCCAACGCCTGGTTACCAAAAGTAACTGCATTGATCTCCAGTCTGCCTACCCACGTTGTGAATTGATCTTAGGCAGACGAGATCAATCAGTAGTTGGGGCCGCAATGCAAATCGGTTCAACGGGGGGGACACCACACAAATATGCATAAAAGAAAATAAAATGAAAACTCAAAAGTTCAAGGTATCAAAGAAAAAGATAACAAACTTTATGTCTAGTTGTTCGATACATAGGACTGCGTCTATCTCCCGACCCGTTCTATGGATTGTGACACGTTGTTTTCTGTTAGGCGAGTTTTAACGCTTCAAGTTGTTTGCTCTCTAAGAAATTGGTTTTTCGGTGTGTCTTTGGACGAAAGTCGAAAAAAACTTATTTTGGTGGTCTGGATCTAAGTCGCTCTTCAAAATAATTGTTCTTGGGTTGAAGAGGAGGCCGGAATGTGCGTGAATCTTGGTCAGCTATCTGCGAGGCGGAAGTCTCTCGAACCGAACTGGAACTCAACTCTGCTGAACTGGAACTCTTCTCGAACTGAAACTGATTTCTGCTCGCTGTGGCTTCGCTTATAGGGACGCCGACCAAAACCGGGGTGGGTTTGTCGGCGTCGGGGGTTCCTCGATAATTCTAAATACATATCCACCTCTTTTATTTCTGGTTAGGAATTTTCCACTCTTTTCCATTTTTGGGAGCCTTTTCTTACTCCCACCTTCTCACCATACTTCAGAGGGGCGTGAACTGCCCTCCCCACTTCTTCGTAACGGCTTCTCATACCTATCCTCTGGATGGGCGGCGACAGCCTCCTTCGTGCGTCACGTGATCACCACTCGACCAATGATGTCCCAGTCGGGCGTGGACGAATCCGCGGCTTTGTTTCAGGAAAAAAAATATCTTGCTTAACTAAAAAAAAAAATTATCTTTTCTTTTCCTTTTCTTCCTCTTAATCGCAGTTATCATTTTCTCTAGCCGCAAACAGGACAATATGAACGAGGGTGGTCATAACTCTTGTTCTACACCTTGGCTTCGTCAGTCATCTTATCGCTAATTATCAGAATGGGTGGTCTTCTTAACACGGCCAGACGTCGCCCCGAAAAGAACATTTCTAAGTTCCCATTCATTTCCTTTCGGTACACATTTCTGATAACATAATTTTATTATCGCAGGCTAAAGATGTTCCGTCGAAAGAAATCGGTTAGTGGACACATCGTGTGCGGCTTTTAATTTTTCATATCTATCCAAAGCCCTTTTAGTCCACCTGTTTCCCGTCACTTATCGAAATAACATTTTCATTTGGATTTTTCTTTGGCCAGTCGGCCAGCAGTTTGTTTGCGTATCCCAGATAACACAGCTGTCGCCAAAACACACCCGATTCCTTTATCCACTCAGAATTTCCCTGTCATTGTAATGACACTCTTTCGCCATTTGTTACTTATCAAAATATCCTTTATCCATTGTCTCTGAGCCGTGGTGTTCTGCTTATCATCCACGTTTTGGGTCTTAGCCTCTCCTTTCTTTTCTTTTATTTCTTTTCTTTTTCTGCCCTGGTAAATGGTGCCACATAAGCGGCCAGCCACTACATAGATTGAATGAAATTTTTAAAATCCTTTTTCTTGTTTCTACGTTACAAATTTGTTATGAATTTTGCAATTATATATATTATATACATTACGGGAGTAATGCTATGTGAAAAGTAGAATAGATTATAATTCACCTAATACAAGTCCCAAGAGCCACTAAAGGTAGAGAGTTACTAAAAGATCCTCAAGATAAGTGTACACAAATCCCGTAACCCATTACGCGCCTAACAGAAGTTGTCAGGTGAGTGAGTGCTGCTGGTACCACGTAACACAGTACTACCTTTCGCATGGTCGGGTCAGCAGAGACTAAACCGGTTACCCCTACCAGCTCTTTCGGGCGATGAGGGTGGCTAGACATCCTATAGAATTAAAAACCTAACCTGATAAAAGGGCTGATGAACCATCTTGAGCCAACAGCCATCTAGCACAATGGGTTAAACTCGGTTCCATAGCTATATACGCAACGGGAGGGGTGATGACAAGATATCGATATGTGGAGTGGGGTCGTAGACTAGACGACGGTCAGCGTGGAGTTTTCCCACCGATGGAATCAACCGCCATGTGTCTATGACCAAGGGGAGCCTTCAATTTTGATTACTAGTTTTATTACAAGTTTTCTTAAATCTTATTATTGTTGTTTTTTTTTTTTAGATTAAACATTTTCCCTATTGTTGTAACTACATCAATAATCATGATTTTAATTACTTCCGGTGGTTTAATCCGAAAAGGGTTGGGTTTCATCTTGGCCAAGACACAAATGAATACATACGCACCCAGATATGTGTGCAGTGATCCTACGTCCACTTCCGGTCATGGGACTGATAATAATGAGGATTGTGAGGATGATTAGAAGTTACGGGGAAATTTCCGACCTGCCCGAACTTATTCAAATTACCCCGTTTAATAGGCCCACACAATTAATCAATTTTTTAAAAGTAGTGTTCAAGTCCTTGTTTTTGTTGTTACTAAATTTACTTCAATACATTGTGTGACCAACTTTTGAGTCAAAGGCGCTAAGAATAGATATTTTAGTATACTCAGTAGAGAGCCCAAGTGCCACTCAAGGCAGAACTAAACAGTTTATATTATTTTTATTTATTTGTTATGTAACTAAATACATAATTTTAACAATGTTTCCGTAAAACTTGATATTTCCTGTAATATTAGGTTGGTGCAAAAATAATTTTAAAAAATAACTTAACGTCAAAAACGACATTATTTTTGCACCAACCTAATAAATTCTTATTAAATATTATTATTGTTATTATTTTACTTAAGTGTAAGGTAGTCATATATTTACAATTCTTTACGGCTAACCATGAAAAGAAATGTTGTTCAAAACTGCCTAAAACCTTTAAGCACTTATTGTTCCAAAATTATTAAATGTTGAATCCGCCCCTCCTTGTCCGAACGCGTCATATACACTAAGTATAATAATAATAGTCGATGCTTTAAAGATACAAACAATTGAACTCACAAGTACGAAAGGCGTTATCTCATTATTTACATTATTCGGACTATTGTCCTCATCTTTGTCGCCATATTTATTACAACGTTTCGGCCGTTGTACGCTCCGGCCTTCTTCAGGTGGTTGGAATGTCACACTGCGAATTTTTTCTAAGCTCTATACTAAACATTACATTTGTTACGAAAAGAGAATTAAACAAAATGAACACAAAACGATCAGCTTTAAAAAAGGACTCGTAACTGGAAAAACCGAATGAAAAAAGTGTTAACAACAAATACTTTTTCACACCCAACCCAGTTCTGCGGAATCAGAATCAACGTTGAGTTTAAGCAAGCGAATGAGCCAATTGGAGTAAATTGCCATGCAGATTTAAATTTTTTCCACTTGTGACGAATGCAGCTATCGATTTTTTTTGCATGCTAGCATGCTAGTTAACTTTCGTATCAGTCAGCTGTTGGCTCTCGCGCTTGCCAATAGAATCTTCCTGCTTATTCGTGGCAGCCAGTAGAAAATGGCCGCAAACTACATGAAAACTGTCGTAGAAGCATGAAAAAAAATCGATTATTTCCCCTATCGATGGGAGTTGGGAAATACAAAGTCAGTCTTGGCCTTTTCGCTAACTTGGAGCATGTGCATGTAAATTTTGGTGCAAATCTGTCGAAAATTGCGGCCGTGCATTCGTTACACACACACACACACACACACATCCTGCCTTTTATAGATAGAGATTATTTATTTAATAATAATGATGATTCTGATAAAATTTCCGACCTCCCCGAAGTTATTCAATTTACCCCGTTTAATAATCCTGCACATTTATCCCATTGCTTAAAAGTAGTGTTTACTCCTTCCTTTTTTCAATTCTAAATTTACTTCAATTCATTGTGAGACCAGCTTGTGAGTTAAAGACACTAAGAATAGATATTTTGCTATTGTACAGTCAATAGAAGGCCCAAGTGCCACTCAAGGTAGAAGTGAACTGTAACAACTATGGATGAAAAATAAACTACAAAGTATTTAATCATTTATTCAATATGGCTGAACTTAAACTCTTTGACTACATTGAGTTGGAAGGTCACCTCAATACTGTAAAACATTTCAGTGATGTCATCGGTATGGGGTTTGGATTAGATAAATGTCTAAATGTAAAGAAAATGAAAAGAAGACTTACAGAAAATACACTCAACAGATCTCGATTTTATCACAAAGATTAGGGAATTGAAATAAAAAGAAGCCTATAAATACATAATAGTAATAATAGTGAAAATGCTTCATCTGAAAAGTAACAATAATCAGATGGTGTAAAGCTGGCAATAAAATAATAATGAAAATTCTTAATCTGAAAAGCAAAAATGATCAGATGGTGTAAAACTAGCAATAAAAAGCAACAATAATAAGTTGAAGCAAAGCTAATAATAAAATAACAATAATTGTTTCACTGGGTTTAGGGTGGAAAGATGAGTTATATAAGACTGACCGCTGAAAAGTCGAAGCCACACAATGACGACACGAGACGTGGTAAACTTATTTATTCAAACACTTTGCTGGATCAATCTTGATCCCAGCATTCCATAGTGGGACCGGAAGTACTTACAATCATGGTTATTGATGTTGTAACAAAAATGTTTAATCTAAAATAAAACAATAATAAGATGTAAGAAAACTAGTAATAAAAAAAACATCAGTCGTCAGTGAGTCAGTCGTTCACTTTTGAACAGACTGCTCGGTTTGAACTCTCTTCCTACGGACGGAGAGGAATCCGAAGGAGGCTACGCCGAAGGGCGGAGTCTCCTTCTGGGAGGTAAAACCGGCCCTGAACCCGTTTATACGGGTTCAAATGGGCTATTTTTTGGCCGAGCCTAATGGCTCGTGAATGCCCACGTTAAAAAGGCCTTGTGCCACATGACACCCTCGTGGAGGGGGGGGACTGAATATCGTAATAAAAAAACATAATAATGAAAAATACTTAAGCCGGCGGAAGGCGAAACTGTGGATATGTTTTGTATCGCTTTCTGTCCGATGAAGCTAAACTTTCTAACTATGTTTGACCAAAGGAATTATCTATTTCTTTATTATGTATCTAATACTTTCGTGTTTTTTTTTTTTTTTTTTTTTCAGGCGAAATTTTATTTCGGCTGGCGTTGCAGCGGGCGTGGCATCGGCATTTGGCGCTCCAGTCGGTGGCCTACTTTTCTCAATGGAAGAAGTTTCATCTTTCTGGACGACGACATTATCCTGGCAGATTTTCTTTTGCTGCATGGTGTCAACCATTACCACTGACCTCTTTAATTCAGCCTTGTCTGGGCTTCAGTTCACTGGTGCTTTTGGCCAATTTAAAAAAGACCGTTACATTTTATTTAATGTAAGTATATAAAAAAAAGGTGACGTTATCTTATGGTTCAAATAACCAGGGTAGCATCTTGTAAAAGCGATTTTTATTGTTGATTTATAGGAACCATATTTATGGTTGCTTATTCGTTTACTAGTTTGTCTCTCTTCTAGGTTGGCTAGCTAACCCACGCTGCAGACGGCCATATTGGTGCTTGTTCAACACTCATATAGCTAACGTGAGGTTTATAGGTTTTTTAAAAATAATTTTCACCCAATACAAGGCCCAAGGACCACGCAAGGTAAAGGCTTACTGTGTAGAGTTGTGTTAGTGTAAGAAAGGGCAAGGTAACAGGAAAGATAGTTCAGTAGAAAGGTCAAGATTTAATTAGCGAATAAAATCTTAGAATTAAAGCGGAGACGTTAGAAGTATAGAGTTAAAGTAGACTTTAGAAGAATCTGGAAAACTAATCCTAAACAGAAAACAATGCATGAACCTCTACTCTTGTTCAAAAGACCGAAGCTGAATGTATCCGGGCGGTATGCTGAGCGGACCTTAATTTCTTGGAGAAAGTGACTTATCTATGATCAACAGTTTGAACAAGACCAGTACACTCAAACCCTCTATCACGATGACTTGTGAATTTGTGCTAGCACAACGGTCGACAGCTCCCCAAAAGTCCCCCCCTATCTAATTGCACTGGTTCAAACCTGTGGTACGGTTTACAGGATCTTTCCAAACGAACCGCATGCTTGGATCGTCTCCCCAGGACGATAATATATGAAAGAAGTAGCAGCATATGTATGGCAGAACAGGTATAAAGAAGGATGGTAAAGGGTCAGGAATGAGAATTTCATCACGCTAGTGCTTTTTTTTTTACTGTTATTGTTTGTTTGATTATCTGGTGGAATTTAATTCATCACCCGCAAGGCCGCGAGAAATTTTGAAGTCTGCCAAGGACGGTAAGTGAGAACTGGTTAGGTTTGTATAACAGCAATACTTCATTTTTTTGGTTATGATTGATTGACTGATTCATTCACTTTTTACGGCTTATCAACCCTTTGCATTTTATTTAAAGTCAGAAAATATTTCTAGATTGTAAGAATTTTTTTTACTTACTTATTAAGCCATAGCTGGAAGACAAGCGATGGATTT
Organism: Acanthosepion pharaonis; assembly: GCA_903632075.3. Taxonomy (NCBI): domain Eukaryota; kingdom Metazoa; phylum Mollusca; class Cephalopoda; order Sepiida; family Sepiidae; genus Acanthosepion; species Acanthosepion pharaonis. The sequence goes on along the minus strand of CAHIKZ030003043.1, from coordinate 207,274 downwards.
ATAGCTTTCCCAAGGATATTTGCGCGTAAGTGAATATAATGAACTCGATTGGAATTGGAACTCCGTTTAACAATTTCGAGCCATTATCCATCACACCACCCGTACATGAAAATGGAAATATCTCTCGGAAGGAAAAGATTATCGACAAAACGACAAAGACGGCGACGACAAAACCTATTTCAAGACCAATTTGGCGCAAGATGATCAGTTAGTAGACAAATGAACTTGAGTGCCTTACATGAAAGGCTTGAACAAGTAAGACTGCAATCTAAGCATAAAGAAACTGATTGCTTAAACGATTCATTTTGCGCGGGCGATAAATTTTTCTAAATACAGATAAATAATGTATTTGTACAGATTAATAAAACTACTAAGGGAAGTAATCACTCATAACTTTACTAACTTAAGTAGATTTACCTCCCTTACAAATGTGACAGGAAATATATAAATAAGCACGCATTGATAATTAAAATTGATTATTAACTGTCTGTTAAACCACATATAATCTTAGTAAGGCTTATTCTTTTACCATAGTCTTGTGAGTATAAAATTCTCCAAGACCCCATTGTGTCTCTAAGAAATTTCAGTAAAGTGCAACCTCGGTTTTCGAACGTCTCACATATCGAACAAATCGGTTTTCGAACAGAAAATTCGAGATGAAAATACCTCGGTTATCGAACAAAATTTCGGTTCGCGAACAACATTGCCGGACTGAGTTAACCCGAACGGAATAAGTCGACCGCCGTGTTGTATCTATTCGTGTGTTGTGGTGTACTTTTTTTTTTACCAATTTTATTGTACTGTGATTTTTTTTTATATATTGATTCCTATTGGAAAAATAGTTTCGGTTTACGAACATTTCGGTTTACGAACATTTCGGGTTACGAACGGCCTTCAGTAACGAATTAAATTCGTGAACCGAGTTTCCTCTGTAGTCTATTTCTGATTTTGTGTATAAGTATCCTTTTTTTTCTTTCAATTTTCCTTAATACTTCTTCGATACCTAACTACTCCGTTGCAATCACAGTCCTAATTTTACCCAGCTATTATTGGATTTTGACTGTCACTGGTCCAAAACCGCCCGCATCAGCGTGAAAAGTTTCTTTTCTGCTAAGCTTCTACAAGCTCAAATATGTTTCAAAGCTTGATATTTATCAATCTTTACCTTTTCTTTCTCACTTACCTTGACAACTTCTGATGTTCCAGTAGTGTCTTCCGTCTGGACTGTAATGGTATCTGGCTTTGCTTCAATTGCATTATCACATTGTATGGTGAATTCCCACACTTTAATGGAAGAAAGAAGCCAGACATCATTACTGTCCAGAAGGAAGAGATCATTAAAAGAAATGACTGGCGTAGTTCTTCCAATATTTTTCACCAGTTAGAGAAGAGCGCATTTAAGAAGAAGAAGAAAAAAAAAACATGGCGCTTGACAATATTCAACAATAGACAGAAAGTTTGTCTATCGTCTTCAGGTTATGTTTCAAAATTGTATACAAGTGTAAAAACATTAAAAAAAAATCTGTAAAAGAGTTGAAAATTATTTTAGACGTGTGAGTGAACATTTGATTGTAAACACTGACAGGCGCCATTACCAGACAGATAATAGCGGGACAGAATTTTAATCGCAAACAACTTTGATGAATTGCAAAGCAGTTTCCGTCGATAGTTTCAGTAAAATTCTAAATATGACCACTTAATAATAATGATGATGATAATTATAATAGTAATAATAACAATAGTAATAATAATAGTAGAAGTAATAATAATAATAATAACATTAATAATAATAATAGTAATAATAGTATTAATAATAATAATAATAGTATTAATAATAATAATAGCAATACTAGAAAATCTGTAACTTCTACGGGAAGGAAACTGAAAAGAAACTGGTATGAACACCACCCAGACCCGGTTACCCGGTTACAATTCTATGGGATTACACAATACACACTGACAGAACAATCAAGGCCAACCGGAGATATTGTTATTAAAAGACCACAAACAAAAACAGTTGCCTCCTTATTGATATGGCAGTCCCTGACTGCAATGTATCTTTGAAGATATTCAAAAGTCAAAGCACAAGGATCTTGAAATAGAAATCTCGAAAATGTGGCATATGGGAACATCAACAATCCCTGACAGAACAATCAAGGCCAACAAAAAAATTGGCCAGATATTGTTATTAAAGACCAAATCAAAAGAAAATAAAAAATGTAATAAAACAAAAAGATAACAGTGCGATTTAGAAAAAAAAAAGGTGCCTCCAATATTTCGACAATATTGATATGGCAGTCCCTGCTTTGACTTGCAATGTATTTCTTTGAAGGGATATTCAAAAAGTTTTGAATGATAACTAGTGATGGTGAAGTTATACCTTCAACTTCCCACAGCACAAGGAAAGGATCTTGTCAATAGAAATCTCTGAAAATGGACTCTACCATGCCACACTAGCAGGAGAACATCAATGTCAATTTTCCCTGTTGTATCTAACTCCACAGTTCCCAACTCCTTGATTATCATTGGAAAAGAAAGATTGCAAAGTAGACATGGAATTGAAGGGATTCCCAAGTCCATGCCTCAAGGAGATACAAAAAATTGTTCTGACAAGTACAGCCCATTTACCGACAATTTATCCATCGCATCCTGTACGAAGGGCTTTATCTATGTAATTTTTTTTTTTCTTTTTTTGCGTCATTTGGACGACAATTTTTCAGTGTCATTTAGGCGAATCCATCGTTCCTGTATATATCATGACGCCATTTCTAACCTTATTATTTTCAGTTTTACGTCATTTAGACGACAATTTATCCATCACGTCCTGTTTATTATTCCGCCAGAATTGACCTCAGTAAGAATACGAGAAAAAGCAAATATTATTAAGAAGAGTGAACAATAAAAGTAAAGCAATTAAGAAGACAGGAGATAACGATTGACATTGTATTTAAAATTGTGAAAATCAAATTCTTTCTGGTTTCTTGTTTTACCCTCAGACTCCCATCAGCGATATGTGTTATCATAGAAGATATTTTTACTTATCTGCAGCTATGATTTTATTGTTCAGCACAGGTGCAGGAGTTTAAATATCTGGGAAATGTTTTGAAAGACGATGGAAAATGCGACACAGAGTTCCGAACACGCATCATCAACATTTTAGTGATCAACGAGAGGTCCTCATAATGTTCAAGTCTTACTACGCCTGCTTACATTCTTATTACACACTTCGTTCATCATTACCAATTTGAGCGCAACTCTCTACCTTGAGTGGCACTCGAGCTTTGTATTGTGTGAACTTTAACCTATGTAAAATCATTTTAGGGCACCTCAGCGTGGTGTAAATGGCTATCAAGCTTGCCTCGCTAGACTAATTACGACTGAATAGTGAGTTCGGTTCTCAAAGAGTGTCCCATATTTTAGGCCTTGTGCCACATCTAAGATACGCTTAGAAAATTATTTTAGGGCACATCACCGTGGTGTAAACGTCTAGCAAGCTTGTCTCGCTAGACAAATTATGACTGAATAGTGAATTCGTCTTTACAGGACGCCCCATACTTTCGGCCTTGTGCCACATCTAAGCTTCGCTGCGAAAATCATTTTAGCCAACTCAGCGTGGTGTAAATGGCTAGCAAGCTTGCCTCGCTAGACCAATTACGACTGAATAGTGAGTTCGGTCCTCACAGGCTGCTCCAAACTTTCGGCCTTGTGCCACAGCTAAGCTACTCTTAGAAAATCACCACCCTCATAATTTTCAGGTCCTACTATGTCTGCTTACATTCTTATCACACATTTCGTTCATCATTACAAATTTGAGCGCAACTCTCTACCTTGAGTGGGACTTTAGCCTGTTTAAAATGCAGAATACTCTATCCTTTTACTTCATTGTGCAGTCCGTTGATTCAAGCTCGTTAAGCAGGTGACTCGCAGTTTTTCCTTATTTTTCTTGTCCTCAGTATTCACCTCGAGTTTTATAGCCTCTGGTCAAATGATAATGTCCCTTTTGAGGTGCCGGACAATTTTTGGTACTTTTTAATTTTTCATAAACAGGAATAGGTCATTCATATCTTCTACGCCTCTTGATTCCTTGATTACGGCTACATCATATTGAAACACCGATTCTCATACCATCACAGAAGTTAAGCAACGTCGAATCTGGTCAGTACCTAGATGGGTAACCTCTTGGAGATCCCAGGTGCTGTAAGCTTCGATGTGCCGGTTGTATAATGGATAACGGCCCGCAGTTGGAAATCGGAGAGCCGAGTTCCAATTCTAGTCGCGTTCATTATTTTCACTTACGATCAAATATAACCCTTAAGAAAGGTATAAAGCCACCTCTCCCCACCAGCAGCTAATTAATTATTAGTTGTTGTAAAAGTAATTAGTAGAACTTGTATCAGTTAAAATCATATTTTATTGGACCTGTATCAGTAAAAAATCATGGGGCGTTCTAAAATCTAAGCAAGATGCTGAGAAACGGAAAACTTTCGTTAGAAACAAAGGAAAAAGTTCTGGATTGCTATGTGTTATCAATCTATCATATATAGCAGTGAATGTTGGACAATTTCCTTTAGGATGAAAAAAAAAACTCGATACAGAGGAAATGTGGTTCTACAGAATTTATGCTGAAACTTCCATGGATGGATTGAGTAAGCAACAAGTAAGTTTCAAAGAAAATGGTAACGGAGACAGCGCTAAAACTCCGAATCAGGAAAAGACAGACGAAATTCCTGGAAAAAGGAAGGCTTGGAAAATTTAACCTTCACGGGGCATATTGAGGGTAAGACAGATAGGAAGAGACAGAGTCACTTACCTAACGAACACGAGTGACTGGAGGCGGAACCGGGAGGCTTAGCCAAGGGAGAAAAACTGCTATGGGCCACAAAGGATAGGGAGTTTTGGAAAGCCATAATCGCCTATGACCTGAATGGACCCGGTATATAGAAAAACAACAACAAGAAAAAGAACTGTCGCTTCGCTGACGGTCAATGATCAAACTTCAAATCTAAATTATTTGTCTATTTAAAATACTACATTTATTAGTAAATATATTCAGTTTAAATACAGGAGTCACAAGAATGGCCTCAAAAGACGGGCATTTATTTTTTTCCTGCTACTAGACTAAAAAGGAAAATTAACTAAAGCCATACAGATTGCCCATTGCAATTATAGTCAAGAATTAAAAAAATTCTAAAATTATTAAAAATTATTTGAAAAAACTATTAGAATTAAAAAAAGTATTAAGAATTATTAAAAAAGATTACTAGAATTAAAAAAATATAAAAAATTATTTAAATTATAAAAAATAATGAAAAATTCTTAAAAAAATTATTGAATAAAAAATATTAAAAATTCTTCAAAATTTTAAAAAATTACTAGAATAAAAAAAATATTAGAAACTATTAAAAATTTATTAGAATTAAAAAGTATTAAAAATAAAAAAAAATTACTAGAATTAAAAAAAAAATATAAAAAATTATTAAAATTAGAAAAAAATAATTAAAAATTCTTAAAAACGATTATTAGAATTAAAAGAAATATTAAAAATTATCAAAATTATTAAAAATTCCTAAAAAAATTATTAGAATAAAAAAAATATATTAAAATTATTAAAAGTATTATAATTAAAACAAATTATTATAAAGACAACAGTCCGAACAATATAAGTAGGCTAAATACTTATGTCAGAAATATAGAGAGATTCAGAATGAAGAACACGTTAGTATGGATAATTCTTAAAAATACTAACTAGATTTGCTCATCAATTAAATCTTTTGTCATTTCGATTGTCTTTCAGATTGATAAAGGAATTGATGTGAATATTATGATTTTTCTCCCGACGATTTTAATTGGTGCCATGGGCGGATTATTGGCCGCGCTTTTTACCTTTCTTAATCTTAAAATGGCACGAGCGAGAAAAAAGATCCTCTCCAAAATCAAATACTCCTTAATGCAAAAAATGATCCGATGTTTTGAACCAGTAACACTGATGGTAAGTATGAAACTGAAGATACCAGAATGTCTTTCTTTTTTATAGATAGATAGATAGATAGATAGATAGATAGATAGATAACTACACTTGTCTCGGAAAACCTTCGGTTTCTTGATTTGCTAATGATCAAATCAATTTCGAAGGAAAAAAAGGTTTTAAAAAAAGAAAGAGCTAGGAACATGAACGTCTGTCGAAAATAATCATACAGCATACAGGTTCAAAGCCCAAAGAAAAAAAAAACCGATACGGGTAAACAACTAACTTAAAAAGTGCTCAATACAAAAGTAGAGCTGTCCTAGTCAAACCTAGAGAGCCAGACACACCTACTAAGGTTTCACCTAAGCGGATCGTCAGGGAAAGTTGATATATATATATATATATATATATAGTCATCTCCAGTGCGCAATTTACCCCCATACATAGGCAAACACTAAGACGAAATATGTGTAGATCGAAAGACCGAAATTGACAAAAGTACTTGGCATGAGTCTTCCATCTGACAACTACTCGATTATAAGGAGCTTATTATTCAAGGAGTTGATTGTCTTATTAAGTCCTGTTAGCGAAGTGATTTCGCCATTGCTATTTAATTCTTTGTATAAATTGTTTATATATGATAGAAAATGCACACTTTAATATATATATGTGTGTGTGTAAAAATATATAGAAAATAGGAAAGAACTCGTTAGGTAAATAATCCCAAGTCCTTTAGTATTTTTGTTATTATTTTAAAAAAATAGTGCTCGATACAAAAGTAGAGCATGAATATAATTATTTATTTAAAAATATGATTCCATCGCTACATAAGAGTTCTCATGTTTCAAAAACAAAAGCCGAAAAATTCAATATAATATAAATATATATATATATATAATATATATATATATATATATATATATATATATATATATATATATATATATATTGAAGTTTTATATTGAAGCCGAAAACTTCAATATAATATATATATATATATATATATATATATATATATATATATAGAGAGAGAGAGAGAGAGAGAGAGAGAGTCCCCTGTATTCGCGGCGCTTACGGACCAGATCCGAGCTCGAGTACTTGTAACCCCCTAAAAGGTTTTATAAGTACCTATTTTGATTGTTAACACTTCATATGTCTTAAACTTTCATCCTAAATAGTTTAGAAACATTTCCGATCCTTTTTAAAACAATTTTGAAAAATAGTATTGGTGACCATACACTTAGCGTAAATTTTCTTTCATACGTACAATAACCGTTTTTAATAACTCATAGATCGATACAACCATTGAAAATACTGTATAGAATATGTGTAACAAGACATAAAATATAAAATATAAAACATTTTCTAAAAACAGAACCGTGATTATGCCCCTAGACTTAGCATAAACCACTTTTAAGACGCCATCCGCAGCCCCTAACACGAACAAAGCCCAAGCACTACCCATGCTTTTACGTTTTTTTTTTACAATGAAGATGTACAATTCTGCTAATTTTTAACATTAAAATGAACTGTTATATATTTTAAGTCACTTAAATAACAGGAAAATAATACAAGAATATTTTAAATATGTTCTTTAGAAAAATACGCGAATCGAGGAAGGTCTCAGCGAATAATTTGTACATATGTTCTTCAGAATAACACGCGAATATTCGGCCTTTCCGCGAATAACAAGTACATATGTTTTAAAGAAAAACCTGCGAATGTGTGAATCCGCGATTGCTAATACACGAATAGGCGGAGTCTCATTGTATATATATATATATATATATATATATATATATATATATATATATATATTATCATACAAAGACAGATTGTTCCGCTGTTTCACAGCACATCAATGTGTCTAGATAGACGTCCGATTGCCCCAAGCCGGGATCGAAATCCGACTGATTTGGTATCAGTCGATTTTACCCCTAAACCATTGGCGCATGGCAGGGATGACGTTGAATTTAGGCGTATTTATTTTTAGACAAATACGCCAGTGACCTGAGAACTCAATTCGTCTTAATGAAGAGTCTTACATCAGCAGCAGTAATAGTCCCTTTTTCTCCCCGAAGAGCTCAACCGAAATAAATTTTTCAGGAGCATGTATATATTGTCATCCACAAAGAGACTGTTTCGCTGCTCATCAGTTTGGCAAGACATCCGAATGCTTCAAGCCGGGATCGAAACCCTACTGATTTGGTATCAGTCGGAGATTTTAAATATTCATGAGTTGGCACTGAGATCAACACCGTGAAAGTCTGTCTGTTTCATGTTTGAACACAATCTTCGGGGCATGTGTGTTGCGTGTTGGTTCGACTATTTATATATGCTGGCTAATAGTGCATTATGGGTAGCAGGGTCTATTATCCTAACAGTTATTGAGTCGGCGATAACGGTTATGCTTCAAATTATTCTAGATGTTATTAAGTAGAAATAATTGTGTATCTGAATGCCTTTATTTGCCGCTATTTTTTAGTGTTCTTTGTCAACGTTTTCCTCATTATTTATCATGCATTACTTAATTATGTGTTTATTATTATTATTATTATTATTATTATTATTACATGGACGTATGTTTATGCTGCTTTTTTATATGAAATATTTGCTGTATTGATTTTGAGCAAAGTATGCTGCATCATTTTTATTACATTGTTTAGAATATGTTACCGCAACCGGAATAATTTAAATTTACATTCCTTCACCCTCAGAGAAAATGTCCCCAAATCAATATGCGGACAACCACCGAACATGAATAAGAATGCCTACTAGACACACACACACACACACACACACACGCACGTACGCGCGCAGAATGAAACAAACGAATATACATTAACGTCTAAATTCCCGTATAGATAAACTAGAATTATTATCGACATACACGCATGAATTGTACAGAGGAAAAGCTGCTTGACAGGACAGAAGCACGTGAGGTCTGCATAAATAATACAAAAAATTTAAAATTTTTCCTTAAAAATGCTTAACAGACACACAGACACACACAGGCCTCCCGCACATATACACGCGCGCGCGCAAGTGAATATACATTATCATCCGAATCCCACATAAACAAGACAGATGCATGTGAGGTCTGATTAATCGATAAACAAACACACGCACAGCACACGCAACACACACACACATATATTATAATAGTTTTACTATAAGAGATTATAATAAAAAGCATTTTAAATCGCCACACAAAATTTTCATGTTTCAGTACTATGATTGTACTTCTTCAGTCGATAATCATCTGAGGAACTACAATCCTAGTATTGAAACATGAAAGCTTTTGTGTAGCGATTTCAACATGTTTTCCTTATAATCCCTTATAATAAAAATATTATAATAATATTTTGCTCTATTTTATATTGGGCAATTTTTAAAAAAAGTAAATGCTACGAACTCTAAATTTTTACTCCATTTGTTCTTTCTCTTATTTGTATATATATTTTTTCTCTTATTTGGATATATATATATATATATATATATATATATATATATATATATACATTGTTGTGGATTCCGAGATGAAATTCGGTCTCCAATGAATGACAAACGCAAGAAATAAAGATAAGAAATTAAATTTACTTACACAAAAATACAATTGGTAATACTGTTAGTAAATCCAGGAACGCGGTTAGTAGCAATAACATATAGATATATACAGTCTCGAAGTAGGACTTCCTTAGAGTTTACGTGCTTGTAACTGACTTCTACAAGCGGTTACCTCACACTATTACTCTATCTCCAACTCAGTCACAATCTCAGTCTTCTTACTATCTCTATTCACTCTCTCACTGACTGTCTAACTCTGGGTATTTAACGGCAGCAGTCTAAGTAGCACTTTGGTCGACCCCATAATATATATATATATATATATATATATATATATATATATATATATATATATATATATATATATATATATAAGCAAACCTACATATTATTCCTCACCGGTTTCACGATTCAGAGTCTCATGTACAACGCAATCTTTAGGTGCTGATCGTTATATAAATAATGGTCCACTAACAGCGAAAATAGAAAAGAAAATCATTAGGGCCTTTTAATTATTAGGGTTTAGGATCGAGATTTCTTCTAACCTTAAAATAGTTGATTATCTAGACATCACCCTTAACCTAAATAATAAAAAAAAAAAAACCTTTAAACCACAGCATAAAGAGAATGTTAACTCTAACCATCCTAATGAAATTGTGAGACAGGTAACCACTACCGTCGGCACTAGAATTAGTAGATTATCGTCCAACAGAAACATCTTTAATAAAAATAAAGTATGGTATGAAAATGTTCTCCATAAATGTGGTTTTAAAAATAAATTATCTTATCTAACCCCCATAAGTAACACAGAAATATCTAAAGTGGAATGTAGGCACAGAAAAAGAAAAATTATATCGTTCACCCTCACCCCCTTTTGCAAACTGTCAAATATTAATACCAGACAGTATTTTCTGAAGTTAATAAATAAACATTTTCATAAAAACAACCCTCTATGTAAGATCTTCAATAGGAAAACGATTAAAATTAGCTATTCCTGCACCAATAACATGCACAAAATTATCAACTCTCATAATAACCATATTTTAAGTACGTTCTATGGGATAAGCAACAAACCTGGTATGGAACCAACCTGTAATTGTAGAGATAAAGAAAGTTGTCCAGTTGTGAGAAAATGCAGATCTACCAGGGTTATATATTAAGCGATCATTTCCCACCAAAGAAAATATGTTAAATTATAATGTTTACTTTGTAATTTCCGCGGAGGAATGGAAACAGGGGTTTTATACTCATAGGCACTATTTTACCAACCCTAAACTAAAATATCAGACAGCTCTTTCAAAAAAAGAAAAAAAAAAAAATTGGGAATTGAAGGAGAAAGGTATGAACTCACAGATAGACTGGAATATTATAGCTTTCGCTCATACTCTTAATAGTATTAGAGATAGGTGTAACTTGTATTTAGAAGTTTCGTGACGTGAGCTTTTGAAGTTTCGTAGTGTTTGTGATTTGAAGAACTCAACTCAGTTGAAGCTTCACGGAGTTTTTGATTTGAAGAACTCAATTTTCGGCCTGAATTGGAATTTCGGCCCAAATCGGAGTTTCGGCCCAATTGACTTTGGGCCCAAAGCGATATTTTGGCCGGAAATATTCTTATAGCTCGAACAAGATTTAAAGTGAGGTTTTGAAGTTCCATAGAGTGAATTGAGGAATTCAAAATTATTTCCTTAAAATTATCATTTCTCTTTTCTAAGCTGGACCAGGGTTCCCTTTAGCATAAAGCTGGAGGCTCAATTAGCCATACACAGGAGATAGCTTAAAATTCCGCACAATGTGCAGCTTTTAAGTTAGTTTAAAATATAACCGGTACCAGTATCTAAAGACACGGCGTAAACTGCAATCTACGTGTTAATATCTTGACCCAATCCCCGATGGCAGTAAATACGGGCGAAATTCCTTGTTTCTCTTATGTAGTGATATCTTGCTAGTCCAAATATAGCCTGAAAAACTATGTTACTATTTATTCCTGTCTCTAATGAGAGCCAAAAGGAGACAGCTGAAATTTCTCGGAGACATGACGAAGAAGGACGGCTTGGAGATCATAACACGCACAAGGCATATCGGAGACAAAAAAGATAAGGGAAAGAAGCGGTCCTCTTAATTGAGCTTGAGTGAATGAATGCCGGAACTGGATCGGGGAGGTTTAGCAAAGGGCCAAACTCTGTTAATTGATTGGAGGTTGCGTAAAACCATTTTCGGTCACGTCCTGAAGGGACACGGCAGATAGAAAAAGGATAACTGACATCCGTTTTAACATCGTCGAATATTTTGAGTGGGCGGAAATCTTCGGGGATTTTTTGTAGATGTCAGTTTTATTTAAACGATATTTGAAATATTCAGTTAAATTTAATCTATTTTTTTTTATTGTGTTACATTTTTAGTTGATAGTGACCAGTGTCAGTGTTTTTCTTCCGGCTGGATTTGGTTGTACTGAATATACGTGTTCTCTGGGACAGGCGGGAAATATAAGGTAAGATTTCAAAGACATTTAGTCCAATTTCCTCTGACTCTGGTTCATTTCATTACCCCCGTCGCCAATGTAGAATAATGAAGAAAAACAAAAGAATGAAGATACTCGTCAAAAACAAAATAAATTTTTGTAGTTCGATTCAAAGCTGGTATTTCTCTTGCTAAATCTCATCCCATGAAGGCGTTGAGCCGACAAGAGCCACCTTATCCCACCAGTTCTCATTGTCTTGCCAGAGCGTCGGAACGTCCTTCAGCGCTAGATTGGTCTGCGGGATCACCTGGGGGACGATGTCCTTCCAGCGGTTGCGTGGTTTGCCGCGATTTCGTCGCCAGTTTGCAGATGGCTGGTCAAACTGATAGATGGGTCTGGTAGCGTGGTCATTAGGTCGTCGCAGGACGTGAGCGTGCCAGCTGAGCGATGGCACGGAGGCTGCTGGACTGGACTGTTCTCACTAAAAAACGTCGAACCAGTGTACCCTTCGACGATCCAGAGGGCGCGAGACGCAAAGACATGGACGTGCGAATCGTTACTCTTGCTAAAAGGCCACATCTCGGCGCTGAACAGTTGCACAGTGAGGCCGGCGAGATAGTAAACACGTAGCTTAGTGCGTTAGGAGATGTTTCGATGCCGCTATAGTGGTCTCCAAAGTGATTCAAATTCAGATTCGAAGAGTAGGAGATTGGTTCATATGTCGTGCTAGACAATATTTCCCAATAGACTCTATTTTACAAGTCTGCCGTTCGTCCTGCTTTTAATATTTCTGCAACATCTGGTCTGGTGCTTCTGCTATGCATTTAGAAATCCTTGATAAAATACAACGAATCTGCAATGTTACTAGCCCTGACCTGGCATCTCAGTTCCTTTCTCACCGCCGTAACGTAGCTTTCTTGTGCATTTTTTTATAAATATTTTCATGGTAATTGTTTTGATGTGAATTCTCCACTATTGTAGATAGACGTTATAAATGTAACAGTAATAGATTAGCAGCAAGGTTTCAATAATTTACAATTGAAACCGTAAGTTCTATGCTAATAGTTTCTTCTATCACATTTTTCACTTGTGGTATTCTCTTCTGGCTTCTTGCTTCCGAGGTAAGTCTGATCTTCAAAAAATTAAATGCAGTATCAATCGTTATCTCCTCTCCTTTTAATTTTTGTTTTGTTATTGTTTTTTCTTCTCAAGAATGTTTTTTTCTTATATTCTTTCACACTTAACAACCCCTTGCGTGTTAGTGGCTCAGTTGCCTTGCTTGGGGTTAAATGATTAAAAAAAGGTATGAGATTCTATTGCTGGGGTCGTTAACTAAGTAAGTCGTTAAGTGAGGAGTAGATCTATTTAGTAACAGTTTACAGATAAAGAACCGTTTACTTTTCTTTCCTGTTTTTAATCCATTAATTTCCAAAATAACATCAGATATTAATTCAAAAAACGGTTATTAATGATAAGTTTCTACTTGTAATCAATTTGGAAGCAACATCCTCAAACTAGTACAATAAATATTAATGGGTTAATATAGCTTTTAAATGCATCTTACTTATTATAAAACGCAGATTGTGTGTGTGTGTGTGTGTGTGTCTGTTCGTTTATATATTGGATCGGATTTCCTACATTTTTCAACCGATTTCAACAAAACTTCACAGGACTACGTAAAATTACCTTGCGGTGGTTCTGACAGCGCCAAAAATTAGAAAAACACATTTTTTTTTGCACGAAATCAAGAGGCATTAATGAAAGGGGGACAACTCATATCGAGTTATACTTATTATAAAACCCAGCTTGGTTGTTTGTGTGTGTGTGTGTGTGTGTGTTCGTTTATATATGGGATCGGATTTCCAACATTTTTCAACCGATTTCAACAAAACTTCACTTTTTTTTGGCAGGTAGTGTTTCTTATTGTCTTGCACACTTTTTTTTTTATTTTACATTCAGAATGCTTTAAAAATTCCATTTACAAGACAATTGTTTATAATAAAATTCTATTCAATCGGTAGACTCATAACGATTGAAAACAATGTTTTTGTTTGAGTTTGAGGAATTCGTAAAAAAAACAAAAACAAAAAAACGAAAAAAACAAAAACAAAAAAAAAATAATTAAGACATGCGTGTCCGTCAACCTTAAACAATAATCTTTGTTAATTTTATTTTTCAGTCTTTATGATGGTCGATACTTGATCTATCTCTTACTGTTACATCCCCGGGCAACGCCGGGCTCTACTGCTAGTATTTAATAAAATAATGAAAACACTTCCTTTAATTTCGGAATATATACTATAAAAGACGAAACTGAATTTCTGTCCGTCACGCATTTTCTGCATATGATTCGCCACGGACGTATATGTGTATCTCCGTGTCTTTGAATTTCTTTGAAATAAGACATAAGAATAATACAGTTCCCTCCTGCTCAGTCTGGACAATTCCTATCCTGAGCTGAGCAATAAAATCATAATTACTGGCAAAATAATAAAACAATTTTTCCAAATCTTAAATAATCAAATAATCATAAGATTTCATTTAATTTTCAGAAAGTAATAAATTTAATTTTTAGTTTTTTTTTTTTAAATTTGAAGAAATTTTTTTACGTTTGTTATTGAAATTAATATATTCACGCCTATAGATAAACGCCCATATTTACCAGGTGTAGATAGGTTCGTCTATAATCCTGGTCACACTTTTACCTTTTGAACAGGAGTAAAGTTTTATCCCGTGTTTCTTGTTTAGGATTGAGTTTCTTCTAAATTCTTCTTATTCTCTTTCGTTCCAAGTAGTCTTCGTTGCGTCTTAGTGGCATTATCTCCTTGCTTGGGGTGAATTGATGAAGAAAAAAAATGACTATAATTGCAATGGGCATCTGTATGGCGTTAGTTAATTTTGCTTTTCTAGCAGCAGGAAAAGAATACATGTCCATCTTTTGAAGCCATTTTAGGTGACTCCTGTATTTAAACTGAATATATTTACTAATAAATGTGATATTTTAAATAGACAAATAATTTAGATTTGAAGTTTGATCATTGACCGTCAGCGATCATTGACAGTTCTTTTTCTTGTTGTTGTTTTTCTATATACCGGGTCCATTCAAGTCATAGGCGATTATGGCTTTCCGTATGTTTTGTGGCCTATAGCAGTTTTTCTCCTTCGGTTCCGCCATCCATTCACTCGTGTTCGTTAGGTAAGTTGCTCTGTATTTTCCTATCTCTCTTGCCCTCAATATGCCCTGTGTGGGTTAAGTTTTCCAAACCTCCCTTCTTCCAGAAATTTCGTCTTTTCCTGATAGGGAGTTTTAGCGCTCTTTCTGTTGCCATTTTCTTTGAAATTTCCTTGTTGCTTACTCGATCCATCCATGAAAGTTTCAGCATAAATTCTGTAGAACCACATTTCCTCTGTATCGAGTTGTTTTTTTTCATCCTGAAGGAAATTGTCCAACATTCACTGCTATATATGATAGATTGATAACACATAGCAATCCAGAACTTTTTCCTTTGTTTCTAACGAAAGTTTTCCGTTTCTCAGCATCTTGCTTCGATTTTAGAACGCCTCTTCCGCTAGCAAAATACATGTTCGGAAATTAATGTCGCATTTTCCATCCTCTTTTAAAACACTTCCGTGATATTTAAACTTCTGCACCTGCTTTATATTTTATATCTCTAAATTATTAGGTTGGTGCAAAAATAATGTCGTTTTTTGACGTAAAGTTGAACGTCAAAAACGACATTAATTTTGCACCAACCTAATACAAGTCGCAACTTGGGCTTTTTTTTTAATCTAAAAGGTGGCAATAGTTATAGCCTTCTTTCTCGCTTTCTTCAACCACATCGTCTAAAAGATCCTGTAGTTTTCTTTTCGATTCGGAAATCTGTATAATTTGTAATGATCAAATCAAGTTGTAGTAAGCAAGAATTCTTATTTAGGGTCGGCTCTCAATCTAACAGCGGCATCGACATAGTCACGCTGATAGTCGAATTCACCGGAAGCAGAAATCGCTTAATAGTCTAGCGAATAAACTGTCTATAGTTCTTTAACACTACTTCTGAGTTTTCTTTTCTTTTTTTAAAGAAAAAAATGCTTTAAAAGAATATGGCTAGATTTTCATGTCAAAAACCTTTGTCGTCCCCTGGCAGTAATCGATTTCGTAAAAAGCCGTACCTACTGTCTTTAAAGAATCATTGTAACTCTTCTAGGATGCCGGGATAATTTGCCAACTCATCAATAGTTAAGACGTCTGTCTGTTGCCAATATATTGTTTTCAAAAGCTTGTGTAGTCAACAGGCGGTCGTCACTGCGAGAAGAACTAAGTATCTTTATGGATTACATCCTCTGTGGGGATCTTCTGTCTTAATGACTCGTGAACACGTTGTTCTACAGAAGGATGCCGAGGATACCATGAACCGAACGTGAGCAACGATTACATTTTAGAGAAAATGGAAACAAAAAGGAAACGTATAGTTAACACCAGGAAGAGACAGTTGAAATTTCTACGGCACATAACGAGGAAAGAGGGCTTGGAAAATCTAACACTCACAGGACAGACTAAAGGCAAAAGGGACAGAGTAAAACAACGCGTAACATACTTAGTGAGCTTCAGTAAACGGATGGTGGAACAGGGTTTAGGAGAAATAACAAAAAACAAAATTCATTAAGATCGACAAATGATAGGATGTTGTGGAGAACTATGATCGCCTACGTTTTGAGGGACCACGCGTATAAAGAAGGAGGATGGTAAACTGATCAGTGTATGGTGATTTTCTAAGCGTAGCTTATATGTGGCACAAGGCAGAATCTATGGGGCACCTGGTGAGGATCGAACGCACTACTTGTTATATAGGAATAAAGTGTCGCTGCCGACACTGGAGTTTGAACACCGATCACCAGAGAGCAAACACAGGCGATTCCATTTTGAATAAGAAGATCACGTGATGGTAAAAGAAATGTATATATGGGAATTAGCGTGGCGTCTAAGTGATCACTCTTTCTACACTATCCTCTGTTACTATATGGATCGCTATTCTCTATACTATTTATCTATAGTGATCACTATACGGATTACTATTCGGATCACTATTCCGTGGTTAATAATCAAGCGAGTATCATTGAGCAAGTACTATTAGTGCGAGTGTTACTCAAAGGCGTCTGACACCAATATTGTTTAACGGCGTTACCATAGTTGTCTCTGCGATTACAAAGTCTCTACTACAACTAGCATTACGAAAGTGACAACGAGTATTCATTGACATTACGCACGTAGCAACGAGTGTTCGTTGACATCACAAAACTACTTAGTCGTAGTTGTTCTAGTGAGACAAGAATGCTAACCATTACAACAAGTCGAGATGCCCAAACCTGCTCAGTATATGTGTAAGTCGTTTGTCCGGGAAGCCCTCTTGCTTATTTCTGATTTTACGGCCTCGATGCAACTTGATAACCAGTCAAAAAGGACCTTACTGCACAAGCCTCAGCAGACACAGTGTTATTTGGTCCGAAGTGTGACACCATTGATTGACCTTGTGTACAGAGCTATTCTCGCATGTCCAATGAACGAATGTAAAAAGAAAAAGCACCAAATATCGTGAAAAATAGAAATGAAATGGGTGATGTTAAAGTGAACACGATGATGTAGCTAATGGCGATCACGAAAAAGGACTTTGAAAACGATCGTACAGTGATGGAGACGTTGAAATAAATTTGTAATGTCTCATGGGAATTTTTTATAAATGGATTGTGACTTAAGGAAGCTATTTATTTTTTTTAACATTAAATAGGTGGATATCTTTCAAAACAAATTTCATATGCTGTTATCCCTGTCGGAATTGTTTTCTATCCTACAACCTCTTTCCCCAAAGACAAAAGATCGCTAGCCTCTCCTTACTCTACCGCTAGTTTACAGCAAATGTTCAGACGAGTTATATGTCTTTGTTCCACCAGTACAGATCTTCACAACTAGGACCTACCATACGACCTACGCCAGTTTATTTCTTTCGTATTCCGTTGGGAAAGAGTGTCGAGAAAATCTCAACTCCCCAAAAAGTCCAGAGACGGTGCAAGCCGAGGAAAGGACTTACTTTAGACTGCGAAAAATGTTTCCTTCCGCAACGTTGCTTAATGGTCTGATAACTTGCATTGAGTTACAAGAAGAGCGAAAAAAAAGGAAAAATATTTCCTTTATAACCACTTCAGCGATCACGAGGGAACAAATGTCGAGACCATGTAGCTAAAAAAAATAATTAGTAACAAGGTAACAGAACCAACAACTCAGGTAAGTACATTACTCCTTCCCCCGCTTGTACCGTCAATTTTTCCGCAAGCGGAAGTCCCACTCAGACAGCTTTTTCATCAGAACTGTTACGTTGTAATACAGTCTCCTGAAAATATGCAACCCCAATCATTATAATCTTTCAATATTTCAAGTCTACAGTCAACAGTTATTTACATATCCCACTTTTACAGTAACCTCACCTAGTGACCCTTTTGGACCTTGTGTGGCTCATGGGGGACTTTAATTGGATAAACATATAAGGAAAGCATTCTGATAAATGCAGACGTCGACAATAGGTTACACAAGATTTAGTACAATGTAACACGTTAGAAAAAAAAACTACATGCCATTGTATTAAGTAAACTTCTGTCATGATCAGAAATGATATTGTTGTCAAATGGACTCCGAACTATAGGCAGGATTTAACCCTATGCCCGTCGAGGGCATTTTCGTGTGTAGGATCCAAACTTTCATGTTTGTTTTCAGATTTATGAATATTGCAAAGCAACTCCGCTTATTTGGCAAATAGAATGTGCTGATATATTCACATAATAAAAAAAAGAAAAAAAACTGTGATCACATGTAATGCACAATACGTACAAATCATAACCTACATTACCCTCTGTGCATCACATGTGATACAAAGGTGATAATATATATATATATATATATATATATATATATATATATATATATATATATATATACACTAGCAGCATGGCCCGGCGTTGCCTGTGCTTGATTAAAAAATCATACGACTCATACAGCAATCGCTATCACTTAAAATATTTTTGCCCTTTCTTGCCTTTGAAAGGAGTGCCCTTTGCCGTGCTGATGTTGCTACATGCCTTACTTCTTGCCTATCTCACACTGCGAATTTTTTCTAAGCTCTATACGAAACATTAAATCTGTTACGAAAAAAGAACTAAACAAAATGAACACAAAACGATCAGCTTTAAAAAAGAACTCGTAACTGGAAAAACCGAATGAAAAGAGAATGTTAACAACAAATACTTTTTCACACCCAACCCAGTTCTGCGGAATCAGAATCTACGTTGAGTTTAAGCAAGCGAATGAGCCAATTGGAGTAATGTGCCAAGCAGATTTAAATTTTTCCCACTTTCTGACGAATGCAGCTATCGATTTTTTGCATGCTAGCATGCTAGTTAATATTCGTGTCAGTCAGCTGTTGGCTCTTACGCTGGCCAATAGAATCTTCCTGCCTATTCGTGGCAGCCAGCTATAGTGTCTCACTTTGGTCAGTATAAAATGGCCGCAAACTACATGAAAACTGCCGTAGATGCATGAAAAAAATCGATTATTTCCACTATCGATGGGAGTTGGGAAATACAAAGTCGGTCTTGGCCTTCCCGCTAACTTGGAGCATGTGCATGTAAATTTTGGTGCAATTCCGTCGAAAATTGTGGCCACGCATTCACACACACACACACACACACACACACACACACACACACACACACACACACACACACACACGTCCTGCCTTTTATAGATAGAGATAACAGACAATGTCAGTCTACGTGAAACTTTTTCACTCGAGTTCCACCCAATCCATTTTGACCAAACTTGGCACATACATTGTACTATGTAAGAGATAGGTTCATAGCGTAAAAAATCGATAATTTTAAAAACATCAATAATCGTTAAAGCTGATCAGTAATCGATGAATTCAACTTTTTCCTCCGATTTCGTTCAAACTCGGTATGTAGGATACTTACATCATGACGAGCTCAACGTTACCTCGTTTTTATTTTTACGCCACTCCGTTGAGCGAAAACCGAAGAATCGATTTCAGCACAAATCGGTCATTTTAAACTAATGTGACGTCGTCCCCTGGTCGCAGCGCCAACTGTGACGTCCTATCCTGGTCTACCACGGCACCAACTGTGACGTCCTCGCTGCGGCGCCAGCTGTTCGCTCCTCGCTGCTTCGTTCGGGTGTCTCCGCTTCAAACGTGACGTCCGCCTGTCGCGTCAGTCGTGTTGTCTCGTACTGTGACGACCAACTGGCTTGGTATCGGTCGCGGCACCCAAATGTGACGTTCTAACCTTTTGGTGATTCGGGTGGGAATCTGGTTAGATTTGATATCAGCCTCGTCGTTCCCAACTCGCTTCCAACGTCTGGTTACCAAGGTAACTGCATTGATCTCCAGTCTGCCTACCCACGTTGTGAATTGATCTTAGACAGACGAGATCAATCAGTAGTTGGGGCCGTAATGCAAGTTGAGTTCAACGGGGGTGACACCACACAAATATGCATAAAAGAAAATAAAATGAAAACTCAAAAGTTCAAGGTATCAAAGAAAAAGATAACAAACTTTATGTCTAGTTGTTCGATACATAGGAATGTGTCTATCTCCCGACCCGTTCTATGGATTGTGACACGTTGTTTTCCGTTAGGCGAGTTTTATCACTTCAAGTTGTTTGCTCTGTAAGAAATTGGTTTTTCGGTGTGTCTTCGGGTGAAAGTCGAAAAAAAACTTATTTTGGTGGTCTGGATCTAAGTCGCTCTTCAAAATAATTGTTCTTGGGTTGAAGAGGAGGCCGGAATGTGCGTGAATCTTGGTCAGCTATCTGCGAGGCGGAAGTCTCTCGAACCGAACTGGAACTCAACTCTGCTGAACTGGAACTCAAACTCTGCCGAACTGAAACTGCTCGCTACGACTTCGCCTATATGGACGCCGACCAAAACCGGGGTGGGTTTGTCGGCGTCGGGGGTTCCTTGATAATTCTAAATACATATCCACCTCTTTTATTTCTGGTTAGGAATATTCCACTCTTTTCCATTTTTGGGAGCCTTTTCTTACTCCCACCTTCTCACCATACTTCAGAGGGGCGTGAGCTGCCCTCCCCACTTCTTCGTAGCAGCTTCTCATACCTATCCTCTGGATGGGCGGCGACAGCCTCCTTCGTGCGTCACGTGATCACCACTCGACCAATTATGTCTCAGTCGGGCGTGGACGAATCTGCGGCTTTGTTTCAGGAAAAAAATATCTTGCTTAACTAAAAAAAAATTTATCTTTTCTTTTCCTTTTCTTCCTCTTAATCGCAGTTATCATTTTCTCTAGCCGCAAACAGTACAATATGAACGACGGTGGTCATTACTCTTGTTCTACAGCTGGGCTTCGTCAGCCATCTTATCGCTAATTATCAGAACGGGTGGCCTTCTTAACACGGCCAGGCGTCGCCCCGAAAAGAAACATTTCTAAGTTCCCATTCATTTCCTTTCGGTACACATTTCTGATAACATAATTTTATTATCCCAGGCTAAAGATGTTCCGTCGAAAGAAATCGGTCAGTGGACATATCGTGTGCGGCTTTTAATTTTTCATATCTATCCAAAGCCCTTTAGTCCACCTGTTTTTCGTCACTTATCGAAATAACATTTTCATTTGGATTTTTCTTTGGCCAGTCGGCCAGCAGTTTGTTTGCGTATCCCAGATAACACAGCTGTCGCCAAAACACACCCGATTCCTTTATCCACTCAGAATTTCCCTGTCATTGTAATGACACTCTTTCGCCATTTGTTACTTATCAAAATATCCTTTATCCATTGTCTCTTAGCCGTGGTGTTCTGCTTATCATCCACGCTTTGGGTCTTAGCCTCTCCTTTCCTTCTTTTCTTTCTTTTTTTTTCTGCCTCGGTAAATGGTGCCACACTAAACCCCCCACTCAATGTTCAAGCAGTCTAATACAAACTTGAGTCAATTGTAGCCAACGATAAGTTGATTGTTTAACAGTCATTTAACATGATAATTGTGTCCACCCATATAGTGAAAACTCACGTAAATAGGGAAAAATGGCGGTTTTTACTGATTTCTTTCTTTCAACAAATTGTCATCAAACTTAACAATTGCTTTATAAATGTATCCTCTTTTACATCCCTGGTAGCTCACTGACAAAATGAATTTCAAAAACTCCAAAATAATTGTGATCTGAAGTGGGTCTTCATTTTGTCTGTTTTACCCCTTCCTGTCCTCGGCTAAT
>CAHIKZ030003043.1:175000-180000 GCA_903632075.3 Acanthosepion pharaonis | reverse complement strand
GTTTTTCAAATTGATATTAAATGCTGGTAAATTTCTTCATTAATCCATAGTGAAAATAATTTTTCAATTGGTTGAATAGACTAAAAGTTATATTCGATCTTGTCGCCCCTCGTCTTTGTGTGTTTTTTTTAATATAAATTCTAATGTCCACACACATGGCCTGGGAGTTTATCTCCGGCTCGCTAGAGAAATCTCTCTTGGATCTCCAAACCATTCTTACATGTGTCTCCGTTTGTCTCTACTTAACTCAGTCAGCTGTCTCTTCTTTGTCTACCATTCTCCTTCTTCACATGACTGTTGGAAGCTAGAGAGTATTTATGATAATATAGACAAGGCCATCTTCCTACACCCGTTTGCAAATATATTTGTGTTCGATGTCTTTAATGCCCACCATACCAAGTGACTTAAACACTCTGAATGACCTCTCTGGTATCCAAACCCTGAATCACTCAATCTTTCATGCAAGTGGTGGACCTCCCCACGCGTTTTCCCAGTAAACCTGACGGACACTCTTACTGCTATATCTCTTTTTTTACCTCTATCCTTCATGTCATATTAAATATCACCTTCTGCTCCGCCACCAGCTAAAAACCGCCTAAACAGAATATCTTTCTGTTATCAACAAGCAGATTGGGTCTTCTTACGTGATTTTCTTCGTGATGTCTCGTCGGATTAAATTTTTAATCATCCTGTTAAAAAAATACACATCTGAGGTCTCCCCCTGGGTGAAAGTCGACATCGATGTTTTCATTCCAGCAATGAAATACCAAGTTAAAACGCGTTCATCTCATTGGTTCTAATTTGCAAGCTCGGCTGCTATATCCCACAGGAATCATTTCGTCCGGCTGTACCAGAGCGACACACCTGATTGCAATAGATCTACTTCTCGTAATGAGTAAAGTGTCTTCTCAAAGAAACGAAGTTACTGTTTCTTGATAGAATGAAACAACGTATATCTTGCAAGTTCGGTTCTAGAGATTATTGGTGGCTCTGCAAGAATGTGCTGAACAATACCAAATCCTCAATCCCTTCCCTGCTCAATCAATTCGGTGTCCTGACATCTACAGCAGATAAGGTTGAATGCTTTGCTCGGAAATTCTCTTCCAACTCAACACTCGACTCATTTGGAGTACCCACACCTGATTTCCCACACCCCGTGAACAGAGGCTCTACTGTGTGATGTGCACATAACCCTGCCACTGGTCTGGGGCATCATTTCTAAATTAGACCCCCATAAGACAAGCGGTGGTGACGAGATCACAGCCATTGTCCTAACGAAATGTGCTCCCGAGCTGGCTGCAATTCTCTTCAAACTCTACAACTATTTGTCTCGCTGCTTCCTGCTTTCTAGCTTGTTGGAAGTCCTCCTCTGTATTTCCTGTTTTTAAGAACACTACAGAATCTTCTGACCCCTCAAACAATCGCCCTATTAGTCACTTTCCGATTTTCGGCAAAGTATTCGAGGTTTTAATCAATGCTGAATTGGTTAAGCATCTTACCTCTCACTATCTACTCTCTGAAAGACAATATGGCTTCCATGTTGCCAGGTTTACCGCTGATGTACCAATGGCCATCAGTGACTATGTATAATGGTGAAGCTCGAGCTGTGGAGATATCTCGAAGGCGTTTGACAGTAAGCTAAAGGGCTCCGGTATTACATGATGATTGCTTGATTTAATCCACTCCTTCCTATTAAATCGTGAAAAGAAGGTCGTTTTTAACGGGATCGCTTCCAGATCCTTTCACACGAACGCAGGTGACCCGAAGATTCTATCCTGGGTCCTACGCTGTTTCAGATCTTTATCAATAATTCTCTTGAAGTCATCAGTTCCTAAGTAGGCATTTATGAGGATGACACTACCATTTACTCTTGTCGCTATAGCAAATCCGTCAGAACTATCAAAGTTAACCTGGTCGCTGCTCTTGAAAAGAACCTACAATCAATGGTTAACTGAGACAGGAAATGGCTTGTAAATTTTCATGCCTCCAAAACGAAACTGCTCTCATTTAACCACCATAGAGAAACTTTCTTGCTTGCCATCAGCATGGCTGATGCTAGACTCATGGAGAGCAAAACACTGCGCCTTCTTGGCCTCATGTTTTCAACTGACTTGATGTGGAATGACTACATCGAATCAATAACTGCGTCTATTGCAAGGAAATTTGGGCCGCTGTCGTGTCAGAAGGTTTTTCACTTCAGAATCCATCTTGCTTATTTACAAATTTACCATTCATCTGTGCATTGAATACTGTTGTCATATCTGGTCTGGTATTCCTACTGTTCATCTCGAGGTTCTTGACAAAATCCAAAGAAAGATCTGTAAAATAATCGATCCAGACTTGGCATGTCGCCTTCAGTCACTTTCTCAAAGACGTGATGTGACTTCCTTCTCTCATTTCTACAAATATTTTCATGGCAACTGCACTGAGGAGCTTTTATCCCTGCTGCTCCGACTACATGAATTTAAGCGTGCTACTAGAATGGATCAACAATACTTAAATATATAATAGTTAAATATAATCGCCACTTCTACTCGAACAGTTTTTTCTCACGCTTCCCGCCAGTGGAACTCCCTTCCGTTTACTTGCTTCCCTGAAAACTACAGTCTTAAAAAATTTAGATACAACGTCAATCGCCATCTTCTGTCTTCTTGAATCCCGTTCATCATTTATCCTTTTCTCAAACCCCACGATACCTAGTTTTTTTCCGTTATATTCACTCTCTGTAACCCCCTGGGTACTATTGGCATTCCCACTTTGCTTGGGGTGAAATGATTTAAAAAAGCGAGACACCTCATCGAAGTGTCCACATTATTTTTGCATCTTGCCTCAAAATGATCTTGCCGACTTTCTTTGAATAAGGGTTCACTAATTTGTCGGTAATTGTATGCAGTGTTTTATTTTTGTTTTGAGCCACTTGGTATATAACTTTACAAAATGTTATTTACATTATTCGGACTATTGTCCTCATTTTTGTTGCCATATTTATTACAACGTTTCGGCCGTTGTACTCTCTGGTCTTCAGGTGGTTGGAATGTCGAACTGAACCCTTTATTTCGCTCACTTGGGTAGACTGTTCTACCATGTTTAATGGATGTCAGTTGTCTCCTGCTCATTCCCATTTCCAAGGTCTTAACCCGCCTTAACCGGGTATTGAACTCACACTCTTTGGGTCCTGTCACTGGATCTAACTAACGACTCTATCCACTGTGCCATGTGTCCTTGAGGACATCTGTGTATGAATTTCTGTGTATTATAAGCCATATTTCTGTGTATTATAAGCCTAATCTCTTCAGCCACCATTTTTAACAGTGCTCATATTGCGATTTTTTCTGTTATCATTGCATGTTTTTACCAGAGCTCATATTGCAATTTTTGTTGATGTTATCGCTTTTCTCTGGCACTCCTTATTACTGGTTTCCATATTGTATTCATTTCTATGCTTGTTCGGCTCAGGAGATTTTCGTGTCGATAATGATGAGGACAATAGTCCGAATAATAATATAAATAATGTACATAATACCTCATCTCAGAAATATAGACGTTTACAAAATAAAATGTTAAAATAATCCAGTAACTACTGAGGTGAGGCATCTAAGAAATTAAAGAAGAAATTATTTGAACTTAAAAATCTTCTTTTAAAAGAAAAATACATTTAATAAATTAATCATTCATTATCATTTCTCTGGCCATAATTTCCCCTTAAGAATGCAGTTTTCAGTAAAAGAAAAATAATTTATTAAGGCGAAAACATATACAATAACGATCAATTTATTTTATTTTTGACGGCTTATCAACCTTTTTACATTATATGAATACTACTTTTCGCAAGAGAATATTAAATATATTTTAAAGAATAAAATACTAATTGCGCGTAAGTGAATGTGATCAACCTGGTTGTAATTCGAACTCGGCTCCCCAATTTCTCACTCCGAGCTGCTACTTATTACACCACCCACACAAATAAAAGCAACGTAGTAAGGCGAGTGAATGTGCTTTAAATGCAAAATATAACCTTGTTTTGTTGTTATCAATTATCAAGGATGTTGTCAATTGGTTCTTTAAAATAAAAAGAAAAAGCGAATGCACCTTTATGCAATTCGATATCTCAAATTTTAACCCGTCGATCACAGAAGACTTGTTAATGGCAACTATAAACCTGGCCAAGAATTATTGCACCATCCTTGACCAGGAAATCAACATCATTACGCAAGCCGAGAAATCCATCCTATGCCACGATGGTTCTATGTGGACTAAAAAAGACAACCTAAACTTTTCTATAATGATGAGAGTGTTCGATTCCGCAGAAGCTTGCGAATTAGTTGACATTATGCTACTGTGGAGACTTAGGTATACTTTCGATAGTAAGAATACTGGTCTTTACAGAGACAACGGAGTTATCTTCCTACAAACACCATCGTCCTGGGTATGACAATAAACTACATCCGCGTCCTGGGTAAGACGATTAACTTCGTCCAACAGCAAGGCCTCTGATCAGGAGGTTTTGAGGAGCGTGGAATCACCTTTTAATTGCTGTTAGGGTCCCAGCTATGGGCAAATAGTTCACACTCAAACTTGTGTAAAAATAAGTTTTAATACCAAAAATACTTTGTAATAAAAAAAATTATTACCAGAAATAATCTTTGAAGGAAAAATTATTATCAGCAATACTTTAATATTCCATTTTTTTTTCGCGGAAAATTAAAGCCAGCGAAATGATAATGAATGACTAATTTATTAAATGTATTTTTTTTAAAGAACATATTTAAGTTCAAATAATTTCTTCTTTAATTTCTGACATGCCTCACCTCAGTAGTTTTTTTGGAATATTTTTTATCAACCTCAACCTCTATGGGTTATTTAATGGCGACAAAATTTTTATTGCTGGTAATATGTCTTTCTTCAAAAATTTATTTCTGGGAATATTTTTCCTTGAAGAAATCAATAGCTGGTCATATTTTTTTCAAAGAAGGTATAACTGTTTGTATTGCTGGTATTTT